>CABPRJ010000004.1:449383-1015983 GCA_902439185.1 Cinara cedri
AAAAAAAAAAAAAAAAAAAAAAAAAACCAACATTATCATTAATAATGTTGCGCGTGTAATTCCATATACTTCCATATTAAAATTATCATTTCGTGTACCTATATGTATATATATATGCGATTACGTTTAATTACAATATACGTGTAGTACGTATCAATGTGTCAGTTCGCGTACCCGTTGTCCGTACCGATCCGTATGATTGTAACAGAATAAATAATCAATAATTATCATTACACCAATGACCGATGCGCTTGGCCGTTTGCCGAGTATTACGATATTATAACGATTCAAATGTAATAATAACAATAATAATATATCACCTGCCTATTATACGATAACGTTTTTGTTTTTGTTTTTTCTTCTTTCCTCCTCCCCGCCCCCCCTTCCCCACCCGCCTCCACCAACTGCTGTTTACTCCAATGTTGTTTATCGCTATATATTATTTACCTACTTATCTACCCTTTATATATGAATAGTATGAATAGTATGTTATAAAATGCGTTTATCGTACATGTGTGTTTAGCGAAAAAAAAAAAAAAAAAAAAAAAACCCTATTGAAATCAACGCGCGCGCGGAAGTGAATATTACTGTTTTACGGGACTGTAAATATTATTGATTTTTACCGCGTCGTTTGATTTTCTTTTCCCGAAAAATATTTTGCGCGGCTGCGACGAACACCGCGAGCAGCGGCTCACGTTAAACGGATCGAAAATGCGAACGACGCGACGCGCAATTTGTTTATATTAGGCGTGTTTCGAAGACGACGCGATATTCGGTACACAGTTTTTTGCGTTATTTTTCTACTCGGTTGCGATTCGGTTAAAACGTTTTGTTTACTGTACCCGATTCCGGCGATCCGGTTGTCGAAAAGCGCATTCGGCTTACCGTACAATTGCTGTAAACAATTTGTTCACTACTAAACTATTGTGTATACAAACCGGATATAAACCGGATCGCTCAAAACTGCACAGTCAATACACGTCTAGTGGCGACAAATATTGTGAAATTTGACTTCAAAAGCGGTCGACTTTTGGGTTTTCGTCCGAGCGGGCGACGAAATGTCGTTTAGGCGGTAAAAATCACTAAACACACTAAACCGCAGTAAATAACATTTCATTATCCGTCTGGACAACTGTAAAACGTTGAACAGCATTTACCGAAAAATGATGTAATTTTACATTTTACATTAAAATTTACAAAATTGTCAACGACGTTATTGCCGTGATCTGGACGGAGCTTAAAACGGAACTCTACAATATCCGAGGGACCGAAGAAAATTCCCGTTCATCACATCTATGCGCGTTATTGTATAGGTTTTCATTCAGTTTTTAAATATTATTCTTACGTGTGAAATTCGATTTCGGGACCGTTCGAATTTCCGTTTTATCCCGCAATCGTCACGATAAATACTTATAAATATACGCCATGACATTGTATATGACGTTTTGTCCGAAGCATTTTCCGTTCGAATCTTTATTTTCGCTGTCATTATTGTCGTCCTACCTATATGCGATACGTTTACGCGTCTATATAGTTTCTCTCCGTCGTATTCATTTTTTTTTATTACAATACTGTTTTCCTCGCGTCTTTAATACGCCGTGGAAATTAAAGTCGATTTCCACGGTACGAGCGTGTGTCCAGCATCAGTAGCATCAGCAGCAGCAGCAGTGTGTTGGAGTACGCTTTATACGATGCGACGGTGACGATGGTCACAACGACCTCAATGGATGTCATTGCCGTTGGGCAATACCCATTGGACGAATGAATGACTCGTGCTATAAATATTAACACGCGCCGCATGCCGCAACACGCCGCGGAAAACCGAACGAATAATTTGGAGAATTTACGTAAAAAAAAAAAAAGAAACTACAAAAAAAACTAAAAAAAAAAAAACCTGAAATAAAATACTATAGTATATAGATATAGCTGGATGGGCGGATTTTAGCAGAGGGGCCGTGGGGCCATGCCCTCTGCAGATGAGACGCGTCGTCGATTGTCTGAATACGACTTAAGATTAACAATTCATATAATAATATTATGTTGCTTATTTTTGAGTTACGAAATATCGATAGACAATAACTGATAGTAAAATTATAAGTATAATTAAATAGGTAGATGCACACGTACGTGTGCAATAACAGTAAATGCACCGCGAGACGGCTAAGTAATTTTATAGGTTTATGAAAAAAAATTAAGAAAAGATAAAAAAAAAAAAAAAAAGGTCATCGAATTGACCCTTCTACAGGCGAACAGCAGAAACCGCCACTGCGTGCCTAACGCTCTAATCTATCTTTGGCGTGACTTCCCCTTGAAAACGCTTTGCGCAACTGAAGATCTCGGTGTGTAACAAACGGATAACTCAGATTTTTACGACGATACACTTGTCGATGGTATGATTTTAAGGAGGGGGAAAAAAATTGTGTTTTGGTGTAAAAATCAGAAAAATCAGGTACATATTAGCATTATATATATGAGTACCCTAATTTCGTAAGGAAATTATGGGTATTCGATGTCCAGAGCCCATGCGGATCAGGGGTCCATCTACTGGCTTAAATTACTTGATTAGATTTAAGACAATGGACAGTTGCTTGCGCATTACTGGATTAGAATGCTAATTTTTATTTTATTTTTTTATTTTTTTGTTTACCGGTCCTTTTGTCCTGAGCTTTAAAATGTTTAAACCAGACCTGTATTAGAGGTCAGAGCTATACATATTATATAGTTTTCAATGGGAATTGGAGTTACCTGTCTCGTTGTAACGGTGCAACCATCTGATAAGTCCAATACAATAAACAAGTATAATAATACGCAATCAGATAATGATGTTATGTGCTCCCGAACAAATTTCTGTCCGACAATCAGATAAATGGGGAAGAATAAAGAAAAAAAAAAAAAAACAGTGCTTTTCATTGCTCCCGAACGATTTATTATAAAAAACCGGAGTTATCCGGTTATTGTTGTTCCAAGGTCTTCAATTAGTATCAATTAATTAGTGGCGTATGTGTATTATACGTTTCGCTAATCGACTGCGCCGCGGCAGTTGTATACCTGAATGAAAAAAGAGGGGAAGGGGAAACGTTAACTCGGTACCAACGATCCGATATTAATTTTTTATTATTATTATATTTTTTTTTTTTTTTTTTTTAAATAGAATATAATATATAGTAGATATAAGTATAGCATGCATGTATATGTATATAGTGTAATAATTGCCAAAGCGACACACATTGTTGAACACACATGCGCACACTCGTACGGGGGCCTAAATAATAATGATAATGCGATCATTAAAATATATATTATAAAATAATATTTTCGCGTTTGCGACCTATTTGTAAAAAGTTGCAGTATTATATAGGTATAGGTTCTTTTATTATATTAAATGTAGTATACCTATCTGTACGAGTTTTCGTACTTTCTACTTGACCTTTTTACACTATCGGCCATGAAATGCTGCTGCGGATCGTTACGTTTTTTTTTTTTTTGCTTAGATCTCGACACTAAAATGGCCGCGTGCACAGCAATTAACCTACAACCAAATAATAATATAGGTCCTGTCGACAAACAAACAAACAAACAAATCACGTAGATACTTGTTGAACATGCCTGCGTATGCAAAGAGCAAACATCACGCGTTTTCGCAGACCACATTAGCTATATCTAGCGGAATATCGCTGTTATAGAATCTCGTCCGCCAAATATAGACAGGCGACACTGAACGCGATGTGTAATATAATTGTGTGTGTATATTTGGGAGAAATTACATTTTTAAAATCATTAGGTAACTTATATGTAGAACGAGTATAAATTCGACCGTTGATATACGTATAAATCGCCGGCAAATATCGAGAAGGCAGGGTCGTCGTCATTACCGTCACCTGCATTTTATAATCCAAATTAAATCAATAAGTTAATATTAACAGTAATATTTTTTATTTTTTTTTGAAAGCAATTCTCTCCGTGCCAGTTTCTTTTCGACCTTCGAGGAGGGTTATGGCGAATAGGAAAACGGTCTCGGAGCATAGTTGAACGAGAAGTCGGTTTGTATTCGAATATTATAAGATGAAGTTTAGATAACGGACGTTTTTGCCAAGAAATCGAAGAGTGGGAAAATTTAGGTCTTGGCGACGATTATTATAACCGATTTGATCAACCGATATTTTATAGTTTTTCGCGTTGATCCGATAACATTTAAGTACCCACCTATAATAACGTTTTCATTAGATTCCAAAAACTATCGGTATAGGTACGGGTAACTTATACGGACCATAGGTAATTTTAATTAGGTTACAAAATTATTGAGTAACCGAGCGACCGGCTAGCTGTTTAATTGAAAGTAAGGCGTGTGTTTGAATATTATTTTATAATGCGCGTGTTTACGTATAATATCATTTGGGATATTCACTTGGACAAGTTAATTATAGATACAGCCACTATAATAGGCGAATTACCTGAGCAACTAATTCGGTTTTTTTTTTCGATGTTTTTAATTTCCAAGCGAAATATAGGTGCGCGAAATATCTCAATCGGTGACGTATTTTAGGGGGGAGTCTAGGGAGATATACCCCTTGACATTTTTTCAGTAGCTATTATTTACGCGAATACCTATTTTTAAATTACTTTACTTTTTAGCGAGAAAAATCAAAAATCTGTGTGATGGTAGGTACCAAGTTGATAAATCGAAAATAAATCTTAACTGTAGATAAACGTCTTTATTAAAAACGAAACTTATCCGAACCACTTTAACACAAAGAAGGTCCTTTTCTTCTCCATATCCGTAGAACAGTATAACTAAACTAATATAATAATCGCTATAATATATCTATGCTAATGTCGGGGCAGATTGAATTATAAAATACTTATAAAAAAAATATACAATTAAAATTGAATATATTTTTTTTTTTTTGTTTTAGTTAGCATAAGAGGTACACATTATGTACAATATATGTAACAAAACATTTCAAAATTTCAAAATCTCCCTCTTTGGCAGTATCCTAAATACGCCGCCGATCTAAATAATTTAAAAACGCTTGTATATCTCGATTGCCAATTGAATTATCGAACGAAAAATCTACGTAATTTCACAGATAATGTTCTTGTTTATATAAATACGGCGATAAGTCAATGCGTCCTAATATCGAAACTAAATGCACGAAATCTGCTATGCGTCGTTGGTAAGAAGGAGGTGACGGCACATTGTGCGGGTACCGCGTCCTCTGAAGTTGACCAATCAAACGGGATTCAAACGGAAAACCCATAATATAGTTACTAATTTTGCGATTGCGTGTGACGAAATAATAATTATAACACTTATCGAGCCCGTACATTATATTGACAGTGAAAATTATAATTTTTTTTCACTATACTCAAGGCGTATAATATATTATGATCAATCGAACGCGTTCCCGTATTATAATTTATTCTATGTCATCATTCATTTTTTGATGTTTGGGCGGAGAATTTTATATACGTACGTATAGAAGTTTATAGGTTCAATCAGATCTTAAAATCAAGTGCAACCGATTTTTCAAGGTCGAAAACACATACCTATCTGCAATAACTGCGATATTATATATAAAAATATATATATTTTTTTTTTTTTTTGCAATTAATTACATATTGTATACATACAAGGATTTAATGCTTAAAAACATGTTTTGTTTTTTATTATACTTTAACCCACCCCGGTCGTTGAACTTCGGTACTTATACTATACGTGTGATGTGGAAAATATGATTTTTCTATAAATGAAATTCGAGTTTGAGTTTTTTTTTTTTTTTTTAAATATAACGTATTATAAAGCTGAGGTAAATGCTTCGGAACAGCACGAACGTTACACAAATATTATAGTTCGATAAACATTGACGTAGGTACCTACCTAGTTCATTACGTATATTCGTAATAAATTTTAAGTACATCCACAAAAAAAAAAATAATAATAATGATAGCCTAATATTATAAATGATGATTATAATAGGTATAATAATATGTTTTGGACAAATTATTTACTCTGGCAATTTTTTTTTTTTTTTTTCTAAAATTTTAATAGGTATCCAACTGATTTTATAATATTGTAATAGTTTCGTTTTCCCCGCGTATAATAAAACCATAATAGCGTATTATACCATCGCAATTTGGTATAAGTATATACAAGGAAGTATTAACAAATGTTCACGAACGCGTATACTATTAAATCTCGCGGTATCGGTTGTATTGATTATCGCATCAGGCTCGGTGATTTATAATCGCTAAAAACAATAATCGTACGTTTCGAATTTATTGTAATTTATACGTAAATATTATTGTAATTTATAATTTAGATAGTTTACGTTGAAGATTTCTCGTTCGTGTAGTTTTACGGTCCGCAATACAATATAATATTATGATGTCATTCCACGTTTTATTTGGGGGGGGGGGAATAATATGTACTTCAAAGGATTATTATCTTGAACGGAATCTCATTTTTTATCCGCTATTTCATTGAAATCATATCGGTGTCTGGGGGAAGGGATCCACCCAGCGAATAAAACATAATAGTACAGCCCGTTAAATAATTGCTGCGGTAATTCGGCACGAAAGATTAAGCGATTGTATTATTTTTTCGTCGATCTTTTTATCGGTGCCTTTTAGGTTTCTAAAAATGTAAATTGAGACACTTCATATCCTCTGTTGAGCCCGGCAGTTATCAGTGCACAAAGTTACGATATTATTAATTAATTTTAAATAGGTATACGGCAACAGGTTACGACGGTCGTTTATTCGTAGTTATAATAATAAACCAATCTGATCCGATCTGATCGAGTCCGTAATAGCGTTTGATTTAATTAGGTTTCCAAACGCATAAACCATATGTAAAAGTTATGACGTTTTTTTTAAGTTGTATAATATGAAATTATAGTCAATTGTTTAAAATACGTTTAGAAACCGGGAATTTACGTGCACGTTCGTAAATAGTAGGTTTAAAAAGCTTTCCTAACTGGTATTTCCATGGTATTGGTCACTGTACCCTGTAGATAAGACTAAATAAAACTCGATTGAAAAAACAAAAAAAAAAAATGTTCAAAATTTCAAATCTATGCGCGTGATACCTATATCCGTGTTCAAAATTATTGCCTCCAAAACCGACGGTGTATGTAACAATGTTTTGCAGCCAGTTATTAAAATCAATTATAGGCGTAAAAATGACGTATGTATGTGACCTATACAGTATTGATTGTTACGAATTTTTCTAGTTATACGGATGTCGATTTAAAATTTGTATTTTTAAAGATTCGTGTTGCCTCTGGCCTTATACCGTCAGCTGATGGCACGGATCAGAATCGATATCGGAAGTCGTTCTCTCGTCGTTTCGCAAAATAATAGTCGTCAAACCGCGTACGACGCATTATTTCGTATTTATTTTTTTTCCACCACGGTCGCGGAATGTTTTAAAATACATCGCCTCGGGCAGTTTCCTATATACATTATACGAAAAAAAATACCAACGCCTCCTCCTCGTCTCACTGCAAATAAATACAAGGTTAGAATTCAACAATTTATAGTATTTAATAACTATTCGGAGGTGTCTATATAATATTATATAATTACAACTTAAAAGAGAGATAGAGAGAGAGACAGAAATAAAAAACCCGATTTTTTTTCTTTTAAATGCAATGATCGTCATTTCTCACGCAGCGTTTGTTATGTACAAAACGTCTTTGCTCTTCGGTCATGCGTTGCAAAAATCACCTGAATAAAGTACCCGGCGATTTAATTATATTAGCCGATACTTTATTATACGGGGATTAAAATTCAGTTGGATATAATGTATTGTTTTTCATATGATTTGAACTTCCTATTTATCGTTTGGCCACGTAAAAAATTCGTTCAAAAATCAACTAAAGAAAAGCTAAACTGATTGGGTACAGCTGTTGGATTATGATTAAGTGCGATTTTTTCTGAAATGAAATATTCCACAATAATTGTGGCTACGGTGAATACAATTTTTGTATTCACTGCTATCGCACATTCGCGATTTCGTTAAAAAAATATTATAAATATTTTTATGGGTAGTATTTTTATTGGTGATCGAAGTTTGATTTTAACCGAAACATATTTTTTCCTTGTCACTTCATATACAGGTAGATACACTTTATTGTACTATATTGCATATATTTTAAGCCCTTCTAAATCAGGTTTAATTACGATTAACAACAAACGAGTGTGTCGGCCAGGAAAGAATGTAATTTTTTTAAAAAAAATTTTTTTTATGATATTTATATAATATTGTAGCTGTATACCTATATGTAATTGTAACAACATGATTATAGTATTATTTACGGCTTGTATGCATTACTCGTGAATATAATATGAAATAAAGCTATTCATTACCTAATATTTACATCAGCAATTGCAATTTGCAATAGCTGATGTATATAATAATTATTGTTATTATATTCTTGTACGTTATTATACATTCTCGCATACTCGGTATTATCGCTGCGCGTTTTCGTTTCAAGTTAAATAGTTATTTTATTTTGAGGTATGATTTGACTAGATTCATTGAAAGAACATCGAGAATTGATGCAAGTATTCATTGGTGCCTATAGGTGAAATTTTAGAAGGTGGAAAAAAATGCTCAACGTGTATTCTAAATAAAGGTTTAACGTTAATCAACATGTTAATTCAAACATATACAATATGCATGCAATAACTAAATTCAAGGAGGGGCGCTGGTGTTTCAACCTGTTCCTCATTGGTACCCATGAATGTATATTATTTTCAAACACTGGTTATTTTTCTAAAATCGTACCGAAAATATTGACGATTGTAGTCATATAATTATTGTTTCAAATCGCAACCGTCTTCGAGCATTACACTTTATAACAGGATAATAGAACTATATAGCCGAATTTGTGTATGTTTTTTTTCCCTCAACATTGTTTCGGCATTGTAATCCGACCCGGCAAATGGCAAAAAGCAAACGGAGTCATGTTCGCATGATGTGTAAACGCGATGACTACGCCTACGGGCGCCCCGTCAAGACGCTCATGTCTCCTTTTGCGTCGGTTTTTTTCCCATGGTTCCTACAACAATAGCGCCGGGCAGGAAGTCTTTTTAATCTCCCCACCCCCTATCATTTGTCTTCAAAAGACAAAACAAATATACCTATATTATAATACGTATACCTACTCGTGTACAACAACACCCTCCTCGAATTCCGTCCGTTTTCCATGACAGGTACCGGGTCAGGTCATGTACGTATACATTATGTACCTTCGTGCACGCAGACGCAGACGTACAAAAGCTAAGATTTAAAAATCAAACGAGTTTGGTTCCACCTCTATTCATATAATACTATTATTATTATACAATCTTGCTGTTGCCAACGGATCTCCCGTGCGACAAGAGAAAAATATTTAAATTTATTAAACTTTTCTACATTACATAATGCACAATTTACCGACACGTGGTTTAAACACGACTTCAGTCCAATAAATCGTACAATACGATTCGCATAAGTATTATTACCGTTAAGGCGTTAACTATAATATGGATAGATCAACATAATAACATAATATCCAGTTAACCGACTTGATGGTATACGTTCTTGAAGGACATAATCATACAGGTACAAGTCATTCGGACGATCTCGTAAACTTTTAAAGACACTATAATATACAATTTACACGTTGATGTAAGACACAGTTGAACCAAAAACATTTTTTATTTCAGAAAAAATTAACTAAAAAAAAAACAAAAAAAACAAATTTAAGTGTATATCTATATATCTATTAACCGTTTAATTTGTTGTTACTTTTACGGAGTATATTTTGCTACCTCGCATTTCGGTAGTATGAGTAAGTCAACATGCGTTTTTGGAGATTTGAGTTATACGTGTACTGTTTGGTATATTAACATTAACTAACTTTCAATACTCTTTTGACAGTTTTAATAAGCTGTAATTGACTAATGTCTTGAATTTAATGTTTTGAACAAGATTGTTCACAATGTTTTAGACGTCACAGTACGATGTATGGGGAAGGGTTTAAATTTAAATTAAAAAGGCTATAAGTCATAAAATGTCAATATCACAAATCTCGAGTCAGTTAAAACTGTTAAAAATAAATTATATTATGCTAATGTGTTATAATTTAAACACAAGTTGTAAAATTATATCAAACATAAATTTAAAAGAAAAGTTAACAAAATTTACGAAGTTTTTTGTCTCGTATGTAAAATAGCTATTTAAAACCTTTAATTCTTTTAAAAACCGATCATTTGATAGTTTCCGGTACATTTAAAAGTATCTCGTAAAACATTTGACGTATTTTATTACACTCAATGAAGTTTTTAAATGAATATTTTGAATAGAATTTATTGAACGCGCTACCTGTTTAAATTTATCACGTCACGCGATGTATTTCCTTTGAGACGAAATTCAATTTTCCATGTAACCGTATTATTATTATTAATTAATTTATTATATAGACGCCACACATCTTTTTCATAATAACCGATTTATTTGTAAGTATTCTTATCTCGACTTATTAATTGATAATATAAAATAATACAATATTCTGCAATTTACTGCATTTTGCATGCTGTGCCGGAATAGTTTATTATAATTCGTGTTTTTTTTTGACGTCAAACGAATACATGACAACGACGATAAAAGTGATTGGTAACGGTCTCTTGTATTGTTTGTGTATATGGAACTACACATTATATTATACATTCACCTCGCAACAACATATCTGATCCAAATTCGTATATAATATAATAGGCACAGTACTGCTTTAGTACAATTCGTATGTATTTGAAAATTTTAAATGGTAACTTTTACTCGTACATGTATAATGTATACATAGAAAATCGATAGTATCACTATTGTTGTTGGGTATTTGGAAAGGTAGACTATACAGGACGATTTAGTTTATGTACCGTACCTATCCGACGATAAATTATTACAAAAGAAAAAATTATTCGTGTTTTTTTGCCGTGAAGCCAAGGTTGCTCAGAAATCAACAAAATTAAAACCGACGTATCGACACTTGTTGTTATAGTTGTTCAAATTGTACAGAAAACCCGTAGGGAATTTAGTCATTTTTTTTCAAATAAAGTTCTATCGGACGAAAGATCAGCATCTATTTTAAGGTACGTTACAAATATTTTGAATCCTATTTACTAAATAAAATAGTATTTTTCTAAAATAAAAAAGTCACATATCTTAGTAAAACCAATAGCTTCTTTGCACTCGGAATCGAAAATGAGCGAATATAAGTATTTTATACAAACGTAAAGTTTTATAATGTTCTGACCTTGATAATTTTTCTTGTGTAAGAACGAAAATATATAGTTTAACATGATTAGTAAAATAAAATTATTCATCTCCCTTAAGCACATGTTTGTATTGGAGGTATTATAGAGATATAAAAATAACACAAAAACACTAAAAATATAAAATACATTTTAAAAACGATTAAACAGAAAACATTTATAATAATTAGGGCTCGGGATTCATTGCACTTAAAATTTACAAGAAAGCGTTTGAAACGTTAAAAAAGCCTTGAAAAAAAGCACTTTAAACCAATATTATTAGACCAAATGGTAAAAGGGTTTAAATGTTCCTTGCCTAACGGCTCTAAATTATTAACTATGATTTTCTAACATGATACAAATTATTTACAAAAAATTATTTTATTTGAATACGATTTTACGTATTTAAAAAAAATTAACTTTGGGTCAACTTTGCAGTGTTTTGCAGTGTTAGAAAATTGTATTAGATAAGTTAAAGCCATTAGAGGGGAAACATTTAAACCCTTCTACCATTTTTGTTTTTTTAAATATTTTCTATGTGCTTTTTTGACGTTTTTTAGTGTTTTTTTGTGAATTTTGAAGTACAATAAGTTCCGAGCCGTAATAATAATTTTTTTACATAATATATTGCATACTTAAAGAAGGTCACTGATTCCTTTTTATCTCGAAATTTAGTTCCTATATTCACCCGTGAATTTCGTTCTAGAAATACTACGTGAGCTAAATTTTGTTTTATTTATATCTGGGTTACTCGGAGACACGGATGAGATAAAAAGCATATGTTTTTTAATTCGAATATATAGCATTTTGGAATAATGAAGTATTAGTTTTACTACAATGGTTTTGTTTTTTTTTTGTCTGTTTACAGCTTTTTGTGCAACGATTTTTTTTGCTATAGAATCTTTTCTGAATGTAAATATTGTCCAATTGGAGCGTTGAGTAGGCAATTTTTTTGATTTTCTTTATATTTTTGATAACTGTTAAGAAAAACCGGGAACAATTTTTCATAAATAGTATTTAGTTAGTTGTCAGTTAGTTAATTTTAGGATAACCTAAAATAACCAGGACAGCGACGCTGACTGTTAACAGTCAGCCATTATAGTACATAGTATACAAATTTAAGACGTTTATTCCTTTGAATTTTACGCGTGTATTGTGTAAACAAACATATATAAGAATATTGAGCAACGTTAGAGTTATTATTATTATAATTTTTTTAATATATATGTATACATATTTAAATACACAATTTACATCCGTTCGGTATGTAATCGCTGTCTCAACGGCAAAAATAATAATATAAATATTATACTATTATACCCGAAAACCGTTGAAATTACGTTTGGATTGTGCAACTTTATCGCATGGAAGATAGTTGGATTTCGAGTAATACGAGATATTCGGTCACGCCCCGTGTTCTATATTATAGTTACGCGTACATAAAGCGACAGGAAGAAGGAGGCGTTTGCAGGTCTTCATTCATCCTTTGAGTAAAAAAAAAAAAAAAAGACTTATGACGGATAAGATACACCTATGTATAAAAAAAAAGAAGCGATATCTAACTAAAAGATTTTTAACGTCTTCCTCGATGGGAAAAACCACCGGGCCGAGAAGACACCGAGATCCGGTTATATTATTATATATATTTTTAAAGACGTTTTTTCTTTCTTTTTATTCAATACCTCACTATATACGTACACAAGAAGAGGCGTTACTGCAGGTACTACGTGACACCATGGAAATCTCGCGGTCGGTATATAACCGTTGCGGCTTTACTATAATAATATAGTTCTCATCCCGTAAAGTAGTTGACAGTTTAGACGTTTATATATATATATTTTTTTTTTTATTCTGAAAATAATTAGAAAAAAAAAATATTATAAAAGAATATAGGTAGCAGATACCTATAATATTATGGACGTTGTAAAATATTCTTCGGATTAACGTACGTGCGGACGGTTATCGTCGGTAAATTGCGCAGCCTGCGGTAAATATAACAAAATATAATAATAATATGATTTTGAAGAATGTTAAAAATGGCCTATGTCGTCGTCGCGTATGACGAATATAATTAGTCACCCTTTGACATATTATTAATGTTGTACTGTACCTAATACCTATAATAACTGTCCTATATATAATAAAATAATTCTAAACAGAAGAACAAACTTATAGCTCCTTGAGACTTTTCGGAACAACCTGTAATATATTATAAATTATCGTTATTCTATTGCAGAAACTTGCAAATTATAAAATCATTTAATCCTATATTGTTCGCATGGCATTTCATTACTACCAGCTACTTATAATATTATTGGCCGTTGGAAATCAAACGATAATTTCGTTGTAATACTGACAGGTTCGGGAGCCTCTGAAGTTTCACTAAATATTCTAACGTAAGACAAATTATATGTTTTATATTATACTGATTAATTATTAAATTATATATTATTACGTTTTCGCATGGTTGTAATAAAAGCCGATACTAGTATATCACCATAATAATCTGTTGCACGAAGACCCAAGAATCAAAACTATTGAAGACATCATTGCTTCCATATACTATCGAAGGATACATACCAAGATGGAACACCACCCCAATAGCCTAATCTCGTAAATCCAATTCCTCTATCACTCTAAACTTTCCTGAGATCTAAACCGATTTCATGATCTAGAGATTTCCTCGATGGTCAACGTTAATTTCACAGTCTTAATCTAAAACTAAGTTATCTTTCATGTTTTGGTGGATATCTGAATCATTTTTACACTTGTTATATACAATTATTATGTAGAGTAAAAATGTAAATTAAACTAGTAAAGGAATAATAATAGAAAAAAAAAATAGAACCATTTAAAATTAATTTGATTGTGTATAAAAAAAAAAAAAAGAATAGTTAAATTTACAATCAACAAAATGTTTAATCAAATTATAATATAATATATGTTAAGTCACTGTAGAAACCTTTAAATTGCAACGATTTAACATGTATATAATCCTATTTTTAGTATGTAGTTATGAAGTTACATACATATTGTTTCTGCGTGTAATAAAACGCTAAAAAAGTGTACAAAATGTATTTTTACGTATTTGTATTTGATAATTATTGTGTTATTAATAGTATATTATTCACTAATTCATTTAATACGATTATACAATATAAATAATTTCGTATTAGAAAACTGCGAAAGTGTCAACAATACTATCTACCTGTATTAATATTATCAGCCATCGATATAATAATTAGATAATTTGACACGGGAAATAACTTTCTGATTTTTCAAACGGTCGTGGATTGCGACGGTTATGATACGATAACGACCGATTGAAAAACGTCGTCGTTATAGATTAACTCGCCTAATAACAATAATATAATAAGATCCGCCTGTACATTAAAAAAAAAAAAAAAAAAAAAATAAGGGTTTTTGCCGCCGTCGTACCGTATATTCTGGTACCTTTATACACTATACCTACTGTTTGTACAATGGGTCGCGGATATAATAGCGCCATATGTATGTATAAGAAAAATAATAATATAATAAAAAAAGAAAACCCGTCGGCGTCGATTTGTACCCATAATACCTATACGAGAGATCTTTTTGTAAAAACATTATATGACGTATAGATATTATTATAAGAACTTATTATTAGTTTAGTAGAGTCGATCATATGGAAAATTCGTTGCCAGAGGTGGGTAACAATAATATGAATGAAATACTCCCCGAGTGAAAAAAAAAATAAACAATATAACCGCTACGTACTAATCCACTGCATCTTACATATGAAATTGAAATTCTGTCTGTATGTATGTATGTATGTGGTTGTTGGTCTATACAAACCTAGTTTTATTCCGATCTCAATGAAACTTTCCACACTTGACATTCAAAATAAGACGAAGGTCGCTGTCTACTTTTTATCTCCTATGTAACCCTTTCATTTTAATCCTTAAAGAGTAGTTCACGCTTGATTCCTGATCTTTAAAGGGGAATGAATTAAATTGTTTTTGTGATACGGTTTGTGAATGACGATTAACTGTGATAGAGATTAGGGTGGAATCGGGGGAGACACGTTATATTGAATTTTTTTTTGTTGGTTTTGTTGGTTTTACCGAACAATTCAGCTCGGTATAATATATTACGGAGTAGGTCTACAATATTGACGATGGGATACAGCCGTGTACTGCAGAATATATGACACCAAGACAATCCTCTAAATCGGTTTTAAATTATTGTGGCTTGAAACCTTTAGCACCGTAAATATCTATATGAACTTATAGATTTTGCTTTAAAGCCCGCAATATAATTACCTAGAAGGAAAATTTACCGTCCGACTTTCTGGGCAGAAAATCGTGTTTTTTTTTTACCGTCTTAAATTTGAACAAATGACAATAATGATAATAATAATACAGTTTGAGTATCGAGTAAATTTCAAACAAGTCACGTTTTGACGTATATATAGTCGCTTTGTTATCTCCTATTACGCGCCGCGCCGCCGCCGGTTTCATCGATACGGAAGAGCCGCTGGTCGTGACCGGATAAACTACAATATTATTGTTTCGTATAACATAATACGGATGACATTGACTTTAATGTCACTATTAGTATAGTTTATGGTCCGGCACATTGCCCTACATACATTATCCTATGTTCTCGACTATTATTACCTGTTAAAGAAATTGCATTCCGATGTATATGTCATTTTCGCCGATGGAAAAATCTTAAAAATGTTATTTCGTTGTGTAACCGTGCCACGTCAAACGTCATTTCCGCGCTCTTTAAAAAGTCATCCTTGCGTGTGGCACTGTATGTGCAGTGCGTATGCGCATTTGTATTTCTGACTTGACGATTTATTTTCATTTAAAAGTCGTCGAATGGCTGGACGAGTTCGAGTAACAATATCATCAGCATAAAAGTATAAAGTCATAATCCTTATCGGAAGTTACATATAGTAGTTTACGCTGTAATAACGATGTAAATGTATATATTATATAGATATCCTCATTTATCTTTATTAATAACACGTAAAATGCAGTGAAATAACATAAAAACGATTGCGGTAAGTTATTAAGACGAGAAATGACCATTTTACGAGTATGTTATATGCTCACAACGACGATTCTTTCGTCCAAAGCAATACACTAATTCACTGCAGGATATTTAAACGAATTAAATAATCAAATAGCTGATTTTATATACAATGAAAAGTTAAAACGGATATACTTTGTACGAGGTTAACCCACTAGTGTGGGCGGGAGAAATTAGGAATGTGTAAGATTAGGGAAAATATTCTTTATAATTTTTAATATAGTGATAAATCTAGGAAATCTCGCATCTTTTAAGGTGAGCAGTTTAACAAGAAATTCGGAATATATAATCGACGAATCTATCCAACAGACATCAGTGCACAGTCCACTTTTTTTGTTTTTGTTATTATCAAATTCAAAATTTCTCATTAAAAAAGAAAAACAGAATAGAATTGTAGTGTAGAGTGAACAGTGCTACTTACGATATACTTTAACTGTTGAACTTGAAATGTTAATGGGTTATATATTCAGTGTTTCTTGTTACTAACTTCCGGAAAGTCGTTTTCGAAGGAAAATAACTTATTTTAGGAATACTAATATAACTTTTATTCCTTCGATATACAATATGTAGAATTTAAGTAGTTAAAACAAATTCATTTGTTTAACTAATTTTAACCGTAGTTAATGCGACCATTAAGTGTATTAATATAATTATTCTACCAGAAACTCCCTCTCGTCAATGGAAATTTGAATTTTAAATTAATGAGACTGAAGTAATAACTATGACCTATCCATCCATTGAAACATCCTCAAGTCTCTTTTTTTTTTTTTTTTTTTTTGTAAGCATACAATTCATACATATTATATTACATTGTTTTTGTCATTAAATAAATCACCTTTTGCCAAAACTATTAAACTTAAGATAATTGATCCTATATTTCAAGTAGGTACGTACTTCCTATTTAGTTATCTATAATATATTCTAGTGGATTCAACGAATATAAAAAAATATAATCAATCACACGTCATTAATAATAGACGTGTTTTGGCAATATAGTTGATTATTAGTAAAAATTGTTTTGGTGTAATTTTCTACTGTAATTATATAAAAACCATAAGCGCAAATAGGACTTGTGATTTGGAAGTGGTTAAATTCTAGGCTACTCAATGAAACAATCGTGTAAGTAATAAATACCTAAACAATTTGGAAGGGTAAAGGGAAAGCATTTGCCCCCTCCTTGACATAAACGAGCCACTATCGGGTCGAGCATGAGCTCATGTTTTATGGGCTAGTTTTGGGTCAAAAATTTTGGCCATTCCACTTTCAAAAACGGAAATGACGCCACTGACTGCATTTTAATTTAAATTCCACGAATATTCTGTTTTTATTTAATGACGGTGACTTTAGTTTTCAATAAATGTACGGCTCATTCTACACTTTAGCAAGACTGGATCGAAAACCTATTATTGGGGCACGCAACCTATTTATAGTACCTATATTATATTGTGAGTTATAAATTACAATATACAATATTACAATAATACTTTAATTTAAAAATAACACCATGATAAATAAAATTTGTTCAATCATGAATTACGCTATCTTAAAAATACGAAAACGAATGCACAGTAAGATATTCCACTTGCATATAGTGTTTGATTGTCGTAAAACCGTGACTAGTTTTTTCAATTTTCGTCATTCGCAAATGGTAAATATATCGGCTATAATTATTTATTTACAAATAAATATTTTACCTTGCATCATAAACTATTAAAAAATTCAATAAGTAGAAAAATAATTTGGGAGGGTTTTATGGTTATTGAAATTTTGAAGAGCTTAGCCCTCAATGTCCCTTTATTTGCGCCTATGACGATAATTAAATGCACTTTTTAAAAATTAGGTTGCCGGAATCGGTAAACAATTGAAAACTCCTAGTTATCCGTTGGTAAAATACTGTACAGTAAACAATACGCGTTATGGTGATATTGTAACCGCGAGTAGCAATAACAACAATCAACTGTTTACCGAACACTGTATCGCCAAAACATGCTCAAGGCTTAATATAGTATATTAATCAGGAATTTTATACCAAAAGGAAAGTATCGATACTACTCAAATATCGATATTTGCTTATATCGATAG
Source organism: Cinara cedri (assembly GCA_902439185.1). Classification (NCBI taxonomy): domain Eukaryota; kingdom Metazoa; phylum Arthropoda; class Insecta; order Hemiptera; family Aphididae; genus Cinara; species Cinara cedri. The sequence continues at coordinate 467,846 of CABPRJ010000004.1, forward strand.
AATGACACCATCCGTAATGCCGGGTTTACGTCAGTACCCGGCCGAGTCACCAAAGCAAACTGCTAAATTGAGTACTACATTGCATTTAGTGACTGTGTAATATATACATTTACATTACACACAGTCCAATCAAATTGACTAGTATTAAAGTTCATTCTAGTAGTGTATTTTTGTATATTTTTTTTGAAAAATTAATAAACAATACATTAAAAACCATGATTATCTCATGGTATACACGAGTACTCAAAAATTCCACTTCGACGGCCATCGAAGAATCAAGTGATTCAATAAAAGAAAGAATGGAAAGAAAAAAAAGAATTCGACACCGAAATGGATCGAGATTCGAGAAAGCAATTTGTTATAAATAATCTTGCAGAAGACGATGTGACTAGTTTACTAATATTGCACGAGTCCGATTTCGAATAGTTGGAATGAAGGCGAAAAAGAAAAATAGGTGATTAATATCTTACGTGCCAAACAGACACCTAGATAATAGTCGTAATTTATTGATAACAAATTACACTTCCGATTATATTGAATTATTAGTAGATAATTGAGTGCGAGTCCAACTATAAGCCGAGAAAACAGGACCGTTTTATAGTGGTTCCGACTGGAATCTCTTTGCTAGTATCAACACTGGGATTATCGCTACATAAATAATATGTCCGAACTTCTCAAACACCCGTAGGCTTAAATATTACGCGGATTTATCGCGCGTTTTCGACCGGTTCAGTGATACGGCGGCAGCAAAATCAGCACGACATTCGCGGCGGTGTTACAGAGGACGAGTCGCGGACGGACGAAATTTAAGCCACGAAAAACGGAGTTCTCTCCGTCTCTCTCGGCCTCCCCGTCCATTATATACGAAACTGGACTAATTGCCTTCTGGTTTATCCTCGGGCCGGGTTTATCTAAACGTATAATATACACAAAGAGGCTATATACGTATTATTTTTATTGTGTTTTTATCATCTGCCCCCTGTCTCACTCCTCCCCCCCCCTGGTCACAACCCCTCGCCCGGCTACGCGTTATTATTATATATAGTTGTATACAAATGCATCGGCGGTATAATAATGATAATAATAATACATATTCGGCCCGCGGAGATCCCTTTCGGTTCGACGAACACGTCCATCACCGCGCGCGAGTTGCCCCGGCCGTGTTTTCTTTTTTTTTTTTTCACATTATGACTTTTATCACGCGTATATTCGAAGTTATACCCTCGTACATCCCGACGATACAGAGAACGACGAGAGTGACAGAGAGGGACGGTGAGAGAGAGAGAGTGAGAGAGAGAGACTTCCAAAGGACCGCGAACGACGCGCACTGCGTGTTATACGCACACGAAACCCACCCCCGGCGGATCCCTCGTCGTCGCCACCACCGGTTGTGGCGACGGTCCTCGACCAATAGCGTCGCCGGCCGCGGCCCCGCGCGCCACGCCTCCCGGTCACGACGGGGTGTTTGCCGCAGCCAGGGACTCGCCGCGTCCCCGTCGTCCGACGGGACCGCGAGTTGACATTTTGATCTCGATCGCAGTCGAGAGTATTGGTATTAGAATTTTATTTTCGTCCGTGTGCTCGTCGCCGGTTCAGTCCGAGACTTTTGTGCCGTTACGGTTTTTTTTTTTTTTTTCAATATAATAATATATCCGCACGGTTGTTTTCCATCGTTCGCGGGCTTCACGGACGACCGTTGTCATCATGCAAAACTTCACGGAACGCGCTCCCGACAACGTCGCTACCAAACCGACGAACAGTAAGTCCGGATTTAGGGTTTTTTTTTTTTTTTTCTATCCGTCTCAACTCCTACAATAGGCGGTCAATTATATCCTGGGCCACCGTTCAAGTCTCCCTCCCCTTCTCCCCTCCCCGTTAACATTATGTATTAACTATTCGTTCCGTTTGGTACCGTCATCGACGCGCCCAACTATTTTTGTCGTTTATATTATTTCTAGCGGTATTTTTTAATCCACATAGCGGGTTTTTTTTTTTTTTTTATATTTCCGTAGACGTCTCCGGTGTATAAAAAAATAAAAGCGTTTAACAAATTGGATTTTCGACGGAACTATAGGTCGATTTCATTATAAATTCATGGTGATTTTTCGGTATCGAATATCGGAAACGAATCATATCGGCTTGCTACATACTTATTTCAAAATGTGTAAACTGCCAAGTATAGGTAATTCGAGTCACATTACCTGTACGTTACGAATATGTTTTATTGGCAGAAAAACGTATCACGTGGTAAAAATAAAATCCAAAGCAATTTGACAATAATTACAATAATTCTTTACGTATATACAAAATATTATATTTGGACGGAAAAGCTGTTGTTTGAAAATAAATATTTTATAGTGTTAATAGGGCTCGCGACTTTTAACGAATTGTGTAAATTAACAATCAACAATTTACAAATCTCAAAGAATAGTTCGATCAGTTTGGATTTTATTTTATATTTAACCACATTCGATTTTTTTCCTCTTAAACTATAGGAAAAACACTCGTGTTTCGTAGAACGGTTCGACCTTTTTTTCCAAACCCCCCCCCCCCGCTCATCGGAAAGACGAAAATTTCGTATAGAACTTCGATTTTTAATTACGCGTTTAAAAATATAATTTTCAAAATCCAAGACTATGCGCTCTGTAAGAAGTTTTGTTTTTCTCGAAATCCCGAAAACGAAAACGAACGAAGCTTTTTCCTACAAAACAGAAACACAAAAGAACCGGTCGCACTGAGGCATATTTAATACGCACGGTAGTAATAACGATAGTTGATTTTTTAATTTAACCGATTTATACAAATTATTTCGTTTTCAATTTAAGTAGTTATTATTAATCACTCGATTTCAATTAAAATTATAATAATATTGAAAATTGGATTTTACCGCATTACTGTATAACGCTTGATGTGCAGGTATCGGTTATTTATTAAAACAAAAGAACAAAAAAAAAAAATAAAAAAAAAATAAGAAAACCAATAAAACAATAATACGATGAATGTATTAAATAATAATCACACGTTGAAATCGATTGAATGTGTTGAATGAATCATAAAATAATAATAGTTAAACGTGTAACTGTAATTGGTATTGTAAATTTGATTTTTAAATTTATTAAATCATTAACGTTAACAATATCACGCGCTACGACCGTATACGGATGACTTTACGGGAGGCGTGCGTTTTAAAAATTAAAAACGATTTTTAATATATCTAAGGTGTTTGACTAAACCGAATAGTTTCTAATGGAACTAAGTGAAAACTAAAGGTGTACTGGAGTCGTTATTTCAATAATTAAGTACCTATCAATATTAACCTGAAATTTCGATTTGAAGTTAGGTTGCGCGTTTATTATAATATACTTACTATAGTGGTTGTGTTTTAAATGTTTATTTTATACGGACGCGTGACAGAAAACCACAGGCGATTTATTTATTTTTTATTCGAAAACATGATGTAATAATATTTAATTACCGTGATAAAAATTACACTACTTCCGATTGGCTATTCAATCATTAGCCTAAAGTAAGTCGACCGAAATATCTAACGAATACATTATTATCGATTAACTTTATGACGATTTGCGTCTATAATAAATAAATAATGTTCGGAATTGCCTTATTTTATTGAAATTTAAACAGCGTTATCCTGCAGGCACGTACAGTGCTCGAATCGGGAGGAAAAATTAATACGCGGCTGCTAGTCTGATTTCAAAAACCTGCATTGCTACAGATAAACGTTACAATAACCCGAGAAGGACTTTGTCTATCTAAAATAATTTTTACTACTCACAAATAATTTATTCAGCAATAAATATATAAATATACTTATATATTTACTGCATGTTTAGCGGCTAACATGGGCACCCTTAAGGGCGGGAGGGCAAAAGGGATCAGTGCCCTCAAGGGATTTTCAACTGTATGCACATAAAGTATTTGTAGAATAATACGTTTTCGCCGTTTTGCCCCGGGTGAAATTTTATCCTGCGAGCGCGCTCGGCACCCCGGTCGCTTTTTTTTACAATATACTGGAATTTCGAGTACCAGATTTCACATTTCGTACTGTACACATTGGGCTCTAAATCATATTATTTTTAGTACCTGCAGTGAGCTAGTGTAATCTATGAGATAGGGTTGATAAAAAGAAAAAAACTGTCATTTTATTATGTATTCGAAGACTAGTCTGTAAACGCCATAGTAAAACCAATACATTCACTCTGAATATAAAAGATATTAGACTTTTAGGTTGATCTCTAGAGTAAAGAAAAAGTGGAAAGTAAAAAATTGAAAATTTCAATTTTGTTCCCAGTTCCGAAAATTAATTAAATTAATCGAATTTAAATTTTGGAGAACAGTACAAATATTAACAGGTCATGTTGTACAAATAAAAACAGACGCTTTCCATAAAAGCTTACCGATAAAATTCTCGGGTTAATTAAATGAAGTAGTAGGTTATTAAAAAATGAGAACCTTTGTTCCCCCTTCCATTACAATTCGAGTGCGGTTTACGTATATTATTTTACTTTTCCGTAGTATGTTTGTGAAACTCAAATTAAATAATCACATAAGACGATATGAATAAAACCGTAGACTTGAAAGCAGACAGACAGACGGACTTTCAATTTTATACATAATTTAGTATTATAATAATACACTTCCTTACTTCTATATTAGACAAGTAAACATATCAACATTAACTCTGTTAAGTATTGTCCGCTCGAAATTTGTAAAAGCGAACTTGTGTACGCTTAAATAGATGTTACGCGTGTTTTCGGTATAAAGCTCGCGGGATTACAATGACAATTGATTCCATAAACAACAAAATCGACTAATTTTATGTTAAGTTATCAGTTCGGAGGTGGGCACACAGTTTACAACAGAAAACTAATAAAAATATCAAAAACCGGTTCTCTTGTCTCGTCTTTTCTATACGGTCTTGCAATGTTCGTCTTCCACAGAAACTCACTAAACACCGCCGTAAAAAATGTGTGTGTGTTTTTTTTTTTATTTTATCGATTTTCTGCAGAATTATGTCTCGATCATCTCATCTCTATAATGCTTCGGAGGTTTCTAGAACAAACGGTTCGTCTGAAACGCGATTTTTTTGATATATATGTGCTCAGTATTGTATCTGCATAACCAGACGCTTTTATTGAACCGTTTGATTGATTATTTGGGATAATTTTTTAAAAGCGTGGCGCGATATAAGGTTATTTACTGCAGACACTCCGTGTAATCATGTGCTAATTACCGAATGTTTTTTTTTCTCCCTTCCCAATATGCCGTCGAGCTATAACGACACTGGTATCTAAACGAGTAGTCGAGTATTGTCATTATTGTTATTATTATTAATGTTTTGGAATTTCCGATGGTTTTAAAACCGTGGGACGATTTTTATCGATTATTTATGAAAAAAAAAAAAAGCGCAGGACTCTAGGTGGGCGGACGGAAGGGACGGGGGTTTCTGAAACGAGCGGTCCGATTAATCACACGTATAAACGACCCTTGGGAAGAAAAAAAATACAATCGAAACGCGGCGGACAGTACGGTATACCTATGCGGAAAACGGGGAAAACATCACTGTCAATAATTATGCTCGAACCATATGCGTCCGGCGCGATAGCGGTGCGCACGTCATCGGCCTGCCGCACAATATTACCTACCCCGGAAAAAAAAACACCCCCCCCACCACCGAACGGTTCTCACAGTGAAACGCGTATCGCCCGCAGCGGTTGCACGGTATATTCGTGTTGTTATCGCCGGTGATGTATTGAATTTTTCACGTGACCGTGTAGAAACTCGGCGGTTCGTGCAGGTATTGTTATACGCGAAACGAGCCGCGCAGATGACGTCCCCCGCACGCTAATTACGCGCGCGCCCCGTTCGCCGCGTTGTTTGTCGCGCCGCGCGGCAGCAGAGGGTGTGCCGCGCACTTGTTCCGCCGCGTGGTATATGCGCCGTCGCGCGGGCAGAGGGGAGGTGCCGGCGGTAGGGGGGGGGGGCGTAACGCGGACTTCCGGAAGACCTGTTGTTTCCTGCGTCTTTCCGCGGCGAGCGTCGGTGTTGTTGTTATAACAAACTGCAGCGCGGAACCGGAACCGCCGGATCAAAACAACGTTAATAAAACGCATAATAAAGACGACCACCCCGTCGGTTCGTACTGCGCGCTGGCGGCGGAAAAACATTTTCGGAAGTCGTCAGGTGCACGCGCGCGCCTGTATGCGGTCCATCTGGTGGTCCCGCGCGCACCGAGTACTACGGTGCAGGGGAATTCGTCGGTCATTAATTTGCGGGTCATCATCGCATTATACGACAATTATTATTGTACAGCTATTGACGCGTTCCCATCACGTCCCGCGTTACTACATTGCACGCGTCACGTTATTCCCACGGACTTTTTTTTTTTTTTTTTTTAATGGTGATCGTTTTTTTTTTTTTTTAGGCCGGATCCTCTACGATATACCGTGCAAGGTGTGCAAAGACTTTTCGTCCGGCAAACATTACGGGATATACGCGTGCGACGGATGCGCGGGATTTTTCAAAGTGAGTACACTGTGTTCGATAATATTGGATTAGCGCGAATCCAAGCCCGGATTAGGACGTTTAGAGGCCCTGGGCATAGATCTTCATAATATAGATCTCAATTCATAAGCCACAAGTATTATTTAAATAAAGAAATATATTATTTTTAACAAAGTTACTACATAGCAGTTTCTACTATACACAATAATACGGATTAAAACACGAAGCCATCAGCGGGCAACGAAAAAAACATTAAAATATAAAAGTACAAAGTTAATGGTTAAATGCGCGTAAAAAGAAAATATTAAACTGTGGCAAAAACTGAGGCTTTGGGAGTCTGGTGGACCGCGAATAGAGCTGTAGAATAGTAAATGAAAATGGCAAACGAATTCGAATCTGGCGCAAGACCTGATTAACCAATAGACTGAATAGCCTTGGGTGCCAATCGGTTAATGTTAAATGGGGGGGGGGAAGCACCACAAAAACCAATTTTATTTTTCGATTGATTTCTTTCGAAAAACTCGCAGTTCTGTTTATCAGTGACCATAGGCGTGTAGCCTGTTTTAGATCTTATTAAGACTTTTTTTTTTAGAGGATGTGACAATTTATAGGGAACGGTTGATTTAAGAAAATTTGGCGATGAAAAAAAAAAAAAAAACAAAGACATCGCCAAATCATCTCCAACCTACTCATGGCAAACCCATTAATCAGTGCTTTATTTTTCTAATCGGATATCGACAAACTTAGTGTTTTCGTCGATTTCGATACGACGAGTTCTCGCTCCGATCGATTCATGCGAAACATTTTTTCCGCGTTAATAAGTAGCAGAATTAAACGAAAAACACTTACGCATAATAGTAAAACCAACGAGTAGAACCAAATACTCGTTTTCCGGTTTGAATTTGGAATCCGGCGCAGACTTATATATTATACGAACAATCGAATGGAGGTTGTTGCGGCTTACATTATTTAAAATCATAAAATATTCGAAACCTAATTGGATTTTTTGATCGTTTCAGAGATCTATTCGACGTAATAGACAATATATTTGCAAATCGAAATCGGAAGGCGCGTGTCCGGTGGACAAAACGCACCGGAATCAGTGTCGAGCTTGTCGGCTCCGCAAATGCGTGTTGTCGGGCATGAACAAAGACGGTGAGTACCGACAAACGAAAAACGTTCGCCGTTTGTCAAGGAAATTTATATTTATCTTTGTATTGTGTCATTTGCACATTAAAGCCGTCCAACACGAACGCGGTCCCAGGACTTCGACGGTCCGTCGACAATTGCAAGGACTGTGCTATCCGAACAAAGACCGGTCGGCCAGTAATTCGCCGCCGTTGGATCTGACGCCCAAAAGATCGCCCGAATGTTCGTCGACCACGTGTTCGACGCCGTCCAACAGATACGTTCCCGACTCGCATTTGTACCTGCAATCGGCTTTCAGACCGCAGGTAAATATAATAATATATAGGCCGAAAAAAAAAAAGTCTAATAAATCTAAAACGTCCCGAAAAAAGCCGAACATATGTCTCAGGGGGCAGTACGGGTGTTTCGGGCGGGAATTAATTAAAATTTGAATTAATTGATTGTTTAATTCGTGCGTGACGATAAACGTCGAACGATTCTGAGCGATGTTTTCGGTGATAAATTTAAAACGAAAATAATTAAATTGATTTTGAAACTACAAAATAAAATTGCAATCGATTGCGTTTCTATACCGATAATTTCATCGAAAATTCGGATTGGAAACGACCGCGAAAATAAATGAAAACATTGTTATTTGTGTTTAAAAAAAAGGTGTTCCTAAGTAAAAACATTTTAACCAATAGGCATATGTAGCCTTTTTTAAATGCCGAGGTGGGTTGAATCGCTAATCTCTCCCCCCCTCAATACAGTGCACGTGCCTGCATAGCGTTTACCCTAATATTAACGGTTTTCTCTCAGATGTCGCTGACTCCGGGATTCTTCAACGCCATGAGACTCACGCAAGCCGTTTACGAGACGGCCGCTTCGATTCTGGTCACGGTTTCGACGGTGAAAAGTTTCCCGGCCCTGATGACGCTACCTTTTATCGATCAAGTAATTATTGTTATTATTATGTATTATCTCAGTCGTATTTTACGAGACACATAAATTACTCAGGTTTTATATGTAATACGGTTTATTTTATAAGCGTGTGTGTGTGTGTTTTTTTTTCTCTCGAAAAGTTTGATCTACTCCGCGAGAGCTGGCACGAACTGTTCGTCTTGACGGCTGCGCAATTTTTTTCGGACACCGATATTTCTTTACTGCACGAAGAGCACAGATCCAACTTCGGATCGGTGCCGGACATGGAGGAACAGAGCGCTCGGTTCAAGGAAACGTTGGCCGCGATTAAACTTCGACAAGTCCATCCGATCGAACAGTACCTGCTGAACGAAATCATATTGCTAAAATCAGGTAAAAATTCCACTTTGATCGCTATGCAATTTTTCTTTTTTTTTTAACGATAAACAGGGTGATTTTTTTTATCATGAACCAGCAATTATCTCGGAGTTTTTTATTTGAAAACCATAAGTATATTTTTATTTAAGGTATCTGGAGTAGGGGTAAGCAATTAAAAATGGTTATAAAATAAAATTTAAACGATCCCATAATGATTAGAAAAAACAGAAATCAAATCAACTGAAAAACTCCGAGATAATTATTGGTTCATGAATAAAAAAAATCACTATCTATAATATAGACACCAGAAGTTTTGTCTAGGAACTCATAGCTTACGAGAGACCTGTTTTTAGGCTTAAAAACATGCTATACAGGAAACATTATCATGCTATCATCGTAAACCAATTTCGAAGTTTTTTTTTAAAGAGGCCTTACAAGGTTCTATCGGATTTTTAAAATTATTTTAATGAACGCCATAGTAGGAATTTGTACATGAGTACATAACTAATTGTTTACTGTTTTCCGCATAGTTACCATAGTTACGGCCGTTGATTTTGTTGACAAACAATTATATTACAGTATTTCTAACATCGTCATCATTGTTATTATTATTATTAATTTGATTATAAATTCGTATTGTTATAGTTATCACTTATCAGTTTATAAATACGAGTGTTAAATACGGATGCGTATTACCCCATATTGAAAAATAGACACCAAAATATAAGTAACTTAAGTAATTTTTTAAAAATATCCGGTCAACTTTATTTACAAATTAATAGTTATTCAATGCATTTAGATTTGTACGCATAACACATAACACGCGACTAGGTCACCGAATTCGTTTGACATTGCGTAAGGAATTATATATTATAGTTAATTGTTTAAACACATAGCTTAGAAACAGGAAACTCTGCATATTCGCACAGCTAGTTATCCTGACTCGTTTGGTTGCATAATCGAAAATCAAAGTCCGATGCGCTAAGGAGAAATTTAATATCCTCTTTCCTACAAAAAAAAAAAAAAAAAAACAAAAAACAAATGATCTGAATCGGATCGTGGTACGAGTCATAATGAGAGATTTTAGTGAAAACACGTGTCGCGGCGCGCAAGCCTCTCGGCATAAAAATGAAAACCGATAGACTTAATTTTTCAGAATATTCGAAAACTGTAATTGTTTAAAAAAAAAAAAAAAAAAAAAAAACACGAACACGGTCCAACATAAAATAATATCGAAATCTACGCCGAAAAATGTACAATATCGGCACTCCGATTTCGATACGTTCGACCAGGACCGCCGGGTAACCGGGAATTTACCGGCGGGCCCTTGTCATGTAGGCATCTTGATCCGTACACGTTTTCCTACTTAAATTCTATTAGATTACCAATTGTAATCTTTGTGATTTCTTAGGTAGGTATAGGTAGGTAGATAGACTGGACCGGCGTGAAGAATGATTTGCGTTTATAAGTGGAGCGCAAATTTAATAATTCCCCGGTACAAAAAATAGAACCCAGTGCGCGCCCGCGTTCGGCCGAGTTCCGTAAAATGTTAACGAAATTATAATTCACGTCGCAGAGTCCGCCAAACACCGAGGCCGTCCCGAGGAGACCGAGACCATTTTGGACGGGCTGTCGGACAAGAGCAGAGAGGCGCTCAGACGGCACGTGCACCACGTGCACCCGGTCCGGCCCGAAGCCCGTTACGACGAACTCATCGAGATCCTGCCCCGCGTCCGGTCCGTGCCCAAGGACACCGTGGTCGAGCTGTTCTTCCGGCGGACGATCGGCCAGACGCCCATCGAGCCGTTCGTGTGCGGCACGTACACCAATTATCTGCAGACCGCGCCGCACCTGCAGACCATCATCAGCAAGGCCAAAATTTGCCACTGTTTGCAGTGAACGGCTATATGACAACGTATTGTATGTACACGATGCATTTACCGTTTCCGTGTATACATACAGTGGATATCACGCGCGTAGTGACGGCAGTCGGGTAATATCTTAGGTTAGGTTGAAAATAATATCGATCGGAATGACCGATACCGGGCGGCCATTTTGAATTGAACGGTGCCGAATTCGTCGGCACGTTCGACCCGAACCCGATTTAAGAATAAGTCGCGTCGGTCGATTTCCTTTCTTTTTTAGTCCGTATCGACTATACACGCGCATAATATATAAGTCAAGTTAAAAGTTATTATGAGCATATGGTTAAAAGTTACTTTTGTATTTTCGTATTGTATCTTGATACGGCGCGAATGCAAGCTAAATGTTTCAAATAACGTCATCAACTGTTAACTACCATTCTTTATCAATACGACTACTTACGAGCGCCATACGTAAATCGAGCAAAACGATTCAATTATTCAAACAATGCGGGTGATGTTGGATTTTATTCGTTTTGTCCGTGGATATTAGTTTTGAAACGTATGCGTCGACGACTCGAGTTACTCGACAAAAAAAAAGAATAAGAGTAACGCGTCACTATAATATTATAATTACGAGTTACCAACGGGGGGGGGGGAACTGTATGTCGATGACTCAGAAGTGATAAAGTAACGGTTAATTTGTGCGCATAACTTTTTGACTGCATATTATTATTGTTTAGTTACACTGGACAGTAGCTTTTTGTCTTTACGTGTCGTTATGATATGATAATATGACCGATGACGCTGTGCACCGGGTGATATCCGCTGTAGACGTATATTGTAAATACTGTATTAATAATTAGACGTTATCTGGCTAAAACGATGTGATATTAGGGGGGAGGGGGAAAGTTAAATAAAGGATAAACCATTGTAAATAGTAATATTAGGTATCTGTCATGTTATTCGTTTTCGCCGCAACAGGGTTTGATTATACGAAACAATATTTTTGAATACATATATATATATATATATATTATTATTATTATAATGTACCTAACGCTATGATTGTATATTATTATTATTATTATTTTTACTATTATTATTTCGAGCACGTTTCGCACACGAATATATCATTATTATTATTATTATTATTATTATTATTATGTAAAACTGTGATTGAAATTTCTTTTTTTCTTCTCGTATAAATATATACGTGAAATATTAATATTGTGCATTTCGATACGCGTATAATACCTATAATTATGTAGAATATATCTCGAAAAAAGCGTCTGTAGATTTGGCTGTCTGTGAGTCAAGATCCGTCGCGCGCAAAGGTCTGAACACTATAATACGTGACAGAAGCTGGCGAACGAGTCCTCGGAGCCGGATTACGAAATTCAACTCGCCATCGCGTGGTTTTTGCTGTTGGTTGAATCCACTTTTTCGTTGATCGTGCGACGGGAATTCGACGTCGGTGACGCGGGTGAAAGAAAAACCCCAATACGATTACATTAGTTAAAATCGCGGGCGAGAGAGTTTATCGTTTGAAAAAAAAAAAAAACCTAACATAAATTACCGAGAAACAACGGTCAACTGCGACGGGGGTGGAAACGCGTTATTATTTTTTTTTTTTCTCGTTCAATGCCCCGTAAATGGGCAAAGTCGTGTGGGACAGCTCTGCTAGTATAATATTATATTATTGTAATAAAGAAAACTCGGGGTACTCGCGGTTCGGTCGAAAGGAAAATAAAAAAAAAACATAAAACTCCGGATATGTGTGGGAACGGCGGTGGCGGCGACGGCATTCGGTCTAGTTTAAAATACGAGAATTTTTTTTTTTTTTTCGATTTTTTATTCCGTTATTGTTTTTTCAAGTGCCTCTACACTTGAAAAGCAGCAGTAGCAGCAGCGGAATAATGCGGGTGATTAACAATCGCGATGTCTCCGCGGGACGTCAAGTATATTATTATTGTTTAAAACATCACTACAGGAACGTCCCGAGGTCACCAGCGGAAAACAAGTTAAATCGGTGTTTATAAAAAATAAAAATAAAAGTCCGCCCGCTTACATTATATTTTATTGATAACAATGATTTGCTCACGTATACGCGTAAACAAAAAATAAATCGCTCTTAAACGCTTAAATAATAATAATATTAGGTTTTTAATGAATGGGCGACGGTCGAAAGAAACGAAAAAAAAAAAATACCAAAAAATTCACTTGTCCTTTTACCTGCAGCTATTTTTATAATATAATTTAATATTATACCATATAATGTTCGGTGAATAAAAAATTATAGAGTTACGCGTTTATTATTTCGTCCGTAGAAATCGTTATCTGTCCGTCGAATATACGTATGTGTAAACGACTAGCTGATAACGATTATCGACACGTATCCCGAATGAAGTAACAAACAACAATCCCGTACGAAGAATACCGTGCCGCTTTTTCGTCTAGAAATCGTCAAGACCCACAAAAAAAAATGAGCTTATACTGGGGATGGGAGCGGCCACTGTTGTAGATAAGAAGTTGGGAAGGTAGGATACACAATTTATTTGTTAGGATTATTTTATTTTTATCTGTAAGCAACGATAAATCATTGCTTGACGAAAGACGATTCCAAGCGCAGTTTGGCAATACATAATTTTAAGTGCCGTAATTTTTTTTGCGATTTTTGTTTAAATCTGATTTAAAAAAAAAAAAGTCGTTTGATGATTTTGAAAATTTTATCACGTCTAGGTAAGTCCAATATAATTGTTATTACCAAGTTTCAAGTCTCTACGTGTATGTATAATCGAATTACAGTAAAAATACACCCAAAAATTAAAACTTCTTATATGTTCAAAAGTGGCTCAAAAGTTTTGGCGATGATACAGTAAGAGAGTAAATCAAAAAGGCAACAAAAAAGGAATTTTGTGATTTTTCGATTAAATCATTTTTTCTGGTAGAAAACGTCGTCGGTGTTTTTATAAAATAATGAAATCGTGAAATTTTACGTTTTCCTACGTTTTTACAACTTAGTACTTTTATTTTAAAAACGGTGTCAAAAATCAAAAAATGACCCTCTTCAAAGTACCATCTAGACAACTTGAGTTTTCAGAAATGTTTCTGCACGTAAAAATCGGAGCAAGTTTATTTCGAAAAAACGCGTCCACAGACTAAAAAAAGAAAAAAATAAACATCTTAGTAAAACCAATGGCTATTGGCCATTCGTTACGCTCGGAATCTAAAAAATAAACTATACCGGGCGATTCTTGTATCGTTAATCATTCATTGTCTCGGAAAGTATATTAACTTTTTTCCGAATCTCTTCTGTAGAAAATTCAAGAAACAAGCAGCTCTACGATTTTACATTTACATTATTTATCGTCACCCTATAATTTTTGGGATTGAAACGACTATTTACTTACTTTTATTTTTCAAATAGCGACCAATATTAAAAATCTCATAAATAGGGTATTATATATAATAGATAGGGTATTAGTTAAATTGCTGGTGAAATTTTGAATTTTCGGAAATCCGTCGACGTGATATTCTACTGTTAAGTTAATTGGGTCGGGAGAGAGTAAAGTGGGGCATCATTTGTGCAGCGGCACGGCGCGCGGCGTTTTAATAATGACACAAAAATAACCCCCGAAAATAAGGGTGACGAAAACAATGATAACGTAACATTATGTAGAAATATTTGTTTCTTAAATTTTCAAAACAAAACAAAAACGGCAATTTTGTTGAACGAAGCGTTCAACGATAAAATAATCGTCCGGTTTATAAACGGAGAAAATCGGAGGAAACCGTAACGCCGTGTTATTATAGTTTATAGGTACGAAAAATTACACTTTATACATTAATAGAGGATAGAAAAATTAAATTACACAAATTTTACGGTAACCAAATAGGTACGTCGGAACATTTCGCTCGGTACCTATACAATAGTGTTCGAAAACAACCACCCGCTATGCCGTCTTGATCTGCGGCGCCCGTCGGCGTTTCGCTTTATCGTAACCGTTGTTACCGGGGAACTGGTCGAATACGCTGTGCGGTTCTTGGTCCTCGTCTACGATGAGCGAATCGTCCCACACCATGGCGATCAGCGTCTGCGGGTCGGCTGCCGACGAGACGCTCACCAGTTTTTCCAGGTACCGTCGCTGCTCGGGCGGCAATTGACCGTCGACGACCGGCCCGTACCGCCGTACGTCGGCCGACGAGCGGTCCGGGAGCCCGAGCTCGACGCGGTCGGCCGCCGCCAACACTAACTGCACGAAATCGGCGACATCCTCGATTTCGTCCGCTCGGGCGCACGACCGCGGCGGCGTCCCGAACACGATCACCGTCAGCGCTATGGCGACTAACCGCACGAACAACGCGCACGTGGGGGTAGTCATATCGCGCGTGCTTAGAGTACCGACGGCGGCAGTGCAGAACGAACAAGACACTGGAAAACGGAAAATATCGTTTCGTTGACACCGCGGCGCGTGGTGACCATCACTCGGCGGTGTTGTTTGTATTGAAAACATACGTTTTAAAACAGATGTTTTTGATGCGGCCGGTAAAGAAATCGATTATTGTGTTCTGTAATGAATAAAAAAAAAAAAAAAAAAAACCACTCGTGCGGCGCGCGTAACGAGAATGGTGTTTGACGGGGTGAAAAAAACAATCGTAATAATGTTCGATTTGCCTGTAACTGTCACAGAGCCGTATTAATTATTATCCGTTATAGGCACTGTATTTCCAGGCATGCGCGTCCGGCGAGGGGGCAAGACGGGGAAATCTGCTTCCCCCCGGATCTTCGAAATTTTAAATATAATTTCAATAATTAACTAACGTAATTATATTTTTTATTTTATTTTTTTTTGTGTTTGGTTTTATTATGCCCCTCCCTGATACATTTCCAGCGGTTGCCCATGCCTATACAGCGTCTACGAAAAACAGACCATCTACGGAAATAGGATCAAAACCAAAAAATATACAGTAAAAATCTCCTTATAACAAAACCCCTATAAGGCGGAAATCTCCTTAAAACGGAAAAACAACAGTTTTCCATAACCTGTATCCCGTAGATCTTAGTCTCCGTATAACGGAACATTTTTTAAAGCGGAAAAATCAGTTGGTGCCGAGCGATTCCATTATAGGGAGGTTTTATTGTAACCGATATACAATTTACTAGAGAATTTTAGCTTGACCGCGATCTTTACGCATGCGCGTTTACGCAGACCGCACCGCGTCATGCGATAAGACATTTTCTATTATTGCGATTCTTTTTGTACGTTACAATACATTATAATAATTGGTATTTGCGAACGAAAAGTTATTGGCACGACGGTATAATATGCGCACAGTTAAATTTATTAGAACACAAACTCGATAAATATCGTTTTAAAAAGATACGAAATGCAATATTATCAATCAGTGCCCAGAGCATACGTATGGCTTAATCCGACTCTGAACTATCGTTATCGTTTTTTCGATATTCGAAATAATTATGATGTCCGCGCAAGAAGCCCACGCAAAAGATATCGAATTTAGTTTATAACATTTTCTATGTAGTCATGGGAATTTGTTGACCTTGATCGGCATCATTTTGCAAAATCGCTATAGTTTTAAATAAGGCGATTACACTGATGGTAAAGCGATGATATCAAAATTACAAACATAAATAGATATGATACGCGTGGCTGCTGTTTACATCGACTGAAATTATGTCTACTATGGTTGGTGCCGAACGTTTGTGGTTTTATCGCATGCACAAAGAGACGATTAAAATCGGTACATGCTGATTTATCCTGCGGTTCAAACCGTCCCCTGCCATCCGTGACATACCAATTTGTTACTCGGATAATAACAGTAACGTATACGTGATGGACTGATTGGCGATTTTCGTTAAAAAATAATTTTCTGTTGAGTAGCCCCGTGTGAATGCGGTCCGAGAGTGCGTAGTAACACAATGTGCGCGTCCCTCGTCGGTGTGTTAATCGTTGCGGCTAACTTTTTTTTTTTTTTTTTCAAATCCATTTCCTCCCCATCCCCCGCTCTCCCCAGCTCGTATTCTTACCACCGCACGAAAACATCGCGTAATTTGCCCGCATACACACGCGCGAACACAAAAGGGGTGTCCCTCCCCTTCCCCCGATCTAAATCCTATGCCGCGGGACACTGAGAGTCGAACGGTTTATATAGCTGCAACGACGATGACGCGACGCACATAGCATGGCCCCGATTTCGAGGTTTTCAAAGTTATATATAGGTATAATATATATATGTATATATACACAGATATATAATACAGTCGGCGGCCGATGTTTTTGTTGCCGTCGGGGGCCGTCGCCACTGCCGTATCCTGTATAGTCAGTCAGTCAGTCAGTCGGCTAGTTAATATACCGGGTGTATGGTATATGTCTATCGGGTGCTGCACAGGACGCGCGGCACCGCGGATATAAAAATGGCGTTTCGACTCTCTATTATTATTATTATTATTATTATTATATCGCGACGGTGATGTTTTGTGCGGCGCGCGCGATGCGAGAGGATAAAGTTACCCTCGGGGCACCCATTGTGCCGAATAGCGGATCGGGGAGAAGGGGGGCGGGTAAAGAAAAAAAAAACCGCGGTATACAGACTAGAAAGAGGCGTATGTGTAAAGCCCCCCCACCCTCAACTCCGGTCGTCATTCTTCCCTCCCCGTGAACTGCACAATAAAGAAGACAGCTGGGCGTCCGCGTGCGTATAGTGTGTTTGTGTATGTGTGTGTGAATTCGATAATCTCTCTCTCTTGTATACATCGGCGGCGGGGACGAGCATATGTCACTAGCACGCCCTTTGCGCGGATTACGCGGAGTTATGGAGGAGCAACGATGCAGACGTACATTTGTGACGTGTATACGGATTTTCGGTCCGGGGCGGCAGAGTTAAAACGAGTGCCGAAATCGCCGACCGAATTATCATAATGTGTACGAATTAAAACGTTTTTTTCCGCGCGGGAAATATAAGCTGCGACGTGACCGGCCAACCCCCTCTATTTTTTTTTTTTGATTTCGAGTGTTTTCCAGCTATAATATAATAGCTATATTATTATATATACTGTTATCGCCGCCGTTTAATTCAGTAAACACGAGCTATTCGTTCGATTTAAACACTGACCGGGGCGACGAGGAGCTTTATTTTCACGTAACTATGTTGAACTCGAGGTTCAAAAGGCGAAATTTGGCAAAGTCGACAAAACCGGATGTAGATACATCGCACCATGGGTAAGCCGGCATAGGTTTACAAAGTCGGAAATGTATACAGAAAAATGTGCACAGGGAAGAAAATGTAGTTTGTATACCGAAAGCAACGGTAAATTATTGAAATCAAAAGATGATTGTGAGCTAAACTCGATAAACTGCAAATAAGATTATAGACGTAATTCTTTCTCCGGTTGCTGTTATAACTCGGAAATCAATAAAAATAAAACTGATGTATCATCATAATAATCAGTTGTCAATTTGGTTTTTTTTTTATTTTTGAGAAAAACTGTTGAGAATCTAGAAAAAAAATGTTGCAAATAAAATACCGTCAGTTGGTAGATGATCTAGAGTTAGGGAACTGTGTGGGTCAGATATTTTTGAGAGGTCACTTTTTAGAGCCAATAATTAGGATCAAGGACATACCTAGGATTTCTTTTATGGGGGAAGCTAAATAAAATTATTAAAGATCACTCTGTTCGACTGGTATAGATACATAGTATATACAGACATATAAGTAATATTTCAAATAAAGTATATTTAGAATACTTTTTAATATTCTGAATATTTTTAAAATATTTTTTACATATTATGCACTGTAACACTATATTCCAAATAGTTTAAATAAGTATTTTATTCCTTTAAAAAATTGGATTCTTCAGTCTCGTTATGGAATTTGATTTTTCCTTGGAAATTTCTCAGTAATAAAATTTCCGAAACACATTTATTGGGTTAACCGTGGTTTACAGAGAGTATCGTACGGTATCCCGTCGTGTTTTTCCGATGCTAATACCTCTGATACAATTCAATTTTTCTTTTATTTTGCGTTCAGATGATTCCTATTTAAGAATGTATAGAAAAATGTAATTATTATTTGAAATCATTAGCAAAAAAAACATTTTGTTTGTTTACTTCTCTACATTTTCAAAGTAACTACTATTTAATAGATATTCCAAACAATTTAATGTACCATGCCCTATCAATAATTTCTAAGTAATAGCCGTTTTAATTTTTAAAGATGGGTTACAATATAGAAATCTTTTAGTTACAGAAATAAATGTATCAGTTTTTTTATTACATAGCTTCGATTATAATTTTACTATCGCCTAATACAGTATCTCTCCTTTTCATGAAATTAAAGCTGATATCATTTGATAAATATATTTACCGGATATTTGTGTACAATGCGTTATAATTTTCAGAACAATATCAAGTTGGCTACATTTTAAAAATACGGAAAATAAGGAAACAAACAAAAATGTATTTGTTTTTCTATATTGGTTGAGTGATGAAAATAAAAACGTAATCATTTTTCTGTACATATTATGTGTCTTCCTGACACAAAATTAAAAAAAAAATGAATTGTAACAGAAACCACGGTATATAATGGGACCCATGTATTATACGAGTTTAATATTAATAGTTTTGCGTTACATAAATTAAGTGCTCAGTATTTTATTTTGATTTTCGTCATTCATATACGACTAAATTATATAGCACACATATTGTATAGGGTAAAGCTGTAACGATTTCGGATGACGGCGTGTGCAATATGACGGCGTAATAATATTATGTATAGGTACTATAATACAATATAATATTGTCGTCGATACGTTTTAATTATTTACCGATCGGCTCCGATCGTGCACTCCAAAAACAGTGGTGACGACGTGTACACATAGGGGTAGTCTGAAGAGCCGTTTTTTTTTTTTTTTTTTATTTCGGCCGTTAATGTGTCGAGCGAACGGCGGTGACTGCGGCGGGGTGCCGGAGGACAGGAGACGAAAAAAAATTTGCGCGACACACTCGAGTGTATCCAGGTTGTTCCCGGACGCGGAGCGACAACAACCCGGAGGACTGCGTATATACACGCGTAAGTACCCCACCGAAGCCACTTGATGCTAAAAGTTACAATGCAAACACGCACACCGGTATATATTTAATATAATGTAATAATATGTTATAATATAACATACGTGTATAAAATAATTGTTTCGTTTTTCCCGTGAGAATACTCTCTCGGTTAAGCCGCTCGGTTTAGTACGAGTACCTATATGCGCGTATAATATAATGTATATATATATAGGTACGAAAATACTCGCCGTCCGAGTCACTCGAGAAATAATATTACAGTCGATAAATCGTGCGAACAAATAAATACGCGCAGTATTAATAAACCGGGGGAAAAAAAATGTCCAGTTCTTTAGCGCTAGCTAGTATAAGTACCGATAGATTTAAGTATAAAAATTATTTTTATTCGAGTAATTTTATACAGAAAATTGACGTCAAATATTCCGTCTATAGCAAACGCCCCGAATGGGTTATTTGATCGTATTTGATGAGCCGATGGCACAAATTTTAGTTAAGGACGTGTTGACAGACAAAATAAACCGAAAACGACCTTTACGGAAGGATCCGTTGGCTTGCGCTGCGATAATATATTATGCAGGTATAGCGGACGCGGAAGAGAACTTGACCTTTGACAGGATGCCCTGTACGATAGGGTGCGGTGCCGAGGAATAATTGTGCCAGCGACTATGAGGGTTCTCAATGGACCTGCAAACTGAGAAAAAGAAATGGAAATTGAGCATTTCCGTTCGTGGCTGCAGCACCGCGCGGGTTTTCCTTTAAGAAAAGTCGTTTTGCAAATCGTCTCTGTTATATTTTCGAAGTCACCGCCCGCTCGTAGGAGCACTGCTGCACGTAATTGCAAATATCAAGGTAATAATTACTCGCTTCCGTATATACTCGAATGTGTTTGAAATCATATTATATCATATCGAGTTCGTATCGATAATATCCGTCGTCCGACAAGTCAACAATAATAATATTGATATACCTGCTATACCTGAATATATACTATATACTTCATCAGTGTATGATGAAGATCGGCTGATTTTCGTTTTGCTTCTGCGGGTATTCGTAAATATTGTATAGTAACTTGGCATTTCGACTACCTACATTTTAAACTCGCCCCGTACGTGTGAACCTGCAGGCTTTAGACAGGTTTTACCGTATATACACCTATATACCGATTCGCATTATACTGCGGCAGATTCCGAGGCGGCGCGATGTACCGATTTACATCACAGCCGCAGATTCCGCGCGACGGACCGGCAGAATAGGTCCGGTTTTTCGCTTATATTCAAAAATCTCGCCGTTTCCCTCGTATATTCGGCCGGGTTTTGACCGATCCGTAAATACGCACATATACATATACCTATACAATACAATAATAATAAAATAGTATACGCGCGTAATACAAAAGAATCGGGACCGTACGCGATACGGACGTGAACGCACGAATATTCGGCCGACCGTGCGCTAATACGGGTCGACGTGAATTTTGTTTTCCCCTCGTCTTTTACCAATACGAGTATACATGTACCGTACCGCGGCGTGTACATATCTTCTTCTTCGGGGGTTTTTTTTTTTCCTGCCGGTTTCTCGACGTGCTTTATTATATTAAAAGGTCCCCGACTACCGGGCACCGTGCACACATACGCACTACGCGCATACACCCGAGCGTTTAAGTCTCCGTCGCGGTGACTTCTCGGAATTCTTAGGGATCGCCACCGTCGCATGTCCTCGGACTATCGGGCCCGTCAATCTATAGCTGTGCTGTAATGCCGTATGTCTACGAATATAATAATATACACGGCAGCAACAGCAGCAGCTACCTATAAATATATATGTATGTATATTTGTGTGTAGGTACTGCGGTGTATAGATAATAATAATACGCCAGAGATACACAACTAATACGATGACAGGCGACATATCGTGTGCATTATAATACAGTCGGTACATATTATTATTGTTACACTCTGCACATTTACTACCGTATAATATAAATATAATATGATAACACTAACGCGTGTACGTATATACGAAACGGTTTCTGAAAAAAAAAATAAAAAAAAAATAACACCTAAATAAAATAAACATCCGTACTTTATCGAAAATATACAGAGCCGTTCGTATATTAGATTATAAACCCGCTGGCAGAAAGCCGCCGTTTCCCCGGGGGTTAATCGATTCGAAATCGCCGCCCCTCGGTCACATAATAATGATGTTATTATACATAGGTATATGTAGTCCTATATTATAGGAAATAACGTATATTATCTATGCGTGTTAAACTATAGTAGAAAACATAATATAATATGTTAATATATACTTGTAAACGATTTTTTTAAATTTAAATTTGGGTTTTAAATTTTTTAAACACGCGTAACGCAACTACACAGTTAATTATACAAATATAATATAATATCGAATAATATTATAATATGTATGTCCGGTGAGTTTCGATGTGTAGAAACACGGTAATTAAACAGCTATTATATTACAATTTCGAAAATATATAAGAACATATTATTATTATGTTTTCTTACGAGTACGAAAAATGCGTACAAAATGTTAATATATTGTGTTGAATATGGACAAGTTCTATATTTGGTTAATTATTTGCGTATTTCACGTTAGTTCAACGTGAAATCGCATTCCCTCTAGATCCGTGTAAATTTTATGTTATTATAAGAGCATATTATTATAGAAATTTAGACTTAAACAAGTATTTATAAGTATACATCGTCGTCATCATCATGCATGAACGTCTAAGTGAAATTTTAACTTTGCTATGGTATATTAACTACATACAATTTATTAATATTCATAATTGTATGAAGAAAAATTGACGTTTGGTGAAAATACAACAACCCATATTATATATGGTGATTTTTAAGTATAGGTGCTTACCCCATTTTAATGGTTGAATTAAAGTTTATTATTTTTAAGTGTAGTGAAAGGCGATATTTTCGAATTCTTAAATTGTTCACGACACGCTACATTTAAAGACTATATCCTATGACGATACCGACTTTGATTTTTCAAATGAGAACATGTTTTAATGCGAATTGTCTATCCGGTGATTTTACTGAACATTTTGACGTATTGTAATCGAAATATTTCTGAGCTATTATGTTTCAAATACTTAAATGATTATAGCCTTTTTATGGGAATTAGATACTGACCTTTTCATATGAGTAGTGTATAGACAATTTCTTGTTTTGAATTTTGCAGTTATCGACAAATCTGTTTTATCCTTGGTATTTTAATTAGAATAACTCAGAATTCCAATTAAAATACGTCAAAGTTTCTAGAAAAATCATATGATTAAAAATTTGCATTAAAATACGTACCTATAGCTAGGTTCTCATTTTGAAAAACCAAAGTCGGTATTGTTATAGGGTACTCCTTACATGTTGTAAAATCTAAGTATTCGAAAATATCGTCTTTCACTACACTTAAAAAATCCAAAAATCCAAATTTTAATTTACATATAATTTAACCATAAAAATGGGATAGACATGCTTAAAAAAATCTCTCTATATAATGCGATATATATTCTACATTTTCTGCAGTTAATCAGTTTTTCTTGACTTAAAAAAAAATTATATCATAGCAATTATTTAGTTGTACTATAAGTATTTAAGTCACTTTATGTATAACCGCGATATTTGGGTACATTTATTTTTACAATATTTGATTAAGTAATAAAATCGTATTTTTTATAAAAGTATTTAACTTTTATTACATTAATAAAAAAAAAAATAATTAAAATTATAAAAAAACAATTTTTAAAGTTTTTTACTGAAACATTACAGAAAATAAATATATAATATTATATATTATACGTATATAATTATTCAATGTCTCACTATCCAAAACTTTTTTTTATATTCGTATACCCTTGAGCGTTAAAAAAAATTTACCGCACGTGCAAGCAAGAATATAATAATTTAACGATATTTGTAGATATTTGTTAAAATAATGCGGTAAGATGTTCGCACTTATAATGGCGTGTTAATATAACGTCTTTATGTTAACACTTCGCAAACAAAATAATGTGTATACGATATAAAAATCTAAAAATAATTACATTTAATTTTTTAGATAGTGAAAACCTTACAACCGATAATATTATCGTGACTTACCAGTGCAGTAAGAGCTACGCTGTTAACACATTCATAATATAATTTTTTGCTGTTGACGAATAAGTTAGAAATAATAGACATCATAAAAAAAGAAAGATTACGATAGATATTCTTTGTTTTTGTCGGTAAACCCATACGTATGAGTAAACTGCAAAAGCCTGCAATAAAATATATACGGTAGACTGGATTTATATAGTCCAAAATGTTTGGAATTTTGCAGAGAATAGAAATATCCAGTATTCCGCGGTGTGTAATTATAATATTATACAAGTTTATAAAAAGTATTCCGAGTTCAAAGTATTTGATTCAAATTATCTATTTAGTAGTAAACTTTTATTGTTTTCACACATTTGTAGGAAGAAAACAAAATTATAATAAGTTGGTTATTGAATCTACAAAATATTAGGATTTGTGTTTTTAGATTCTGAGTTCTACTATAAGATGGGTTCTTTTTTGATTCGGGTAACACTTAATCGATTAGTAATAATGCTCCAGTTTGGACATGCCATATCTCGAAAAGCGGATTTTCCATTATTCGATGAAATTTTATTTGAATCATTTTTTTGAAATGCTCAATGGTGTTGGTAAAAATGATAAAACTGACAACAAACGCTGGTATAACTGATATATTTTTATCGATTTCTGGTTTATCTTGGCTACAAAAACAAAACCAAAGTACTGTTCTTGGATTACGTACCACGTATATCCCTTTCAAAAATTATTTTTATACCTTTTGTAACCTTTTGCACAAAACACTTAATTTAAAATTTTATAATAAAAAAAAGAAAAAAACCCTTGGATATATAGTTATTTAATTTATATCTGTAAGCAATAATAAACTAAAAACGATACTGAGCGAAGTTCGGTTATACACGTTTTGAACAGTTTTAATTTGTATAATTTTCTTCTTAATATCATTTTATAACGCTGAAAAACATAAAAAAAAAACTTCTAAATTTGCTCAGAATTGTTTTGTAATTTACAATAATTTTATCGTTTCTTTACGTAGGTATATCAACTATATTATCCTGTTTCTTATGTCTTTTACCTAAAATATCTTGTCAGTTTTTCGCGTACAACAATGACCTACCCTATATATATATCCAGTTTTTTGAATACATTTATATAAGTATAAAATGAATTTGTTAATAATGTTATATTTCCTAATCGATACCTTGTATACACAAACATTTAAGTTAAAAAACCGTGATATATTTGTATATTTGTATAATAGATAATATCATGCAAGTGCAGATTGTATACACTTGTGATAATAATTTATTTCGTTAATTTCATTGATGGAACATCGGATCTTTGATTAATACTATATTGTCGTCTATATCGTAAATATAGGAAAACAAATAGATTAGCATTTGTGGTATTTATCATCGTTACAAAATAAGGTTATTACCTATTGAATACTTTTAAAATAGTTCTGAAATGGATACTAAATATAAAAAATACACACCGATTTATCCTTGACGAGTAAATACAATATATACAAATACTTATGAAGTCATAATTTACAAGTTATAGATATAAGTACGTAATTTTTCACTTAATTTTATTTATTTACACTAATATACACAATATAATTTCGTATTTTAATTTAAAAATGTTTTCATTTTATTTAAGATTGTATTTATTCTTGATATTTATTAGGTATTGAATTGCTTATACAATATACCTATTATTTATACAATATATATATAATTAAATGATTTCATCGATAAAATATAAGACTTCGTGTAGTTGTTACCTATCATGTGGGTACCAATTATTTATTATAACGTCGTATTTAAATATTAGCGAATAATATTATAATTTTATATTATTATCATTATAATTACGTACTTCTGGGCCTGTAGATGATAACTTTCATACCACACTAAACACATTATTATAACCAATGTTGTTTACTTGATACAGTAAACAAAATAGAAAATACATAACACTCCGAGTAATACGCGATAAAATGGAAAATAATTTTAAAAACATTGCTTTCGATACATCTACAATGGTATTTTAACGTTGTATTTCAAAATATATTATTGTAGTATTGATGTTAGTTAAACAATCATTATTGTTATTTTAACAATACGGTTCTAAAATTTCAGAGTTTTTGTTAGTGTTATTCAGTAAATGATTCACAGACTCACAGTATTTGGGTTAATATTGTTAGGGTCGAACACGTCCCAGGCAAATCACCGAGGAGTTTAACAACAAATAATAATCTAATTTGTTTGTCAGGGTAGTCGACTTATTATTATCGAAATCCCTCATCTAAGACCTTTATAAAATGTACAATGAAAAAAGATCGCAGTATGATAATGATGATTATAGTAGAAGTAGTTATGATTAATGTCATTATTCTTTTTTTTTTTTTGAACACATCAATAATTTCCCTTTGAAATTTCGTTTTGAAATCGTACAATGTTCAGGGGCATAACTGTAATACATAATAAATATAGATAGACAAAAAATTGAATGATTTTAAGGAGGCGAATGGAAGCAATTGTTCTACTAGAAACGGAAAATAATTTCGATCTTAAGTGTCGCAAAGAAGCTAATAGTTTTAATAAAAAATATGTTTTTTTTCTAAGAAAATACTTTTTCGGTTAATGAAAACGATCCGATTTTTTTCAACATTTCAAAAGATACGGATTTGTTGATCAGATTTTTTTCTATATTACCCACAATTATAAATAATTAAAAAAAAACTGAAAACTAAAAATATGTTTTAATCGATTTTATTTTAGTTTTAGATTTCTGGGTTTTATCTAAGTTTGACTATAAGAGAAAAAAAACTAAACTAAAACTTACTCTTTAAAGGTGCGTTTACACTGTTCATCCGCTCGTGGCTTTTGCACACATTATATTTACTGAATGAAAAATTTTCTTGGCCGTTCGCTCTTTTACTACTCTTGATCCGAAAGCAAACAAATGGTTCGCCTTAGTCCAGACCGTTTACATTGGATCGTTCATTGATTCGTTTGTAATCGAACCATAGTTTAAACGTAACTTAACCAGTTTATCCGCAATTCATGCTTAAAATCCTTTTTTGATTGATTTATTTATCGTAGCTTTCAGTATGTTAACTAAATATCTTACAATGTATACCTTCTAAACTTCTCATCTAATAACAGTGGCCTACCTATATATTATAATGTAGAATATGTTCTTATTTTTTAATAGTTAATATTATTATACGATACGATATTGTTTTTATTTTTATAATTCGCGTAAACATGACTTGTAAACTTGATGAATATTTTGTTTTGTTTTTCGATTACACACACACACACGAGCCAAATATTACAGCAATAATATTATTTTTCAAGCGTATACAGAGTGTTATATTTATCATAAACCAGTGATTTTCTTCAAGAATTTTAAATTAATTATTTTTCTGGTTTATTTTTGAATCATTATGGAATCGCTTTGGCTTTATTTTAATTCTCTACCTCTACTACTTTTACCTATGGGTAAACATTTTTATTTTCAAAAAGGAATATCCTTTTAAACACGGATTCACATAGGGAATATTTGTTTTAAAATGTCAATTTATACAAGCAAAGCATGAAAGAGTAATCAGTTCATCACCCTTATTCCCTACACTTCTCTGATCCAAATTTTAAACTGTTATATAAATTCATACACGGTAAATCCGATATTACCTATATAGTGTAATGATGCTTATCAACATTATTAGAAAAAATATTCTACTTATTTTAAAATACAAAGCCTCTGTGCATTTATAGAAATAGACACATATAAGATAGAAACAGGGGTAAATAGTGTTAATTAAGGTTAAACAATTCCATATAATGATTAAAAAAAAAAAACTAGAAATCAAATTCACTTCAAATTCTTTGAGAAAGTCGCTGTTCATGGATCACTCTGTATAGTTTTATTAAACGGCGTAATTTTATTCGACGCTTATCTTTAAGATATTATTTATTTGTTTATTTTTCAGATTATACATATATACCGACGAAAATGTCGCGTGTGTCAACTTGGCAAATAGTATATGAATAACTGACGTTTGACAAATAATAATCATTTATAATGGTATTAACTTCGGATAATCGGGTATACCTATACATGTATATTAGAAACTTGTCTTTAAAAATTATTATTGAGGTAGATAGGTACCTAATGTTTATTTTAACACAGCGTTACGACAAAACATAAAACGTAATTTATATTCGATTAAATCTCTTCATTTTGAAAAGAAAAAAAAATATTCATATTAATAAAATAAATCGTTTTTTTATATAGAGTTTGATAGATATATTGATTATATTATTATTGTTGTAAGACCCGGATCTGAATGCGTAAGAGACCTTTGTTTTGTAAAATGTTCCTATTACAATAATATTATATAGTCGCTTGTCTATTACATATTATAATAAAATATGCGATAAAGCCAAGGTCGTTTTGTTTCTATTTTTAATATAAATGAATTGAAGTAATAAAAATCCGTAAGTAATAAAACACTTAAATAAAAAAATTGTTTAGGTATTTCGGTCACTAAACCCGTAAACCCAGCATAACATTATACATTTTTTTTAGGAGTATTCGTATAGCCATGAAGAATGTATTGGAGGAATTTGAGGAATGTATTGGAGGAATTTGAGGAATGTATTGGTACGTGTGTGCTTTATATTTTGTTCTATATTTTAATATGATTTCGATCGGAAGCGATTTGCTCGACATCGGGAATAGTTTCCGATAGAAAATCGCTTTTGTGCTTTTAGGATGGCCATTTTGTTCGATATGCCTTGTGGTTTTCTTGATAATGAAAAAAAACATCGAGCCAACGCGCATAGGAGTATTTGTATAATATGACTAAGCAAGTCAATTAAAAAGGTCACTAAGCTTACTATTATTTAAAAAACCTAACCAAATGATAAATAGACTATCATTAAAATTCCCCAACACTATGATGTCACTCGTTACTTAATTAGTCGTAATCCAGTAACTGTCTAAATCACATGTAAATCGTTTTTTGAATATTCGTTTACACGCTTTTTAGTTCAATTTTTGCTTTTCGGTGTTCAAGGTTGGAACAAAAACCCACCAAAATGAAAGTTGAAGATAGATACTTTATTTATAACCGAAATTAATGTTATCCTACTTATCCTAGTTTACGAACTATGTTAATGAAGTCAATTTTGGGCGTTTACTTAGTTTAAAATTATCAAACAATAGTGTTTTTGTTTATAAGCACTGAGTAGGGTCTTATTATATTGACATAAAATGGAAATAAGTATCAATTATAAATTACCATAAAACCGTCCATCGATGTTCGCCATTTTGATTCTGAGAAAAGTGAATATGACTTCACTAAGATATTAAATTTTTCCCGTACAAACCTTTTCGTTCAAAAAAGTGATTATAAGTTAATAACTAGTATATTTTTATTATACAAAATGTTGTTGGGAATTTTTTCTGTCATATAATTATTCTTGATAAACTAAAATCTTAAAATATTAAAAGGGGAAAATAACAAAAGCTATTAAAAAAGCATGATTATTTTACTAATTTCTTAAAAACTAAAATTTGGACAGTATTGAAACTGTATCATGAACTTTATTTATTTATAAAATAAAAGCTATGAGTTTTTCCAAAAATATTTTTGATATTTTTAGAGGAATTTTAGAGGTTTTATTATTTTTAGTATTTTTGATATTTGACTTTCGGTTTCTCAAGAACCTAACGTTTAAGATATTTCCCAGACGACAATTATGTGCAATTTAAAGATAGGAGACTAGAGGAGAAGTTTTTGTTTTTGGAAGAAAACTTTATGGAAATAACGAAATGTTCAGAGAAAAACAAAAGTGTTTTAAGTGGTTCTTTAATCTTCTTTAAAAGTGATTACAAAAATAAATGGATTGAGGCCAGTTATGTGGAAACCTAACCTAAACTAAGCTTGTCATTTTTTTTTTTATTTTCTTTGAGAGCATATAGATCTTAAATGCAACAAAAAAGGACTTATAAATGGGTATATGTAGATAATTTCATAGAATTTTCAGAAGAATACAATTAATTTGTAATAGCTTACAGAGAGAAAACAAAATTTAAAAGTTAAAAAAAATACACACAATAGTAAAACCAATGGATCCCTCGTTATATTCCGAATCTAAAACTATTGACAGCGCTTAACTTTTTCTCAAGCAATTATACCGAGCCAGTAAAATGTTGTTTTATATTATATCCGTGTGTTCACATGATGTACCTCTATGTAGCTTTTAAATATTTTGCTGTTGTTTACTGCGCGGCGTTTCATATCGATGAATCGGTTTATTATTCGCTTTCCACTTTTCATCTCAACTAAGCAGTATACACCAGATAAAATTATAATAGTATTAACATTTAATAATTTTATAATATTTTCTATTGGAGCCGTGTCTCAATACGCCTTATTTTCAGTTTGAATTTCATATACATTATTCAAACATATTATAGTAAATCTGATATTATGAAACGGTATACGATATAGCAGAAATGCGATAATATCATAATATAATATCGCTGAGAGTTTTATGGTACACTATACTAACGACCCTTTGATGGTCCCCATATTTGTCTGTATACACTCACTACAACTATACACACATAATGTATGTAATGTAAACCGTTAATGGTAACCGGCGAATTTTTTTAAGGCACTATCGCAACACCATTATTCATCATAATCGAACGCCAATAATAATAATAATAACAATAACAATAATAGTGTAAAAAATAAAATATGTCAGAATCTATTAAATAGAAACATTTTTTCTTACGATTTATTTACTAAGTATCTACATGATTATGTAATTGTGTAAAATACATTACAATAATTATTTGTACTTTATCAACAATTAGTTGACTTTGTAGTGCAAATGCTCAAAAATCATTATTTTATTCGTAATACATCACAAATCTCTATCGCTGAAAAGTTTTGGAGCTACGTCCAAATGATATAAATATGAATTTATAACAGCTATCTATTTTATTGTCATATTGTCAACATACAAACATGAAGTTATAAATTAATGTGTGTTTTTTTTTTTTTTATCATGTTTCTCTAATTCGTCTTAGATTTTATTTATAAAACACCGGCCTGTACAAATTCAATGGTGTGTTGAATATCAATCGATCGATGTCTTCGTCAATAATTTATCGTCGCGCGTCATCGTTATTATATTCCACTAAAAATAATTTAATACAAGTTGTTCAGTTTTAAATTATAATTATAATCTTCAATTTTTCTAAATAATTATAAGTGACCTTTAAGAAAAACCAAATAACAAAAGATGGTGGTGTTCGAAAGAAAGGCACTCAAGAAACATATTTAGGGTATACTTTGATATCCACGTAGGTGGATGGAGAAAATTACATAATGATGAACTTAAAGCCCTATTTTAACGGCCAGATATAGTAAAAGACAGTATAGGAAAAAACTATTGTTATGAGTGGGACATGCCTAACAGAAACAAAAATCGATGATAAAAAAAGGGATTAAGGAAGAAGGTCTCTGAGAAGACCTCGATTAATATGGAAGGGCCGTATTAAGAAAGGTACAAAGCTGATTGCGCCTAACTTTCAATGGAGGAAAATATCAAAGTATATAGAGATTAGTGACAATATTGGTTGTCTAGTGGGCTAAGCCGCCAGAAATCATCCAAAATCCCTAAAATTATCGGCTTTTTTCCTTAAGTATTTTATATAATAAACATAATATTGCAGAATAAATATTATTGATAATAATAATAATATATTGTGGCCTCCCTTGCCAAACAAAGGTATTTAATCTCCGTCTACTGTTAATATGTATAATATTTAGGAGTATGATTTTAACTAGTCTAGTTAAATACGGAAAAAGAAGAAATTATAATTATAGATGAATATTCAATTAGAGTTGAAACCAAAGGAAAAAAAATATGTTGAATTTCTCCCACTTATTTTGTATGATAGAAATATTCTTTTAAAAACAATAAATAACCAGATGCTATAATAATACAATACTATACTGTACAATAATTATAAGCACTTCCAAATAAAATTGGTAGCGAGTTGAAAGACACATCCTTGGTATTAATGCTACTCATGCATGTTATATAACATTTTATCTATTAATTTAAGGAGTCTTTCTGGGCGTACAAAACTAAAACTCACCCTCAACTATAGCTAAATTCATATTGAAATTCGATCAAACTTTTATCGCTTGAATCCACTTACAAAACAATTTTAATTCCCGAATTTGAGCTTATTTGGTCTAGAAACTAGACTGCTAGAAATGTCAAAAAATAGCGAGAAAAAAATATATAGATATATGAAATAGACAAAATAAAACTTGTGATATAATCATTACTTTAGAAGAAAGTTCGACATAAATTCAACGGTCGTCTTGAAACTTTTAGTCTCTGCTAATAATGTGCACACACATGAATACATGTGTACACAGACTCCGGAAATCATGGCTATAATGTATGTAATATGCGGGAAATAATAATGCACGTGCGGAGCGACTGGATGTACGGTTCTGGATCAAAATCGATACAGCTCCCGAGTATATATTATATTATCGTGTTTTTATTTTTACACCGTCAAGTCCGGTCGTGCAAAAATCTGAATACGAGCGCGGCTGCAGCTGAACCGCGCCGCCGCGATAGTCATCTACACGGGCGCAAATGTCACCCGGTTTTCAAAGATCCCGCGTATTATAATATTGTATACGAAACGAGAGGGAAAAAACGCGAGAACGGCAGAAAGAGAAGAAAACAGAAAACGCGAACAATGCGACAAAAGTAAATATACCGCAGAATATAATACACACACACGCCGGTGTCGCGGAGTCTATTTAAGCAGCATTTTGTCATGATGTCTTTGTGATTCCGCGGTCGGATAGTATATACATATTATATTCTGAATTTCCGTATATAACATTGGCGTACACCTATATACGGTACACCAAAACCCGACCGAGTGAATCGCGCGAACCCTCCGTGGAAATAATACCCGCGAGGAATTTTTATTATTCGCCGTGTTCCGCCGTCGATTCGGTGTGTGCGCGTAAAATAATATTATACATTGTGATAATAAAAATACAGTGATAATAGTAACGCGAACAGTGCAGTGTTTAGATCGAAAATAATAACACGGGTGACAAATTTTCTCCCGGGTGTGGGGAGGGGAGGGAGCGAGAGAGAGAGAGAGAGAGAGTGTGAGGCGATGCACCGCGAGTATACTATATGTATGCACGTCACAATAATATAATAATATAGCCGCTGCAGTTTAACGTCAATTATGACACGCCCGGTGTTATCTGTGTAAATATCGTTTGCCGTCATCTAGAATAGAATTCATATTGTACATTATATTATTATTATTATATACACTCGAAGGCGAACCCGCGGCTGCCGACGGTAAAAATATAAACACCATCTGTCCGCGGGCATCGCCCGTACTTTTCCCGGACGCTGTTTTCGAGTATTTTTTCTAGAGCAGACACACGACTATTAAATATTATAATATTAGGTATAGTATTATTACAACGCATTTAATTTATTTTCATTTCGCATACCTGCGGTTCTTAAAAACCGAGTGTAGGTACCTATACGTTATTATTAAATTTAACGGAGAAAGGCACGAGGCAGGGGCGTACTGGCTATTATTAGTGTGGCGGGCAGGCGCGAATCCTCCAGGGAGAGCTAAAGGGTTTTAGTCGCCCATCCTCCCCTTCGGCCGTGTTATGAATATTGTTTGTTATGTTATACTGTTGATTTGATAAACCAATTCATTTAGTACTACCTATTGTACGTAAGAGTATGTTCGATAATCCATTTAAACGATCCAGAAATTATACTATAAACGTCAGTCACAGCCGAAAGAACCTTTTTTTCTCTACGCCGCGGCGATTGAAAAATTACACGATTTCAAAAAACAAACCGCAACAAAACAAAAATCAACAAAATAAAAACAAAATTTTCGTTATTTTAACGGATTTTGCATACAAATTTGAACTATTACTGTATTTTTCTCACAAACCCGAATAAAGGGTTATGTCCAATTTTTTCAGAAAAATCACAAATTTTTGTTAGGTAAGACACATGCAAGTATTTAATTATATCTGTAAGCAGTGGTGAAACGATTCGGAGCGAAGTTCGGTGATACGTATTTTGAAAGGCCGTAATATTTATGAGTTTTGTCAAAATTTGATTTTTAAAAAAAAAAAAAAAAAAACAATATAAAACGATCAATTTTTTTTGTAATTGATAAAATTGATAGGTTTCTAATTCTCAGAAAATGACAATAATGACGGCAAATGACGGTTGTACTAATTTCTATAGGAATCCAAGTTACAATACAATAGTAATCATACAGCAGTAAGCAAGCTAGTTTATTAATTATATCTGTGGAAAATAAAAGTGACTGTCTGATTGATAACAGAATTCAAAGATATGGTTTAAGGAACGAATACTACAATGTGATCGCAAACTCATGCCTAAAATTTCAAAAAAAAAAAAAATTAGGTTTTTATTTTCGTAGTTTTTTCCCTTGGTTTTTTTTTCCTGCTACCATATTTAATTTATTAAAATATTGTATTACGAGTACATTATATTATACATTTTTGTATAATTGTCAACTAACTAATCTAATTAATGCTTTAAGTCAAAAAATCAAGCCCTTTATCAAACAAATCTGTCATTTCATCCCTGAATATTGAATTAATGGCTGTTGTAATTTCTTCCCTAACATGCTTTTAAAAATTATTTTTGTATTTTTCGCCTCTAAATTTGCTGCGTTTGGAATACACGTCATACGTTACACCGGTTCCTTATATATTTTTCCATTTAGATGTTTCGGAAAATAATAATACGGACAACATTATTTTATAAAATTTGAACGTAACGTAATAAAAGCTAAAACACTAAAAACAGTGAACATTTGATCGATAACAATATATGGTTATTGATTATCTAAAGCCTATATCAATTTATAGTTTATATTACGTACTATATTATGATGGATCCATAGGTACCTATAAAATGACGTGAAATATAATTTTATAACGTACCTATCTATCATTTGTTTAGAAATTAAATCTTAAATCAGAATCAAAGCTGTAATGAATTGGCAATTTTATAAAATTAATGTAATCTTAAATGTTGAGCACCAGTCCACTTTACATCATTTCAGTTGATATAGATTACTATAATGAGCGAAAATAGTACGAAAAAGAATGCGGAAAACTCAAGGGCAGAAAGTACATGGCGGCTTGATTATTGCGTTGAAAACGAATTAAAATGCCAAACGCATAAAACTCTGATCAATATTCTCTTCGATATTATTCATAATATTGGAAGAATAAAAAGGTTAAAAATATAATCAGCTAATATACCTACATAGAGATACTTGTATGACGGGTCGATTGATTTCGTAAATATTATTCACAATGGTTACAAATATCGACTACATAATAATACACGTACACGTGGCTTTCAGATAATATTTTATTCTGCAAAGAAAAAAAATAATAATTAACTTAAAATAATAACCATTACGGTGGTTTAAATGGAGGGAAGTTTGTTTACCATAATATTATATAGCTTCTCGATGTTTCCAACAATGCGCGACTCAAAAAGGGATTTGTTAGACATTAATACCTCGAAACAATGTGACCGCCCTTTTTATTCAGAAACAATGTGCGTGATAAAGAAAAAAAAATCCCTTTATGAATAGGGGAAACGTTTTTTTTTTTTTTTTTTGAAAATGTTTTTGTTGTTTGGCCACTCGGCTTTTGTCGACAATAATTATTACGATAAATTGCTACACCATATTATATGACTGCGCATAACGGTTAAAAGTTACTGTTGAAACAAACTGCAATGTTCATTATTATTATTATTGATTTTGCATTTTACTCGTATAGGAATTATTCAAGTGTAATATTATATTACGTTATACTTGTGACAAACAATGTGGCTAGCTTATGCCAATGAAAAAAAAAAAAAACGTAAAATGCTACATCACCGAGAACATTATAACGACTTATATTATATTGATAAAATTAAAATTAAATGACCGAGTGAAATAAAATAATTGGGTTTTTTTTTTTTTTTATATATTCAGACTTTTCTCCGTAATGCCCGAATTATAATATGTAGAGGTACCAAGTCGATTCGTGAAGCGTATCGAGATGTCATAAAAAAAAAAAAAAAAACCAAAAAACCAGAAGTTGTACATAATAGCAATGGAATTCAATAACGTATATTATTATTATTTTCGTTTGTCGAGATGATAATATAAAACGTTTCGTTTATACAGGTAGGTACCAGTTGTACCTAATACCTATATAATATATTATTATATTATTATATTATTATACTAAACTTCAATGGACTGTGCCGCGGTAGCGAAAACCTAAACGATATTTGTTTGACCTTTATCCGACACGACCCGACAGTACACAGGATATTATTATTTCCATTGTGACTCACTGACCGGGAAGGGTAGAGAACGACCACACCGCATAAAATAGGTATCTACAAACCCGGAGACACACACACACCGCAGTGTAATACCAGTAGTTGTTGATTAGAGTCCTTAGGCTTTATAATATAATAATAATACGCGTGTTGTTGTCGAAGACGACGCCGAGATTTCCCATCTTGTCCGCATCGCACTACGATTATTATCATACACATTCTACCTGCGCCTGGTCCGTTCAAGGTGGTCGCCGAAATACCGAAATGTATAATATAATAATGGGTATATAGCTGCTGCATAGTGCCCGGTAGGTAACGTATTGACGGATATAATTTTGGATATACGATCGTAGGTGTACCCGTATTGTAAACGAAAACGCGGTATTATTCCATTTGCTTTAAATACCTTAAATGTATGCGACCATTATAATATATTTTATAATTTTTATATCATTTCCGCCGCATTTCCAATAAAACTTTGGCAGTAGGTATACACGTCAGGCCCGTCGGTGCATACATAGAAATGAAGAGCGTTAGGAGTTCAAAACCTACCCACCCCCCGCAATTTTAAAAAAAAAAACGCACCGTAAGCTAATTATTATTCAAAATGTTTCATTTTGTTTTACTTATAAACCTCCCCAAATCCCCTCGCGAATATTTTTTTTTGTTACACATAGTATACTAAAATATATTAGGTTTTATTTTAGGAAAAATTTAGAATAAATTAAAAACACTCTGAGTCATTAATTACTATCCAAACTATTATTATCATAATTATTATCCAAACCAAGCGAAAAACTATTTGAATAATACCGGTGTAAATGTAAAAATGTAACCAGTTATATAATAGTAAGAAGTCCAACAGCACTGTGACATCTGTTTTTATGCAATTTCGTTAATTTAAAAACAATAATTATAGGTTTTCGTATACCTATTAAAATAAAATTCAAACAATAAAAAATTGTAAACTACTATCAGTTACTGCCGTTGAAAAATAAAATTGAATAATTACCTAAGTACTTATAAGTGGCTTATAACAATGATGGCAATTTTATATGTGAATGCGTAAAATGTTTAAACGTTGAATAGATCCGTTTTTAATGTAGGTATACTAAAGTAGCGTAGCCAGGATTTCTCGAAAAAAGTTTTAATTTATGAGAAACGATTTTGAGCGAAGTTCATTTAAACATTTTTCAAAGTTAATTCGATTAATCATGTATCAATACAATTAATGAACCAAAGCTTTTATAAAATTGTATATAACTACAAAATAAATAACAATTGTTCATTTTTTTTAAAAAATAATTACTAATGCATATATGGTTGAATTGAATTATGGACTTGAATACAATAGTTAAAATAAGTTTAAAATTGTCTATTAAATTTATGCATTTAGAAAAGAACCTTTATTTATTGTTGACAAAATTCGTTTGCTTTTAATCGGACAATTTTGTAGTTTATGTATTTTTGAACTCGCTGTATTAAAAATTAATTATTTTGATCAACTGCCTCAATGGCTTAAATGAAACCAAATCAGTAATATTAACTAAGTTATTAACATTTTTATTCTAATTATATATATATGTAAAACTTCAGTGTATACATGTTCATCGCATTTAGATGGGTGATAGCTACAGATAGACAATTTATTATTTTGCCCTACTCCTCTGAATGATACATACTCAAAATATCGATTTTACTAATAATGAGGATATTAAAAGCTTAATAGAATCAGTCAATTTTATGAGCGATAAATTTGATAGCTTTGAAAAAGAATTGTAAGAAATGGTAATAGTTATTAAAGACATCGAGGAAGAAAATAAAGTATTAAAAGAGCAAAATAATAAATTAAAATATGAAGTTACAACTCTAGATAAACGTTTGAATGTATTAGAATAAAAATCAATAGAAAATTTCGTTGAAATTGTAGGTGTTCCGGAGGTAAATAATGAAGACTGCGTAGAAGCAGTGGTGTCAATCCCCGAGTCTGTAGGAGTGAAAGCAAATATACTAAAAGCTTTTCGTATTTTTTCGAAAATTGAAAATAATGGCAGAAGTATAGACTTATTAGAACAAGAAATCTATGATGGCCAGTGTAAGGAAACGAAAACTAACATGAAAATCTTTTATAATAATTGGAGTGATGACAAGATTTATATGAATAACAGTTTAACTCAATTTAATAGAAATCTATTCTTTAAAGCTAAAGTTTTGGCTCGTGAAGTGGGCTATAAATATGTTTGGTTTAGGGATTCTAAGTCGTTCATAAAAAAAATGAAAGCACCATTGCCTTTATAATTGACAATGAGCTTACATATTTAAACTTACTTAACTTACAACCGTTTTTTTATTAGATACTTTTAAATGTATTATAATTCTTAATTCATATGGAAAACAATCTTAGTATAAGAGGTTATCTTAGCTATAAGACTAATTATTTTAAATCTTTCTCAGAATTTTTTAATATGCAAAATAATCTAAATAACAATTATGTAAATATTTCATGTTGTAACATTAGAAGTTTCAACTCAAATTTTGATTAATTGATTTTATTCTTAGAAAATTAGATAGATAGTAAAATAATAGATATGATTGTGTTAACGGAAACCTGGCATGATGCATCTATTCATTGTAATTACAATATTGATGGTTATAATTTATTTTATTCGTTCATAAATAGGAATCAAAATGATTGAATTTTTATTTTTGTTAAAGATTTTTTTTATGTTGAATTTTATGAATATGATTTTGTTGAAACTAATTTTGTGAAACTTTCCTTAATGAATCTCTGTAAACCAATTAATATTCTATGTGTTTATAGATTACCCTCGACTGACATAAGCAACTTTGTAAGTATATTAAGAAAAATTCTAGATGAATATAAATACAAAGGTTATACAATAGTCATCGGGGATATGAATATTAACATATTAGGCAATAATTCAAATAATAATGAATATCTGGATTTATTATCAGAAACTGGTTTTGCTTTTTTTATTAACATTAACACTAGATTGCCCATAGTTCGTAATCACTCTTGTACTGACCATATTTTTATTTAAAGTAATGACCACCTAATTAGTACAGTAAATGCTGGTGCGCTGCAGACTGATATCACTGACCATTTCTCAACCTATTGTTCTATACCTATTAATAATGTTTACAAAACTAAAGAAAATATTTTTCCAGTAATTGATCATGACAAAATTAATAGGATTTTGTGTGAAGAAAAATGGTCTAAAATATACAACGAAATCAGTGCTAATGACTATTGTGATGCATTTCAAAAAATTATATATAATGCAATTGAGAAATCTACTTCTTATAAAGTATTAACTTCCAAAAACAAGCGTTTAAAAGAGTGGGTATCAGCTGGCTTATTACGTTCCACACGTCACAAGCAAGCTCTTTTATTAAAATGTAAACAAAATCCAAATAAATTAAAATTGGCACTACATATAACTAACTATTATAAATAATATAAGAATAATTACACCAGCATTTTAAGATTTAAAAAAAAAAAAATGTCTATGAAAAAAAATTTAAAAGTGTCTCTTATAACCCAAAACTAACGTGGCAACGTATGAATGAAGTAATGGGATCTAAAACTAAATGCAAGAATAAATTTGAAACTATAATAAGTAATTACAAGGTATATAATGCTAATATGGAGCCTAAAGTAGTATCAGATATGTTTAATGAATTTTTTATTAACATATGAAAACAATTAGATGAGAACACTGGTAATGTGTTAAACAAAGAATTCTCTAATGTTAATAATAATTTCTTATTCGACAATTTATTTATCAAAAAAACTGAGAACTCCGATATTCTAAAAATTGTCGATAACTTTAAAGATGACACTGCGGCTGGCTTCGACAGAGTAATAATTAAAATATTAAAACATATTATTGGTTTGATAGTTAATCTACTTGCTTAAATTTATAACTTAAGTATACAACAAAGTATTTTTCCTGAATTTTTTAGATTGCGGTGGTTAAGCCTCTTTTAAAAGATGGGGATTGTAAAAACATGAACAATTATAGGCCAATATCCTTGCTTACGAGTTTTTCCAAAATTTTGGAAAAAATAATTAAATCTAGGTTAATTATTTTTTTGGAGGAAAATCAACTGTTATCCAAAAATTAATTTGACTTTAGACCTGGCTTAGGTACTGATGACGCCATTTATAGTACGACACAGTTTATATATAATGAACTAGATAATGGAAGCAAAGTAATAGCTATTTTTTTGGATCTAGCTAAAGCCTTTGATACAGTTAATCATAAAATACTACTACAAATACTACCTAGTTTTGGAATAATGACCGTAGTCTAAATTGATTTCGTAGTTATCTAATAGATAGAAAACAAAGAGTCAAAATAAATAATATTATAAGCCAAGATAACTTTATCAAATATGGTGTTCCTCAAGCCAATGTTCTGGGTCCTATTTTGTTCATTTTATACATTAACTCGGTATGTGATTTAAATTTGGATGGTCGGGTAGTCTCATACGCTGATGATACGTGTCTACTTTTCACGGACAAATCGTGAGAAGGGGTTCATTCTAAAGCCACGATTGGTATGAACGAAGTTCATAAATGTCTTAGTGACAAAAATCTAATATTAAATGATGATAAAACTATGTTCATGGCCTTTTCCATACATAAAAATTTTCCCAAATATTAATACAATAACTATACATACCTGCACTAATAGTAAAACATGTAACGTGCACAATTGCAAACGTATTAAAGAAGTCTCCAGAATAAGGTAATTAGGGATTATTTTTGATAATAACTTAAGATGGCATCTTCATTCACATAATATTATAGGGAAACTACGTGCAATAACATGTAAATTTAATAAACTCAAAAACTTGATACCAAAAAAAACTATATGTATGATATATTTTGCTCTGTATCAATTTGGTCTATTAGTATGTGGTGGTCTGGGTGATGGGGTTTTAAGACAGTTGCAAGTTAATCAAAATAATATAGTATGAATTTGTTTAAATAAAAGTATTATGGAAGGATCGAGTAGACAAAATTACTTAGATTTTGGCGTATTACCAATTCGATCACTTTATAAAAATATTTTAATTATGTTTATTTTTAAACATCTAATAAAAAAAAAAAAACAATAACCCTTTTTATGAAAACAAAAGAGAAAACAATATTTCTGTTAAGTATTCAAAAAAAACCTTTGGTCAATCATTTATTGACTATTTTAATATATAATATATTTATATATTTAACATATTTTAATTTAATGTCTTATGAGACAAAAAAAAATATTCACACACATCAAGGAAATGTTAAAAAAATTATATATAACTGGTTATTTTTAGAATTAGTCTAAATTTTTAAATTTTATTTTGTAGTTATTTCTTTATTATTATTGTATGTTAAGTAAAAATTCAAGAAATCGTATAGTGTATAGTTAACAACTTGTTTATTTTTATTATTTATCTATTTTTTGTTTATAAATTATGTATCAATATTTTTTAATGTACACAATTTATTACATTTTAATAAAAGTTTAACAGTTTCGAATAATAATACGTAAGATAATAAAAACAAATCATTAATCAATGTGGCATACTTTTATTAAGATTTAATGTTAAGTGACTATAATAATCGAATAATAAATTCTGATTTAGCTATATTTATTAATGATAATAATAATAACAATATTCGTAATATCGTATAGTAATGCAGTATAAAATAAATAACACATTTTTATTAGCTGATAATAATATTCTACACTTCCCAATATAATTATTTGTCTGCAAATTTACTGAGATAAATTTTTTCGTAATCATCTTGCATTTTTTTATTAACGAAACGAGCCTGAAAAAAAAAACAATAACATAAAACACTATGGTAGTTGTTACCGTGTTGATTTAGCCGTGCGGTATACACTAACTACACTAGCACGGTAAAACCGTGGAAGTTTCTGTTCATTTATGAATTAGATACAACTAACATCAGCTGTGTTTTCTATGTTATAATAATTTGTATACTTAATTAAGATTTTTATTATAATATTATATAGTTTATTATTCACAAAACATTGATTGAGTTCATTATATATATAATATAATAATATATTTTATGAAGGTTGTATTGTTAAATTTAACACAAGTTGTTAAGTATTTTGGCTACTTAAACGATCCGAAAAAAGAAAAGCGGTATTGGATCCATCCATTTCATCAGACACAAAAGGAAACTAGAAGGTTTTTTAATTTTTATGGAAAAATTAGATTAAATTCTGATGAATTGTTTACATATTACCGTATGTCTATTTCTTCATTTAATGAGCTTATGATTAAAATATGACCTTACATTACCAAACTAGTAACGAAATTCCGAAGTTCGGTTTATACTGAGAAAAGATTTATTCTGACAACCGGGTAAAATTTGTTTTTAAAAATTAGTAATAAGTAATAAAATACATTTTTTTTATCAAATCGTGATAAATCTTGAATTCATTTTTTTTAGAAACTTAGTTTAATTAAATTCAAAATATAATATTCAGTGTAATTATGAGAACAACAATATATTTACAAATAAGATATTACTAATTTCAAACAAACCATTAAAAAAATAATAAAATAATAATTATTTTAAGTTATTAAAATAAAACACCGTCCTCCTTAATATTTGAAGTTAAAGGATTATTAAGAATAGCTGGAAAAGTAGATGGATATGAATAAGGTGGGAAGCTTGTTTGAAAATGTGAAAAAAATGCATTGTACGATGATGAATTTTATGATTATTCGAATTTTGTTAGTTAGTTTTGTTAGTCGAGAATACTTAGATAGATACTGATAGATAGATATTGGATTGAGAAGCTATTATTATAGATTCGTTTACTCCGTTTTACTGAATTTATAAATTCTATTTTTTTATCTAATTTTTGATTATCATTCATTTTTTTTAAGATCTGGTAAAAAATATAATAGAAAGACTTTATCGGTATCGAATTCTTCGGGGGATTTTTCATAAACTCGACTAGAGTATTTTAAAGATCTAAATTATTTTTTTCCTTCCTTTTTTTCGGAGAGCTAAATCAGATATCATCTCATCAATTAAATCAAATCCGATATCATTCCATGCCCTCAATTTCATACGCTTATCAGCACGATCTTTGCCACTTATTTTCCATAAGCATTCGTGTTTTTTCACACTCACAATAAACATTTGTAATCGTATCGAATAAACTTTTATTTTTAATTAAAGCAGTTTTTAAAAAATTATAAAATTACTTCTTCTGTAGTACGATCCATTGAAATCTATACGTATTTATCATAAGTGACAAGAGATTCGAAATATTGGATGCGGTGGAAACAGATAAACCGCGACGTGTTGCAATTCAGAACGGCGACCAGCGTCGTAACACGGTATAATCGGGGTAGTGTGACGCGTCCATAAATAAA
This sequence comes from Cinara cedri, assembly GCA_902439185.1. Classification (NCBI taxonomy): domain Eukaryota; kingdom Metazoa; phylum Arthropoda; class Insecta; order Hemiptera; family Aphididae; genus Cinara; species Cinara cedri. Next base: position 511,801 of record CABPRJ010000004.1, read on the forward strand.
TATGGGTTTTTATTCTGCGGCGGGACCACCACAGTGTGACCAGACGCATAATAAATTCAAAAGGCTCAAATCGGCATTCAAGGGGAGGGACTATATAATATGTCCGAAATTTTTTCGGAATCTAAGAACTAAAAGCCGTACTCGGATCGGAAAGTTATAATTCCGAAAAAATATATATTATAAAATTATACAGCTCGTATAATCTTGGAAAGTATTTCTCCGAAATTTAAATATATAATTATACAAATATGAATAATTATGTTATGTATCATGATGTTATATCGATGCCGACAGTAACGGTCGACGGTGAAGTCAAGAAATATACGTTCCAGCGATTACATTCCGGACAAATACAGTTTTTAGTTTTTTTTTTTTTTTTTTGTATTTCTGAGAAATACTTTTCGGGAATTTATTTTCCGACCTAATACGGTGCACTATACATAGTCATATAATACAATAGTTATTAAAAAATTAAATCCAATTGTTACAAATTGTTGTTATTACCCTTTGGTTTAACATAGGTGCATAATAACGTCCTTCTAAAAGCTTTTCCATAGCTTTTTGCCATTCACCTTGATTTTCGTACACCCTACCTATTAGATGAAAATAATCTAAGGGATATATTCCTGATTCTTCATCATTGATGCTGCCTTTAAGTTGTAATAACGTGCTGAGGCAATCGAATCCTGGTCCTCCAAAAAGAGTAACTGAGTTTAACGTGTTTACACTCTTTATCTTATCGATAAATTTCGGTCTGGTTTTTTCCATTATTTTAAACTAAAAATAAATATCAAAATTTAATCATCAATCATTATTGAAAACTTGGTGACAGAACTAAGAAGATTGGAAGCAGTAATTTTCTATTTTTGTCTTACAGACGTGCAACATATAGGAATGTAACGTGTTCTATTTCCAACCTATTGATTGGTCTAGTGAAGTGATAATGATTGTAAAAACAGATTTGAATTTTACGTCAAGACTACTTCCCACTTTTTTGGATTTTGATTTTAATTTCTCCAAAAATTAAAATATTCTATTTTTTTTTTAGTATGGTTCTTTTTAAGATTTAGGGAGATAAATAAAAAAAAAAATAGAAAAGTCGATTTCAAGTAGACTTGACGACAAATTCAAATCTGTTTTCAGAATTCTGATCGCTTTACTAGACCAATCGGTACGGTGGAAATAGAATACGTCTAAATTTCTATGTTGCACGTGTGTAAGACAAAAACAAAAAATCACTGCTTCAAATCCCTTTAATATATATTATTTTACAAAAACATTTGTTTTTTTCTTTCATAATTTTTAATCCGTTGGTACCTATAATATTTATTAGTACTACGAATAATTTACACTGCCATAAATTGTTCGTGGTACGTGTTTCCTAGAGTACCGAAATTATAATTATAATTATTAATTAATCTTTGAATAAAATTTGTGACGAAATTAAGTTCTTAAATGGATGTCACATTTCTCATAATCAATTTCTTAGTTCGGTTTTCAGAAAATTACCAGTAAAACCAGTAGCGATATTCCAAGACAAATTTCTAATTATAGTTTCTGTAATTATTATTTATGACTTTTTAAGTAAAAATAATTGTTTCAAGTGATTTTTCACGTTAATACTAATTTAATTTAATTACTTAATTTTACTAACAGTTTTGTTATAAACATGATTTTTTATGATACTCGCATTTATTATATAATTTGATTTTATTAGTTAAACCATTCAAATTTGAAATATTATTATATATTTGTTTATGTTTTCCTTACCTCACATCCTATTCTTTTGGACATATTGACAAGCATTTTATCGTTTGGTAAGTGCTCAACAGCACTTTTGTAACTATTTGCTACTCGTGTGAACTCTTTTTTCAAAGAAGTATCCTTTTCCTTCATAAGATTAAAAAATAAAGATGCATCTAATAGAGCTTTCCATTTTAAACATGGGCCCTTTTCATTAGTTATTTGAATACATTTATTTGCATACGATTGTCCTAAAAATCGATTTAAAAAAAAAAAAAAAAAACAATTGCACAAAATTAATTGTTCAAATAAAAAACAATCGAATTTAAATTAATAATTTCTATTAAAAAACGTTTGTATTAATAAATGTAATTATTTAATTACTTATGACGTATTATATGGTCGACCTGATACACCACTTAACATAATATTAAATATTATAATTTCCTAAAAGAAGCAAAATTATACTTACCGTAAATTATATGTATAACAAAATTGAAGGACATTCTAATGAACCATCGTAAAAACTAAACCCAAGTTAAAATGTATAAACCTAAAATTTACCTTCTTTAAAGATTGTTTTAGCTTTGGAGCCTTTATTTTCCGCAAAATAATAATATATTAATTCCGTAGCTGACTTTATAATTCCGTAGATTAACGGTTTTCTATCCTCATCTGACTTGGCATTCTTAATGGTTAAAAAAAACAAATTTTTTTAATGCAAATTTTAAGATCACTTTAAATTCGACAAATCAATAAAAATGAAAACACATCGAATAAGAACAACACATCTTAGTAATATTTTTTAAAAAAAAAACAGGTAACAGGTATATTTATTAAAATTAAAATAAGTATTTACCTTGTACAAAAAGACAAGTTTCTTATAGGCTGCCAATTTTATCAAATCAGCATCATTCAATACTAGTTTCACTAATTTATCAACATTGTCTATAAATGAAAATTAATTTTGGACCATTACATGTTTAGACAATATAAAATTACAAAAAATAAATATCTTTGCTTTACAAAAATAGACAAACTGACGCTTTATTATGAATTTTTATAATGACAGTTGATAATATTCTAATTAATATATTAATTTGAAGAAAAATAGTCTAACGTTTAAGAGATTAAATGTTTGTGGGTGTGTCAAACTTTTTTTGGAGAATATATTAAATTATGGTAATGAAAGTACCCAAGCCTTTAGAACTCAAGTTTTTGGTTTAGTTTAAAATTTACTCGGAGTTTATCAAAAGTATGTATAGAAGACCATTTGTTTAATTGTATTGATTAAAAAGTGGACATACCATTATATCTACTAAGGATCTTGTATATATCAACTGTATTGGATAAACCACTAATTGTTTTAAATATTATTTTCGTATTCATAATATATTTATTATGCGTTATTTAAAATATTAAGTTTATTATTATATAAACTTATTGTCTATAAAAAAAAAATTTTACCTTCTGTGAGTTTTCCTGAAGATCCTCCAACATCTAGAATTAAACATTTTATTTAAAAAAAAGTATATTATTTTGTTAATATTTTAGGTTATATTTACGTTTGGTTATAAACTTTACAAGTCCATCTGCAAAAAAAAAAAAAATAATAATAAAAAAATAGAATTTCGTCCAAGGCAATGTAAATATAATCTTAATTTAGTGATTCATCAAGTGTATTGGACAATCAATAATCAAATATATTTTTATTTAAGAATAACTATTTACAAATCTAATTCTTAGTTAAATTACAATAATTACTTGATTTTATTTTATCTTTTATGCTTGTACGGTTTGAAGGATTTTGTGGCGTGCCATCTTAAAAACAAAAATTAATTAATTATACCTACTACATTTTTTCTGGGTTGCCGGAAAATATAAATAGGTAACTATTAATATTAATGATTAATCTATTACTATAACAAACAAACGATACTCACCTATTTCGAATTTCATAAAAAAAAAAATACGGAACAATAAAAACTATACCTTTTTTAGGTCCAAATGGTCGAATACACTCGACAATAGTCAGAATTGTCGTAAATATCAACAAAACAACTACAGTAGAACGTAAACTGATTCTCATGATTTTTCGTAACGAAACAGAAAAATATTTAATAAGATTAATTTCAAATATTTAAATGTTATCTTTAGTCAAATTGAGAACGAAACAAAACTACTATTAATGATCAGTAACTAAATTTCAAAACTGAACTACTGAATTTATTAGACAAAAATACCGTTATATAAATATAAAAATTGCAACAATTAGTGAAGTAGCACTGTGATGTGTGTTAATAGGTAGGTATTCAACTTTGTTAGTTCAAAACTAAATTATAATTCTTCGGTTTACGTATATGATTAAATTGTTTCCTTTATTGAAAAAAAAAAAAAATGTAAACAACACAAAAATGTGGTACTACGAAATTACGGTAGTTTTTATTTTAATTGCCATAATTACTTAGTAGTTAATAAGTTATAACTCATTAAGTAGTAGGTACCCATAGTGAACATAATAATGCAAATTATACGTCGAAACATACATGCCAGGTTTTTAAAATGTCATAGATTCACGGAAGACTCATTATTTTAGATATGTACACTAATATACAGTTTCATCCGATTCTTGCCATAAATTCCTTATAACCGGGTTTGTAAATCTCTTGGGGGGCTGTAGCCCCCGAAGTCTCCCCCTCTACATGGTGCCCCTGTGTCGAAATGTTAAATTTTTTGACTACAGATTGACTAAACCGTTTCTTAGTGTAATTAATAAGTAAAATTAATCGAACGCAGAAAATATTTCTATATCCGAAATTATGATTTTTTAGAACGTACTTATGATATTATTACATAATTTACCTTTTATTTATATTATGATGATTGAATTAACGTAGATATTAATTTTTTATCAAATAATTAATAAAAAAATGTATTTCCGTATAAATTCACAAATGGTTAGATTCTTTCATGGCATTACAGAGTTACAAAAATTGCCATTATAGATATAATTCACCATCATTAACATTAACACAACTTAAATTCATGGCAATCAATTTTATCATTTAAAAATAAGTTAACACTAATTTTGTTATTATTTCATAATTTGTATCAGTTTACAATGTAAAAACTGTAATAATCAATCAGGTATGTTAAATGACAACAAATAAATTTCACCACCGTTTACCTTGTAGAGTTCTCATACAAATTGACGCATCACATCACATCTTTATTCCTGGCGACTCAAACGTGAAAAACGCGCGACAAACGCTAAAACTACACGACGCATTGATTTGTATGGGAATATTGCAGTGAATATCAAAAGAGTATTAATTTTTAGATTGCAGATTATATTCCATTAATAACTTAAAACAACTCAGGTTTTGAAGATAGGAAAAAAATTTCAAAAAAATCATCATTAGGCCACCCGAGTGAGAATGCTTATACTAGTATCCTCATTAATTTCCGAAACACTCTGTTTAAAAAAAAAAATTGTATTATTATAGAAATACATAAGAATATAATTATTTTTAGCACCTATATTATACAAATAAACAAATGGTAGGTAACTATATGCTTTAAACGAACCTAATACCTAACGTGTACACTGTATACTGTACAAATTCAATATAAAAAAAAAAGTCAATTATGCCATAAATGTAGTAAGTACTCTGAAACAATAATTTATCCAAGTGATCTGCGTAATATGTCAGATTTTGGCCTACTGTTCTGATATTATATTGCACTCGTCTACAATACCATATACCTACCACATATTTACGATGGTCTGACAAACGCAAACGTATTTTACATTAAATAATATTATACTAATAAAAAAAAACCAATCTTCGTGTACAAAAAATAATAACCAAATGTTCCAACGATTATCATAAAATCTAAATATTTACAAAAAACCCGTCACTCTCTTGAATTTCAATATGAATTTTATCATTTTTATGCATGAGAAGTGCATTTTTTTTAATTTTACGCACACCTAAAGACCCCCAAACAAAATCAAGGAGATACAATTTTGTAATTATGATTTTCGGAAAATTTTAAGATAGCCATTCTGCAAAGATAATTTTTCTAAAAATGTTCATGTATCAAACATTTATAACCGATGAATAGTTTCTAAGTAACAGTCAATTTAAATTTAATCCGTGTGAAAACCGATGTAATCGCGTAACGCGGTTAGGTTATTCCCTAGATATAGCTGTTACTTAGAAACTATTCATCGGATATAAATGTGTGATACATTAAAATTTTCCGAAAATAATAAAATAAAGTTAATAAAAAAAAAAATGAATTCAAATATTATTATTTGTAGTCCTCTTCTCTGTATTATACAAAAAAAAAAAAAAAAACAGAATTTGATCATTTTTATTATTTCCGGAGATATTCAAGGGGCATATCTTCGTAAAACAGCCTGTATACAACTAATATTAGTAACATTTCTTCAGAAAGTTTACATACGCGGGTGACATTAACCAATTAGCTCAATTCAGGGACTAAAATACATCTGATTTCAGGGGACACACATCTTGATTCAATTGTGACTTTTGGCAGGTTTCTATAGCAAAAACATAAACCTGTGGTGATTGTAACGCCCAAAATTATCTCTCCTATATAACGTTTACCTTACACATTTATATTATTATATAACGTTTGGACTAAAAGTATACAAAATAAATGTAAGTAAAAGTTCAAAATATTTTTCTAATAGTTATATGAACACACTGTCAGAACAGTAATAACAATAATAAACTGTTGTTACAAATTTAAGATAATAAATCTATAATACATAGAATATCTATAGATACAAGGTATATTCGTTATATTCACAATTAATGCTAGTACATCTTGGTTTTATAATATTTTTTATCGTCGACCGTGGTTAAAGTTTATGGTTTATTTATATAATATTGATGATAAGGAAGTTGTTATCAATTCATATTGAGATAAACAAGATTCAAAGATTCATTTGTGTTGAAATTCCAAATTATTTGTTATTTCTACATTTAAAACTAAACACACGTTATAAAACTTGGAACACACATTTGTTATTCAGGGGACACATTATGAATTTCAGGAGAAACATTATTTTAGGCTCTGGCTCAAGTCGATTCCTTCACTGAACTGAAACGTACTGAAACATGTATATTATAATTAAACAAAGTTGAAATACTCTTGGAAATGGCACTTGTCGTTGAATCTTCAAAAGTCAATAACATCTAAATTATTTGTTGGCTTCCTGATTAACAAATAATTGATATAGAGATGTTTAGTAAGAAGATCAACAACACCGAAGCACAGGGGCGTCTCCAGACCTTATCTATGGGAGGAGTGGGCAAAATAATTAAATTTAATGTTAATCATTGATAAGAAAAAGAGACAGTCATACTTCGCACTATGAGTGTACCACTGTTGTAGATGAGAAGTTGGAAAAAGTTGGGGAGGTAAGATATAGAGGGAATTTGAATGATTATCCGTTAGATTTACCTAAATACTATGAAAATCGCTTGGAAAATTAAAAAATTACCTCATAAAGTATCACCGAGACAATATTTCCTTTCAGAAATGGTGTCACACATATATACCAGGGCAAGATTTTCAGTAGAAAGTTTTGTCACAGAAAAAAAAAATAAACATCTTTGTAAAACTACAACTCGCTACACTCAGAATCTAAAAAATTATGTCAAATAATGTATTAATTACATCTATTATATTTACTTCTGGACCATTGACTATGTCAAATGCCTATATAAGCCCACTTTTCCCGGGGGGAGTGACGATCACTCCCATTGCTCACATCAAGGACGCGCCTGTCGAAGCACCTAAGTATTTAGAAATAAAACTGGACACACTAACCAGGTGCGGGTTGAGGAATAATTTTGTGTTTGAAATTTTGAACCTATACGCACATTTTACTCTAATTAATATAGGTAGGTAATACAGTCACATTTAAATAAATACCAAGCAGTTTTTATTTTAGGTATTAATATTAAGTAATCAAAACTGGAATAACTAAAATTCGTCTTTCAGCTCTAAAAATGATGCTCCCGGTTTCAACCCATATCGTTATTGGACATCTCCCAACAAGATAAGGGCAGAACCAAGAAGATGTAACTATTATATAAGTGGGAAATAATTTCACCTCCTCGATGTGACTGTGGAGAGCTATAAACCATCAGACATGTAGTAGTTAAATGCGTGAATACACGGTCCAGTGATGACATAGACCAATTACATAAATGTAAACCTTAAGCAATCAAATAACTGAATAATTTAATGTTAAAAAAGCTTATATTTATACTTATTATTAATATTTTTGATTTAGTAAATTATTATAACCTGATCATAATATGCAATAATTTTTTTAAATTTTTTAAATTTTCAGAGACTTTATTATTTAAACGACTTAAAGGCTTTATACATATGTTTAATAAGATATATCTTACAAACTAGATGTTACAAACTAGATATACTTTATAAGTTGATGAAGTCACACTTCCAATGAAGTGGCTCCTACCCTTAATTTAAATTATTAAACTAAGTCGTATGGTTTCAGGCTCTTAAAACATCTAATGTCTTTGGAGTTGTCTAATAATTGGATGGCCAGTGGACTGACATGGTGATCTAATCTTGTCTCGTGTTTGTGAGCAAATTTTTGGATTTCATCAGCTATTGTAGGCAGCATCATATCGTGGTGAATGGCATCGTTTCTTTCAAACCGGTAGGCTGCAGTGATGGTCCGAAGAACGATGTTTTGACAGCGTTGTATTATATCAATGTTAGACTTACTGCCACAACCACACAGTTAAATGCCATAGGTCCAAATTAGTTTTATGATAGCTACATATAGTAAACATTTGTTTTCTATAGTTAACTCGGAATGGGATTCAACTAACCAATAGAACTTTCGCATTTTTTTTTTAATCTGTATTTTTTTCTGATGGACATGGTGTTTTCATTTTAAACGGAAGTTTAGGTGCATTCTAAGGTATTTCGCTGAATCTTTTTGGGAGGTTAATGTTTAATTCAACATAATTTGGATTTCTTCTTTTTAACGTAACGTATAGTTGACGTATACTGATTTATCACAATTTATCTTAATTTTCCAACGTCTTGTCCATACAAAGCCGTTGTCAATTGATTCTTGTTCAGGTGCAGTTAGCTGATTCTTACTTGTGGACAAAATTGCCGTATCATGGACAAACATAGCGTTGTGTGTTTGTCTATAATTGTGTTGTCATCGTTTGGTATATCAGCTGTGTAGAGTAGCTACAGGATAGATCCTGTACGTGTGACCCACTTAAAATAAGTTTGTTTATAAAAACTTAACACCCGTTGTTGGCCGCTTTCTGCATTATAAACTTTGATATAAAAATAATAATAACTGAAACAGCACTATTTCGAGAGCTGCGAGAGCGAAACATACCTTGTTCGGTGTACAAATCGCAACTGATAATATGCAATAATACAATTTTTTTTATATATATACATGTAGCATTCAATTTTTTATTGTTTATTAATTATCTAATATATTTTTTTTTTCACTTGTTTATTCCAATATACATATTATACAAATGTTAAAAATAAAGTATTAAGTGAACTTATGAGTCCCCTTTAAGTTTTGCTTGTGTGGAGGCACAAAAGTGTTTATTTACTAATTTACACTGTTAAAATAATAAAATTTAAATTTTAAATAGTTAATAATTACAATATATAAAAAGAATAATTTATGAGCAAAATATAAAAATAAATATACAGTAATAGATTATAACAAATTTACAAATATAAGGTGAAACATGAAGAGACAAATATAGAAAGTAAAGTTATCTTAGTTAAGATTAAATCTACTCGTGAATATTGAGAATCCAATTATAGACAGGTTTTTTAACTTTTAAACTATTTTGAACAGCATCTTTGTTTATTTCTACAGATAAGGAATTATAGTACCTTATTAGTATTAACCTTAATCACAGAACTCTAATGCTCATAAATGTTTTTCTAACATAGAGTATTAGTAATTACATTTTTAATTGTAATATCAACAAACTTTACTCTTAAAAAAAATTAAATTTTAGTATTTTAAAGTTGTGATTATAAATTAAACTAACTTATTAGTAAGTATGTATTTAGAAGTTTATTATAACTACTATATATATAGTATTAATATATTTTAAACATTTAAATATAAAGTTTTATACTTTCAAGTACCTATTTAGTGTTCTGCATATTCACCAATATATAATTTTTCATACAGTTCTTGTACTTTTTTATTTTTACTGCGAGTCTGTTAATAAAAAAAAAATATCGATTATAACTTATAAATAATAACTGTAAAAAAACATAATAACAAACAAAATCAATAAACGATTACAAAAATACTAGAAATATAGGGCGAGACACTTTTAATAATTGTTTATAGTTCAGAGGAAATCACTTATAATTCTGCAGCAGCCTAAAATTGCATTCGCTAATTGATTTTTATTATTATGGTTAATTTACTGTACACTTTTTTTTTCGGAATTTTAAAAAATTATAAAAATAAAAAGTTGAAACGTTAAAATGTTTAGAAGAATATACTGTAAAATGGCTATGTTCAAATTTTTCGAAAATAATAAAAAAAGTTATTTTTTCAGTTATTTTTACCAAAACAGAAAATTAATATATATATATATATATATATATATTATGTACATATTTATATATCATTATATATACATTTGAATTATCTATACGAGAAGATAATTAAAAATAATGTTAATAATAACTTTTTATGCATGTATAAACTTTTTTAATATAGATGACATAAAGTGAAAACAATAGATGCTTACTCCTTAAATAATAGTAACTGTAGTAACTATAGTTAACTGTTGTAGGTACAGATTAAATAATTGTTCACAAAAATGATTTATTTTATAATTTGTATACGAGTATGCCTTATGTTTTCAATACTTTTTGATTTGACCGAAAAGTTATCACTCGAAAGGAGATGGGTACGATATCGTACCTATCATATTAGTGATTATAAATATAAATACCTAATCATACTCGTACATATGAATACAGTTTTTAATTTAAAACATGTTTTAAATCTATTTATATGTTAATTAATTTAAAAGTTTTCATTACCTTTTGGCATACAATTGGTCCTTGGCGGGCTTTCACAAGACATTCTAAAGCTTTTTGATTGTTTTTTTGTTTTGCATATGCTCTACCTAATAAATAATAATATTCTCCAGGATACGATCCAACGATTTCAATTTCATTTTCGTATTTTAATAATTCTGTAATGCAATCAAATTTTTGATCTGAATTATTGATTCCTTTAAACCACATATCTAAGTTTCTCAATGCATTTTTTTTATTCCCTTCCATTAACTTTACCTAAAACAAAACAAAATATTTACTTAACCCAAAAAACGCTTTCAATGCCCATACAAATTGTATAAAATTAATCTTCATTTACTTCACATGATACTTTAGTCCCGAGAAAGTTAATCATTTTGTCATCTGGATTTGTTTTTTTAGCACGTGCATAAGCCTCTTTGAACTTTTGAACCGATATACGGTCGATTGCAAACTTATGTCTGTATACGTAAGCTTCGATTAACATAGTTTTCCATTTATTACATTCGGCTTCTGCATTTTTTATTTTAGAACATTTTTTTGCATATTCAAGTCCTACAACAATCATCATTAACCACAAGTTTGGCTTAGGTTTTACATTTACTCAATGATAAATTGATAATATAATTATAATACTATTAATATCAGTCATTGGTACAGAACGGACGCGTGTGTCACATCTGTGAATCTGTCTCTCTCACCACAGCCGAATCATTCCGGATAAATTGTAAGTTATAGCCCTTGGATTGCGATTAAATATAATAAGATACAAGTAAATGTATGTTTATTCTCGGAATTTTCACAATTTGGCCCTAACTAAGTTACTGGACTAATTTAGTTATGATTGACAAACCCTCGACACAGACAAATCTTATTATAATTAAGTAATAAGGTATTATATTTTTAAGGTTTTATATTTTTTATTTCTTTAAGTTAAGTATACAGAAAATTACTATATTAGGTATTAAAAAACTGTAATTTATTATCCGAAATTTTGTATTAAACAAAACATGAATAAATAATAATGATGAAATAGTTTTGAGGAGTCTCTATAATATCATTATGCAGGGTTTTTCAGTTTTTGTTAATACAAAAAAATTCAATGAAACCTTTAAAAAATTAGGTTTTTAGTGTTTGGATTTTTAATGACAAGCACATATTTTAGACCTAGTACCTATCTTGTGTATAATGTGATAAATAATATTTAAAATAAGAAATCTTAGTGAAGGATTGATTATCAAAACGGTAATCCCTTTTCTATTTTTTTTAGAAATAAACCCTGTTTTCGTTTACAATTTTCTTTTATGTTATATTTAACTTCAAAAATCAGTTAAAAATGTTATTTATAATGTCTATATGAGTATATGAATTAATTTTTATATGAGTATGTTTTTTTTTTCCTGTTTGCTGTTTAGTGTTTATATTACACATAATAGACTGTCACCTAAAACCTAATTTATTTAATAACTTAGTTAGCGTTTACTTACAAATTCCGGAAATAAACTTACATTTACCTACAATTAAAAAGCTTTAACTTACAATTTGTCGGGGATGTTTCAGACGTGAGGGGAAACTTCACAGATGTACGTGTGTCATTTTCGCTTTCTTATCTTTATTATTCGCTAGTCATTATTTTTGTTCGTCTTGTTTCGCGTAGAGGAAACAGACCTACTATTCTCCTGTAAGTTAATATCGATTTCTGTTCTTAGGTATACAGGTGCGTATATCTAATTGCAGTCAATTTTTTTCACGGCGCTTTTCACTATGTCAGAAAAAGTGACTAAATCTCCAGCTCTTCGTCTATGAGTTCTCAATATAGTTATATTGTTAAAGCCATTACAGTCCTGTGATTGTCTCAAGAGAAACTATTAAATTTAAATAAGCAGAATAATGAGAAGCAATCAGCTCAGTTCAACTTAAGCTGAACCTAGGAAACTTAATATTTCTTCTCATATTTCCGATCTCAAAGCCGAGAACTTTAGACTATGCTAAATTATCTACAATAATAAGTAAAATATGTAAGCTTGAAGGTTCAAATTTTTTCTTTTCCCAATTATCTGTCGTTCAACTTATCCAAGAAATTTCGGAACATGATAAATGTTCTTTAACGTAATTGCCTGTTGTATTCTTTAGTCCACTGATTCTTCTTTACGAGGAAAAATTACCGATGACAGTAAAATATTTTCTAATACCATGTCTACATTCACTATCATAATTCATTCAAACGTCAAATTGTTCAGAATTTTTATAAATATCAACATTACTATGTGATCACTAAAAACTATTTTCAAAATTAACCTTTTGGCAGGCGCGCTACTGTGTATTACACGAGCAGGCGCGTGTCGTACTTTATACGACAGAATGCTTTTCATATATATTCAATTAAATCGGAAGCTGTATTTTTACTTTCTTCTCTTACTGAAACTATGAAGAATTATGCCCATATTCTCACTGGTATTAAGTTTATTGGTTGAAATAGATTAACAAGTAACTTGAAGAGGGTTGGTGAAATTTTCATTGCAATTTTCAATGATATTAACTCTTGTGACTATATACACCTCTCTCAAGTCCTTCCTACGTTATGAATCACATATGTAAACTGTCGAATCCTTAATTCTTACTAATCCAAATTATATATTTATATTTTATGGGGATTGCAATTTACCAGGTCTCTTGGTCTAACGACCCTAATGGCTTCTGATATTCTTCTTGCTCTAAGGCGTCTATTTCCTGTGTTTCTGAGACTTTTACCGTTGATAACTTTTATCAATTAAATTGTGTTCTCAATTCAGCTTATTGTTTTCTTGACTTAAATTTGTCTAACAATAAATAAATAATGATTGATAAATGTCTAAATTTTCTCTTATTTTGCGATTCTTATCATCCTGCTTTTGAAGTTATTCTAAACCCTCAACATTATTTCCAACAATTTCCATGCATATTTCGGCTTCCGTAGGTCACTAGCATACTATCTTTTCTAAATTCCTTTAATTGGTCTGAAATAAAACGGAATCTGATTATCAATTCAGTTACATACTGGTTTGTATGATGCCCTGCATTTTTCCATTCTCAAATTTATCCCTGAAGTTTATTACATGTCATCTAAATTTATCGTTCCTGGTAGTATATTTCTTGTTTTATGCGCCTTGATAACCAATACTGCTCAGAAAATGATCAAATTTCTAACGTGTTTTCTATCTATTTTTCTTCTATATTCAAACCTACTTGTGGTACTGTTCTATATGATAGCCTTTTTCTTAGATACTCAGCCTAAAAATTCTTTATTCCCAGTTTCCAATATATATAGATATGAGGTTAAATAAACTATCATATACGAGTACTACAAGTGAACATGCCTGGATCTTTTTCTATCAATTATAAAATTTCCCACTATGGCTTATAATATAAGATATTTAGACGTTCTTTAAATGGTGGTATTTTTCTGAACAAATGTAAAATGTCTTCTGTTACTCTAGTTCATAAATTAGGTGAGTTACTCGCCATAAGCAAAATCATATTTTTAACTACAGTCAAATCTCAATTTTAAATCTTTAGAAAAGCTCTACGAATACCTTTTTGTACTCAGCCCACTGTTGGATATTTTTTTTCCCCTTAAATTGAGATTTCGATCCTCACATGAAGCACATTACTTAAAGCTCTGAAAGTATTGGGTTTTAATAGACGTATTTCTTTGAATTTCAAATTGTCTTCTTTTTTATAATGGCTCTTTTCCTCTAACCTAACAAATTGTTAAATTAAATGTATGGGACCCATATACTGTATCTGACTCTTCCCTGCTTGAAAGAATATAGTATAAATTTCTCAGTTTTGCTTCTTTTTCTCTTAAACTTGAGCATCCACCTCGTGATTATTTCACTGTTTTACGTCACTTAAAGCTTAGTACTTCATCCGACAGAAGATTGCATGCTAACATTTTCTAAACAAACTAATTAATAGTTTAGTTAATGCACCTGAACTATTGGGGAAGGTCAATTTTATATTCCTAGTAGATTTTCCATATTACTTACTCCTTTATACATCCCTTTTCATCACACTGATTATGGCCGTATCAATCCTGTTCATTGAACAATATATTAAGCTAACAAGAAGTCCTCAATCTTTAATGTTTTTAATGTTATAATTTAAAATGTATCATTTTTAAATGAATTAATGTTGTCTTTGAACTATCTGTACCTTAGACACTAGCCCATTAATGTATGTATATAATGTAATAATGCACACAATAAAATAAAATGATTAATATGTTTTAACAAAATAATTAAGTAGAGGTAAAATGTGTTACTTTAATGTAATATTTTATAAACTTACCATCAGCCAATGCAATTTTAACTTTAATGTAATTGAAAACTACACTATAGTATTTTATTAACTCTGTGGTAGATCGAATCATTGCAACGGCTATCAATTTTTTGGTCTCATCTGAAGTCGTGTTTGCCTAAAGATTTAAACATTCAGAAATTGACAAATTATTTAAAAAAAATTTTGTTCACAAAAAAAAATAATAATAAAAACATTAATTTAAATGAACGCAAGCACATATTTTTCCATTTATAAAATAATATTTATCCCCAACAAAAACTTAACTATGAAAAAATAATTCAGTTCCAGACCCCCCCTCCTCTCAGCTAAAAATAAAAAATTAAGCACATCCAAGTAGTGACATCTACATTATAACCAAATCTGCTATTTCTGTAGTCCATGACCTTGTTTTATTCCTACTTTCATGAGCAACTTCTCTTTTATTTCGATTGCCTAACACTTGGCTACTTTCTGATGAATACAATGATACTTCGATACAGGGCTAGGACTGAGTAGGGTCTGGTCTCCTATCCCAGATATAGCGATAGCCTTAACCTGGTACTTCGCACTTCCAGAACGGTAGTGCAATTATTCGAAAAATGCAATTTTGATAAACCACTTTTCTTATAGAAAAATTGCAATTATATACATTGGCACTATTGTATTTTAATGTACCTACAAAATTAAATAAGTTTTACAAGAAAATATGGTAAGACATTAAGGAAAATAATAGAGTGCAAATGCAATAGTGAATTATCTCAATATTATATAAAAGTACAATTTAAATTAAATTAAATAGTTAATGTACTAGAATTTTAACTTAAAAAGTAGGGAAATATGTACATTAGATAATTATATTTTGAAGGTTGTTCTTTATGCAATAATGCATTATCTAAAAATAATACACTATTAAAATTAATTTAAATAGGTATAATGTGTTAATTTTTATTAACTCAGAAAAAGTAAATTTAGTCTTTAAAAATGTATAAACAATGTATAAAATGACTGGAAAAATAAATCCTAAATAAAAGTTCTGAGTTTATGAAAATAAGAAGGAAAATTTTATGTATTGCTTTTAAACGTTCAGACCCAATCATTATATTCCCTACGGAACCCAACTACAATATTACATAGTATAGTATTTAAATTTATCGAAATTCAACTACCTATCAAAACCACTAAGGTCCAAACTCGAATGTAAACATATAATAATATGGGGCGTGACTCGTTTCCACCAAAATGAACCTTTCCCTTTTCCACCAAACGTGTCTTTTGCCATTTTCCACCAATATTCACAAATTTAGTCCATTTCTACCAAAATAAACCTTCTTCCTCTCCACCGAATTATTTATTGTACGTAACAATGTTTAAATGTGTAAATATGAACTATACCAAGTAAGTAGCTACAAGAGGCTACAAAAGTACTGTTAAAACAGGACAATACGACTGTACAATTTTATTTGTACATATAAATTGTTCTACACTACTGCATGCACAACTTCAGTTAAAACTAAGTAATTTGACTGTACAATAGTAATGAATCATGGAGTCATAGTCGAATAACATGACGACGACAGATGACGCTCTCGCGATTCTTGGGTTGAAATGTATTTTAAACACACTATAATGAAACTTAAAACCGTACAGTTTGCCTACATACGCATCGTCTTATCTGTGCAGTTAAATTGCCGCAGTTTTATCAATTGGTATTTTCAATTTACTTCCGATCAACATATACAAAATAGTATATATTTAAATAATAAGCGAAAATAAAAAGAATTATGTAATATTAAAAATGCTAATCGAGTTCATGGTCATGGAAGGGGGTCATTGGTTACTTTTTTTATCGAAAACTTTTAAAAACAAACTAATCAAACCAATAAAACAAGCTAAAATATTTATTATTATGGTAGATTCTACACAAGATGTTTCTATTTTGGACCAACTTGCTATCTGTGTTAGATATGTTTTAGGTAATAAAGTCCACGAAAAACTTTTAAAGTTGATAATATTTTATGACTAGGAAACAGAAATATGAGGGTTCTAAAACCTGGTGAAATGGTTCGTGTAAAGAAACACCGGCATTGCTAGAACTTCGCCGACGCACTGCCGTGTGCTCAGAATACAAATTGAAATTTTATAACTTGAATTACTCTATTTTTAATCATTTTATACGGCTTAAAACTTATTTTATTTTACTTATAGCGTTTTTTTACTATTTGTTATATTATACAAATATATAATTCAAATACATAAACAATAAAACACTTAACGCTAGGTTAGGGGACATTCACTATACGTTAATTCAATACAACATATAAAACACAAAAAATAATCTAAAAATAAATTCATGTTTAAATAATAATAAAGTACTGTTGCAAAAAATACCTGTTTTTTATACAAATAGAAAAGTTTATTATACGCTGCCATTTTGACTAAATCGGCATCGTTCAATATCAAATCGAGAAGTTTCGTAATATCATCTATAAGTTTAAAATAACAAACGATGCAAATTAATTAACCGAACGTAACAGTATTGCATTCAATATACATAAATACATAGAGGTAAAATTATTAAATAGGTTTTGAGAGTACTTCTCAAAACAGCTACTTACAATCTCAAGTTTCAACTAGAGATAATCTATAGAGAAACTTAATTCACTTAATTTATTGAGCAGGAGTTTTTTTTTTAATAATTTGGACTAAAAAAAAAGTTATACCAAAAGCATAATATTATTGGGACCATATTATTAAACATTTTCTTTGTTTGATAATTATTTAAATTAAACCGGTCTGTTTTTATAGATACGTTCTTTGTTCATAAACTTTATTCTTAATTTGATGTAGATTTAAACTTGTATAAATATATTTGCAATAGTTCCGCTAGTATTTTTCTTAGTGCAATGCAAAAGTCGTATTTTTAATTTGTGTTAGTTGTATAATTCAGAATAAATGAATAAATGGCTACTAAAAAATGTATCTTCGTAGATAGGTACTTACATTCTTTTAGTTTTGGTGTAAATCCAATTACTGAAAAATAATAATTTATAAAACAAATTAATATATGACAATGTTTTCATATTTCAATATTCAATTGCAAAATGGTTTACCTTTATTAAATAACCTTGCCGCGGCGCCTGAAAAATTAAATTAAAATAATTGTCATTAGTAAATAGATTAAGAATTAATCCGTCGTCACTCACTCGAGATAAATAATGATCCCAGCTTATTTTTATTTATAATTTTATGAATATTATTGTGAATATAAATATTCGTACATTTATATAGCCTCGAATAATGTGTTTATAGGTAAAATGTAACCAGTTTTGTGTTATCTTGGTTTTTTGTTCTCTTGGTAAAAGTACATAAAGTGATCAGTATCAGTGTTTGGAAATAATTTACTCCATACGAGCAATTCATTCTCAGTTTTTTTTTTCTTGTTTTTATGTTTTTTTGATCGCAAAACAATAAACGTTTACGCGACACGTGTTAAATTAATATGCCATGATCATTTAATCGAAGAGTGTCCGGATTGCTATGCTCAATAGGCTATGGTAAATAATAATATAACGAACAAATATATTTGTATTTAACATTTTTTTTTCACACTAGTTTTTAATAATTTTTTTATAATCCAATTGTTTTGTAATATAATTTAATTGTATTAAAGTGGTCTAAATAAAACTTGGAAACCAATTATTTACATCTAGGTTGGTTTTAATTTATTTACTCATACAATACATATAAGAAACAAAATTTGAAAAAAAAAAAATAATAATACCCCGTGCGAGTAAAGGTAACAACAGAAATAGTGCGAGTGACGACGGTTTAAGAGCATATAACCTATAAATAAAACGTTCAAGTGATTTTATTATGTATGTGAACTGTTACCGTGTGTGGAACAGAATAATATATTATTACCAAGTTGTCTTTTCATGACTTATCAAACAGACTCATCAGTGGTCACCTATATATTATAATAAGATATTTCCCGAGGCGCCGTCATAATGTTTGTACTTGAATTGATACCGGAATATAATGTTCGCATAAAACTTAGATTGAATAATCGTCAAATTTACGATTTACAATAATTAATCATGAGAAATCAGATTAAAACTATTTATTCACCTAAATTCAACATATATTTTTTGGTCAATGTGTAAACATAATACTAGTTATCATATCTGTCGCTTAAACAGACTACGACTACCTATAAACTACCTAAAGTTCAACCAGCGAATGCTCTTACGTGTAGACTATAGTTATATGAAATAACATAAGCAACGATGAAAACTGAACGTTTTGATGATTCATATCGATGGAATAATAATAATGCATAGACAATTTAGTTTTGCAAAAGGCTATAGTAGGTACTTACTTTGGAAAAGGAACGTTTTGAATACTATAGGATATTTTAATCACAATTTTCTTTAGAAAAAAGTGCGTCCAATTAACGAAATAAAAACGATTCCATTCGATTACCTTTCTAATTATGTCATCTTTTAGAGTTCATCCGTCGTCGAGTAATTCAAAGTTGCAAAAATGTAATAAGTACCGTTTTTCATCACAAAAATAATTATCAATTGTCTTATCACTAATATTCCGCAATGTAACCACCAAACAAATGAACATAAACATACATAAAAAATATATCATAATAGTTTAGAGCTTGCGGTATTTTCGGTATGCAGTTGAATCGCCAGTATTTTAAAATGTTAATATTTCAAAATACCGGTACATGAAAATACTGGTAACTACCGACAAACCGATAACTATACCGTTGTTTCGTCAACTATAGAAAACCCGATAAAGGTGTTGTTCGTCACCATATTTCGTGAAGATCATGTTATGTCATTGTCCAGAATTGTTAGTAATTATTCAACATATTAAAAAACATTATTTGGGTAAAACGATGATTACATAAATCATCAATAACCATATAAATAACCATCTAACCGTCTTTTTAACCACTGGGTTAAATAGTTAAATATTCTAGACTATATATTTATTATATTATACGGTAAGTGGTAATCTGATAACCACACGATTTACATGGAACACGGTAATAGTAATTGTACGATAAGTGTAATAGCAATGTACAATTAACAATTAACCGTAGTTTCGGAGTTTCGGTAAATATCTATTTACTGACAAACCGATAACTACAGGGGAGATATTATTTAAAATATTCAATGACTCCAATCATTATGGAATAACAAATGTCATCAATATATGAAGGAATCAACACTGAATTATAAGTCATAAACATTAATACGGACATTTAAATTTTATAATAGATAAAATAAATCCTCATCAATTAACGTAATCCGTACTCCACCTGTTCCTTGACATTTCATAGACAAGCCCCCTCCAACCCAATTTACCGATTATACCATTGGTGAGCAAACTGGTGGTCGCAAAATGTATAATAGGGGGTCACCAATAATTTAACACTTAATGAAAAAGTTATATAGGTACTATGTTTATTTTTTTATGACACTAGATAGTAAAAACAAATATTAATAAAAAGATTGATTGTTGAAGCAGATTTAAGAGTAGCAATTACAAGTAAAAAACATACCTTAGAATTAATCATGTCTACAATTTTAAGATCTTTAAATATTTTTTTGCGGAGCTTTTTTGACGTATTTAAGTGCTTTTTATGGATTTTAAATACTACAAATACCTAAACCTAAATTAACAATTGATTGATAATATTGTTATTTATTATGCTGGTGTGAAACATTTTTTTTTTTTAGTTTCTGTAGTTATATCTATATACATTAATACGTTATTTCATACAATAAAATCAAATATATGTTAAACTTGAAAAAATGTTATCGATCCTTCTATACCTATCGATCTATACCTTCTGATTTGTTCACAATTACAAAAATAAAATTAGTATTTATGTCCTTCGCACTAATGTGTTCTTAACCAATAAGATTTCAATTTCAAAATAGAATATCATAATATACCTATACGTTCTTATAATACAGTTTTAAATTCATTTTATTGATCACAGACACGGACACCCCTTATGATCGCGTTGCCTACACTAATATAGGGAATGTTACCGGATAAAAATCATTACCATTATTTACAATTCCATAATAATATATTTAAATACGATAACGTCACATAGTTTTACCAGTTTTTCTCTCATTTTTGCAATCTGTGGACGTAAGAATGACGGCAAGTGCAAACAAAATACCGGCAATATAGAGTCCCGATTTTATCTCCATGATGGTTTCCCGTCTAACTCTGTAGATTTATATATATGTTTAAAAACACTTGATCAAGTAGGTAAACAACACTGTTTTGGTAAACGTAAACGGGTTGATAACAAAACTAATATTTAGTACCGTTACTAAACGTTAACGAACCGGATACCGAACTGTACAATTAATATTATTTAAAAAACTGGTGTAGAAAAAAAAAAACTAATTAATAAATTAGTAAAGTAAATAATACAAGGACTATACTATAACATCTGTTGCACAGTACATAGTTTTGTAAATAAAAATCTTTTTATGGTTTTTCTGTTTTTTTGTTTTTTCAATTGGTACACGAGTAGCCTTAAATGTGACACATTCAATACTCAAACCGGGAGGACGTGGGTAGATCGCAGAGTCCAATTGAAAATTTATTTTATAGGTGTAGATTCTAGAGTAGGTATAGTTCTGCCTATCTACTCTTCAATTTAATTAACCATGGGACGGCACAGACGCGTCAGTGTTTATATTTGTACAGCGCGGCTGTTAACAATTCGAACATGTTTTTGTTTTCATCAATAGTGTTTTGTCTGTTTTGTAAACGTAATTACTTTTCACTGATTGCAATATTATCATTCATTACTAATAAATTAGAATTATCTGTTTATCTTATTATTTTGATTTTCGTCGCCTATTTAAATACCTTTAGTTTTTAAAGGTGCTGGTTATTAACTGTATTACTGTAACATATCTGCTATGGACCTTTGGTTTCTGAGTTTGCAATGGACACAATATTTGTTTCCTTTATAATAAATACCTATTCAACACCTAACAATAAAATAATTTTTAATATTTAGGTTTATTAGGTTTATTCAAAGCAGTAATTTATTCTAAAATTTCTTTCTTTTTTAATAATAAATCAATCAAGAATAAGTAGAATATAAATAGATAAATTTTTAATTGTATATTATTAACAAATTTAATATTAAAAACAATTCAATCACGTGTATTTATAACTTTTAAAAATAATGAAAAACTGCGTTTTCATACTAAACTATAGTAATAATATATATTATATATTATAATATATAATACTATAGTATTCAGATAATTATTGTAGTTATACTGTAAGTATACATACGAGTAGTTATAAAAAAAAAAAAAAAGTTAATAATTAAAGTATATGTTATAAAATATACGTACTTTCAAGTATTTAGAAAACTCCATGATTAAAGATATATAGTTTTTCGTACAATTCTTGTATATTTTTATTTTTATGACGAGTCTGTTAAAAAATATCAAGTTATATGATAAATGCAAAATAACTAAAAAAAAAAAAAAAAACTAATGAACAGGAACTAAATTTATTTTAGATAATTAGTGTGCTTTAGGCCAGGTAATATTTTTATTTTTTGTATTTATGTTTTTATTTCATAATTTGAAAGCATTTTTGTGTTTTTAATTTATCTTATAAGATAAAATCATTTATTTATCGATGCGTGTGTATTATATTTACTCTGTTTTTTTTTTTTTTAGTTTTAGGATAATTTGTTGGCAGAGGGTTAGTTATTCGTTCTGGTTCTAATCTATAATATTTTAATACAATTTTTTTTTTGTACACAAATTTTAAGATAATGTGAGTTTTGAATTTAAAAGTTATTATTACCTTTTGGCATACAATTGGTCCAAGACGAGCTTTCGCGAGACATTCTATAGCTTTTTGATTGTCACCTTGTTTCGCATATGCTCTTCCTAATAAATAATAATACTCTCCGGGATACGATCCAACATTTTCAATTTCCTGTTCGTATTTTAATAATTCTTTAATGCAATCGAAATTTCGCTCGGACTTAGTGATTCCTTTAACAATTATACTTAGGTTTCTGGTAAAACCATTTTTATTTTCTACCATTAATTTGATCTTAAAAAAAAAAAAAAACCTACTATAATTATGTCCTATGATAAAAAAAAAAGTACAAATGAAGACAATGAAAATCGTATAAAATTATCTTCGTTTACTTCACATGCTACTTTGGTCTCTGTAAACTTCAGCATTTTGTCATCTGGAATTACTTCATGAGCACGTGCATAAGCGCCATTAAACCACATTCTGGTAAAACGGGTGAGTATGAACTTATGTCTAAACACGTAGGTTTCGAGTAACAGGGCTTTCCATTTATAACATTCGTTCTTAGCATCTGGTATTTTAAGACATTTATTCGAATAGCGCAGACCTTAAAATGATCAAAATTTGAACAGTTAATTAATCATGGGTATATTAAATACAAGTATTAAATTCATTCTACAAATTATATTAACATTCATCATTTCACAATATAAAGCAGTGTAGTAGCCAGGGGGCACTGGAAAAAAGTGAACCCCCTGAAATCATTCGTTTAATAGTAGTTATGGTTATTTTGGTATATTTTGTCAATTTAAAATATAATAGGTATTAATAGAAATTATAAGTGCCTCCCCCCCCGTCGAATTTTTTTCTGACTACAGTACTGATGTAAATTATCTTAGATTAGTTTATATTATCAGTAAAATTTCATTTTTTACATACACATAAAAAAATTACCATGATGCACAAGTTAAGATTTGGTTCTTTACGTAAAATATTAAACGAAGATAAAATACATTATTAATTTATTATAATAATTTGTTAACTTACCATCAACTAATGCCTGTTTGACTTTAATGTAATTGAAAAGAACCTTGTAATATTTTATCAACTCTGTCACAGATCGAATCATTGCAATGATAAGCGATTTTTCGGTCTCGCCGGTCGTTTTTTTCTAAAGATTTAAACATAACATTAAGTTTTAAATTGTTAAATTTCTTATTGACATACTTAGGTATGTGTTTAAACAACAATTTACACAAAAACCAATAAACAATACACGTGCGTCATTCTGTCAAAACACCCTGGTACTTGCAGTATACGATATAAATTTCAATGAATACACAAAAAAAAAAACATTAAAAATTGATTATACATGCAAATACTGCAAATAATATGTTCCATTACAATAAATAGCTTACCGAAAAATAAAACTCACCTTATTATACAAATAGATAAGTTTATTATAAGCTGACATTTTAATTGAATCGGCATCGTACAATACCAAGTCCAGAAGTTTTGTAACGTCATCTATATTAGTTTAAAATGACCAACGATAATATAATTACTTCTCACAACTTACTTAACGGTGTATCTAAATCGATAACTTAAGCAAGCATTTTAGTTTCTTTTAATTGTCTAAAAAAGAATTCTTTAATTTTAAACACCTTACGTTGTGCCCGTACGTCCGTATAGTAACTACGATCTACATAGTTATTAGTTACGGTGTTGTTTTGGTTGAGAATGGGATATTATTAGAATCTAGGACACCTTGGGAAAAGACAATTCGGCGAATCGTTTTTGGTGAAAGGATATATCGGCAAAACAATTTATTTATTTGGAGCAAAAATCAGACATTATTATCTGTACTAATATGTCAAACTTTTTGTCTTCTACGTTTTATAGTCTCCAAAAATAATACTATCAATCCAAATTCTAATAATAATATTGGTTCGGATCAAACGTTATCGTAATAATATGCATAGCAACATTGAATCAAATTACTTTATCTTTACTTATTTGTCAATTTGTCCATCTTTTGTTCAGGAAATATATTTCAAAATATGTCTTACCCCGAACTTGGCTCCGAATCCTTTTTTCGTTAGCGATAGTTTATTGTTGTGTTTGTATACAGACAAAAACGAAATACCTTTATGATTCTACCTTCCCAACTTCCCACCTACAACAGTAGCATAACTGTCCCCAGTATCAGCTTTTTTTTTTAATTTTTTTCACTCTAAATAAATAAATAATTTCGCCGAAAACGATTCGCCAAAATGACCCCATACCATATTATTATATATTTGTAACATTATTATTATAAGTTTAAAAATAAATTCGTAACATAATATGTGTACTATTATTTATCAATATCAAAATTAATATAAGCATGAGAGTATTGAATATAAATTCATACTAGCCAATATTAAACAAAGTACCTATCAAAATATAAATTATATCCTAACAATATTATTTACAAAAAAAAAAAAAAAAAGTATTTATTTAGGTTTCTACTTTATAGACATGTGCATAATATATTATGTTATCAAATTCTTTCGAAGTTTTTTAATATGGTTTAGTAGGTATATCGATTAAAATATGTTTAAAAACCAGAAATTTAATTCGCTCACAGAATTAAATATCCTAACTTGTAAATTGTAGATATATAAATAATATATATAGGGTGATCAATCTGTTATAAAACACGCATTATCTCGAAAAGTATTAACTTTTTTCGACATTTGTTACTAGACAATTTTAGAAATTAGCTCTATAATTTCACATATATGTTATTTTTTGTCACCCTAATTTTTGGGGGTAAAATTACAAATTTAAACACTAACATTTATTTTTAACCAGTACGCCATCTATTTATGAAATTTTTAGTATAAGTTGCCATTTTAAAATCAAAAGTAGGTAGTCGTTTCACCCCCAAAAATTAGGATGACAAAAAATAATGTAAATGTAAAATTGCAAAACAGTTTGTTTCTTAAATATTGTTTAAAACAAATTTTAAAAAAAGTTTACACTTTCTCAGATAGTAAATGTCTTACGATAGATTGATCACTCCGTATAGATACTTTACAAGTTTTTCAAAAACACTGTTTTCGATGGATAATAATACATTATTAACACTATGTAGATATTATTTGCATGTATATATTTACTATGCACACGAATAAGTACGTATTTGAAATGTGACAAATTAATTATAGCCTATGGACTGCAGAAACCTTAATCCAGTCCTGGGTTTCAGGTTATAATTTTATTTATTATGAGATTATTAACTAGTACAGGATAATTTTGCGAAGATATTTTTACCTAGAATAGCATACCTATTTAAAAACAATAAATTAATATTTATCTAATACATTATTGCGTAAAAATCTTTATTGTAATTCGTTATTTAATAGTATTATTTGTAAGTACTTATAACTTCTATACTTACTTTCTTTAAGTTTTGGTGTAAATCCGACAACTAAAAAATAACTACTCATGAACACAATTTATACGGTATTTTATATACTTAATAATGCGATTTACCTTTGTTAAATAACCTTGCCGCAGTACCTAAAAAATGTAATAAGAATAATTAGTATACTTACATTAAGAGTTGTAACCTAGACGATTGAACAAAAATTTTATTATATAGACATTTTCCACTCACAGATCATTTATTATTTATTGATAAATTACTTGTTTTTAATTTCTGCCGAAAGTTCACGTTATTTGATTGCTTGGGTTGAGCACCTAGAGAAAAAAATGATTGGGTATGTTAATAAATATTTAATATAGTAGTTTCTGTTTATACAGATAACATTGTATAAATGTGATTAAACTAATATTCCATCTAGTTTAATGATATTTAAATAAAATATTCTTTATGCATATTATTTTGTAGTTATAATAAAAATCTATGTTTATCATTCACAGGGACCTTCCGGATTTGAGGCTATAAATTGTTATCATTGATATACATAATATCATATCAACCATATCAACTATCATTATCTAATATATCGATCAAAATGGCAAATAAAACGTGGGAGTTTGAGGTTGATTTTTAACATTTTTCAACCATTGTAGATTTACATACATGTTTTTTATAATAATTTGTATTATTATATTGAAGGAGAATAGGCCATAGGTAGAATAGGTGAGAGGGCATATATCCCCCTCACCCTCCGTCGATCGCCTCTAGATATAAATTTGATTATATTTGAAAAACATTAATGCTGTTCGTTAAATCTAAATACGGTTGATCTAACTGTTCATAAAAGATTATCTGTAATCGTATGATATTATAATAGTTTGTATACGATTGAGCAGGTATAATAACTTGAATATGATTTTATAATGTATTTAAATGTCAAAAATCAATAACGCTATGTACATAATTTGAAAAATAGCCATACATAATATGTACACATTGTATTGATCGCATACAATTATTGTCACGTGATTAGCATTCAAACAGTCTTCTTCCATTTTTCTTTCGACTTCATTCCACAATCTCAACTATTTTAGGTTAACCAAATACAAACGGTTTTATTTCGTATAAACACATGCGTTTTGTTTTGTCATTGCGAAAAACAATATAAACTCGGTAAAACATGAAACACATATGTGGGCACGTATCTAACACTAAAGAGCCACGCGCAATACGCAGGGCTGGAATGGCGGTAATTTTAATTATAATAATGATATTCGTATCGAAAAATGTCAAGTTGTTGAAATAATTAAATGCCTCCAAGACCCCAAACATCTCTCTTCAATTTGTTTCACCGTTAAACATGGGCTAAATACATTCTGTAGACATGCATGTGAATTTAGACTTCCCAATTTATCTTTGCCCCGAACCCCGCAAATTGTCAGGACGGCTCGTGGCCCAGAAACGAACAACGTTGCCGTTGACATTATTTTACAATTATAATATTTACGATAACGTAAGTAATATTTTACCAGTGTTTTTATCATTGCATTCTGTTATTGTGATGGAAATGATGGCCAGAGTGAACAAAATAACGGCCGTACAGAGTGATGATCTTTTGATCTCCATGTTTTTCTGTAATACAATATAGACTTATATTTGTTTGAAAACACTTAGTTAACAGTTAACAACTACTTTTTCTTGTTGAAACTTTGGAATTATAGCATACAAATAAAATACGTTACCAAACATCGTTTACGGACCAGATACTGAACAAATTCATGAACGAGACTGTAACATCTGTTTTATGTAATTTTGTCAATTGAATAATAATTATAGTTTTTTGTTTTGTACCTATAATACGATACGATTGTTTTGTCTATTTATATATAATATAATTGCAGGTAACAATAAAATACACTAGTGAGGCATTGATAGGTACTATTTTAAAACAAATTGTTCATTATTGCATATACATAAACTAAATGGAAATAATATAATAGGTGAGCGATTTTTTTTTTTTTTACAATTTCAAAATGACATTATTTTTATTATATAATGAAAGTACTATCTGAAAAAATAACGATCAGTTGAACATAACTAAACATTACTGTAAATAAATTAATATGTTCTATTTTAAAAAAAATGTACAAAACCTTTGAATGTACCTTTGAATAAACCTTTGATACATGATTACAATTTGTTTACACAATAATATGGTACATTGAAAAAAAACCTACGGTTAATCCGATACGACATAATAAAATTTACTCCTCGAAAATAATATATCCTGTAGAGGAGTGGTTTTCAGCCTGTACGCGTCGTGTCTCCCAGGCGCGTCGTAGTTTAGTATCAAGGGAGCCGCGTCTATAATAAATATAATAAAGTAACACGGTATTCATTTTAATTTGTATGGTTGTCATTATTTATAAGGGAGCGGCTAATTTGGATTTCAAAATCACAAGAGTCGTGGACCCAAAAATACTTAAAACCACTGCTTTGGTAGCTGTTATGATGATTATATCATCACATTAATTGTATTAATCATATTATATAAATCAGTATAATTATGACAGAAGCTGACATACAGGCTGTCCTACGAAGATATCTCCGAATATCTACGAATATATGTCCTTGAATATCTCCGGAAATAATAAAGATAATCAAATTGTTTTAGATTACTCACAGGGATGAAGACTACAAATGTTTATATTTTAATTCATTTTTTTTTAATGTTTAAATTAAAACTATGTTTAATAGTTGTAAAATGGTAGGTTCTAAGTGGAAGTAAAAAACTATATACCTCTATTTAACCTACCTATTTAATAAGACATCTATGGGTAAAGAACAAAACTGATGAGTAATGGAATAATACATACATATAGAATGGGAAAATTCGACATGTCTGTGGTACATATTTGAAATCATTATTTTGATAATACCAGGATGGTAAAACATAATATTGTGTTCGTAACTTAAACAAATATCTGATAGCAAGTAATGATCCGTCTTAATTTTTCACCTAGGTAACTATATGTCTACCTACTTTTGGAAAATAATTGGATTTTTACTTTATAATATTTAAAATCCGAATATATTATGAATTTCAATTATAAAATATTGAATAAATTTGCCTGAAAATCGGAAATTTTTTTTTTTCATTCTATTCAACCAACCTTTAAACAGTTTAAAATCGTTTTCCCGAAAATTGTAAAATTGTACATATCAACTTCTGCCATAATTCTACGGAAGTATATATAGTTCATTCATATACAGTTGATTCCGATTAATATGGTCACTAGTTAATTAATTGAAATTAATTAAATAAATGAATGTGGGAAACCACCTTAATATGAGCAAATGTAATTGGTCCTAATGTGCCTATATTAAGCGAAAATCACCGTATTTTTTGTCTACATCAACATACGTAGATAAAAACAAATTTTTAACTTTGATACACGTGCAATTATTAACTCAAAAAAAAAAATGTTTTTGGTTTTTTGATTTTCTATCCAACCAATCCATTTTTGATTATCATAATAAATGATGAAAAACCATTTAGGTACCTATATGCGAGACGTTATTGTTTCCTCCATTAATAGACCCATCAATGAGGAAGAATTATAAAAATAAAACTATCTATATTAATTACATTTATTCAAAAATAAAAACAAATATGCATAGCTATAATATGGTGTCAAACAGTATAATTTTTATAATTTGTTATATAGATAAAAACAAAACAAATAATAGTAGGGTGGTCCTCGTTATTAATTTTTTAAATAAATTTCAATATAATTATATTATATAGACTCGAAACCTATTAAATACATTGCGATTTTAAACTACTAATTATATATCAACAATGAAACATTTGCGAACTAAACTTATAATATCAAGTATGTTTTCCATCGGTTAAAGGTCTCCGTGTTGAATTAAATATATTTTTTCTAAGTACTCTTGTACTTTTTTATTGGTATGTCGAGTCTGCAAATAAATGAAACATAAATTTATTAATATTAAAATGAATAAATTTTATATTTATTAAAAAAAAAATGTTTAATAAATAAACACATAAATGAAATAAATATATATATACACAATAATAATAATGCAACGCCACCATGCCGTGAGTCCGTTCAGTTTTTATTATATCAGTAAAAAAAATTAAATTATTTCATTACATTAAAGTATTTGTAAGTCGGTATAAGTAAAGTAAAGCAAACGATATTATATAATAATTCTTTATAATACGTACTAAATTATTTGTTAATATTTACCCTGTACAGCTTAGCTTTGCACAGTATTTAATAAAATAATAAAAACGCATCATCCCGTATCCACATCAACGCTACGTCTCTATTACAGTTAACCGTTGTTGCCCGGTAATTTATTTTAAAGATTTCTTTGGTCATGACAACAAAATTAAGTTATAATAATTATTACTCTTTTTCACTCTAGTCGCCGAGGTAACTCATAAATCAACAAAAAACATGTTCAGTCACCTTTTAGAGGTTGAAATTAGGAAATCCGAATTCGTGGTGCATAACAACGGACCCGCTCATCCGTTTCTGAATATACATTTTCAGACCTCTGCGCGTAATATATGCTATTCCCATCTCTAAAAGGGCGAACAATTGAAACTCCTGAGTAACTCTTATCATAACTACTCTGAAAAATGCCCCGATTGATTCCCCTGTTAACTATAACAGTATACAGAGCCCAGACACGTAGGTACACTATAATTATTAATAAACAGTGAATGACTGCTTGACAGTAAATATTGATAATTTTGTATTAATACGATATCTGCCATTTTATTCGACTACCAATTATGAAGAAATTTTCGCTATTTGTACAGGTTGTTAATGGACGAATGTTGTAACAAAAATAATTTTAAGAAATCTAAAATAAACACAATTAAAACCGTGAAAAAAAATAATTGGGCTCAGGCAGCCAAAGCGATAGCTAGTGCGTGGCCGTTCAGTAATGTGTCACGTATCGTACGTCAATATTTTTCCTTTAATTAGTCGTTAAACACGCCTAATTAATGACTCATACTATTTCACCAATTGTTATTTTAAATAAGAACACAGTTATTAAAAAGGTAACAATGAAAGCCCTATCAAAGAGAGCTCTCTCGTCAACGTGCATAAACTCCTCGGATCACGAGGATAAAAAAGCAAGTTTTTCCGTTTCACCAAATCGTTTCGAAGTGCTAGCAATGGTGGAACAAGACGAAGTTTTTGCCAAAACTGAAGCTGACCTCGTCCCAAAATCTAGGATACCTCTTCAAATCAGAGTAATTTAAAACTACATAACATATATTGTCAAAATTAATATAACTGTTAATATAACTTAACCCACAACTAATTGCACTTACATTCTTATTAAACAAAATCCCATTCCGTAGGACACACGTCATACCTTTCTTACATCCATATCATGTTGTTTACATATTTAATACATGTTATAGATGTTATAGATATTAAGTACATAGTTAATATTTTTCTCATTATCTAATTATTCATATTCTATATTTATATATTTTGTTATTATGCAATCATATTATTTATACTTGTTACCATGTGTAAGCAATTTATAAGTTATCATATAATATTATACACCTATACGTATATGTATATTTTAATTAATTGTTGAGTAATAATAATCTTGTACTGTAGCTATATAATAATAATAAAAATAATAATAATATTTAACACTTAAAGTCCTAATAGAAAGTACTGTAAAAGTATTATTAAAATTTCGTAATTTATATTTCAAATTTCAAATATTTTTATTGATAGGATAAAAAAAAATATATCGAATATTGTCAATTTTGAAATGGTACCTTTGCATCGACAACGGGTCCATTCCGTGCATTTATGAGTGCAACTATAGCCTCATTGTAAAAGCCTTCGTTTACCAAAGCTTTAGCTAATAAATAATAATATTCTCCTTCGTATGTCCCGAGATCTTTGACTCCGCCTTTTATTGCTAATAATTCTTGTTTGCAATTGTAATTTTCAACTACCGGTCCCATATACAATTCTTTGATTTTTCTCATGAAGAAATTTTTATTTTCTGTCTGTAATTTAAACTGAAAAAAAAAATTGATTTAACGAAACATTTTAAATGTATAGTATAACTTATAGTACAGTTACAATATTGGTACTTGTTCATGATATAATTAGTACTATACAAATTATTTGCATATAAGATTATAATTTGCAGAGTCGTTATTAGGATTTTGGTGTCATGGAACTAATTCATTTCTCCTCCAACCTATCAATCTACATTCAATATAATATTTAGAAAACAAATTTTAAAATAAATATAAATATGATTAATTGTTGTTAATTTAAAAAAAAAATAAGTACCAATGTCCTACATACGTACTAAAATAATGTCACACCCTCGTACATTTCTTCTAATAACCTCTAGATACTCTTCGTTTAGTTTATTTCCTGGATTTCATCTACACTGCAATTACCCACATCTTTGCGAATTCCTCATCATATTTTCTCATTCTCTCAACATGCCAATACAACAGTACCATCTCAATCTATTTTCTTTCTTTGCTCTGCATAATAACTTTATTTAGACTATAATAATATACTCTCCGAGGGATATTATGACTGACTACAATGAAGCAATTTTTAACAATTATCACGCAATTGGTATTCTATTAACTTATTATATATTAATAATTTCATAAATAATTGATGAAAATAATTTTATTTTTATTTTGTTTTAAATATATAACACATAAACGAAAATATTATATTAAACCCTCTAAATCAGTGGTGACCAATCTTTTTTTATAGAGGGCCATTAAAAAAAATAATTCTTGACGGGCCAAGTTTTAAGTTAACAGAATATTATATTTTATTGTAGATACATCTTAATATAGGTACAGTGATATATTTAATTATTTATTATGTATTGATTGTTATAAATGAAAAAAAAATGTAAAGTATAAACATCTTTTTTAATGTGAGTGTTAATTTTTAAAATTTTAAGTTATTTTTTTTTCAATTTTAATTTAATATTTTGGGGGACCGATTAATAAATGATCACGGGTTAGATTTGACCCGCGGCCCATAGTTGGTCACCACTGTTCTAAATTGTGTGGGTTAAATAAGGATTTTAAATAAATTTATTTTGAATTACCTCACACCCCAATTTCGCGGCCAAAAACGCAAGCATTTTGTCTTTTGGCATGAGCGCTATGGCTTTTTTATACGTATTTACCAACCATTTTCTCATTATTCGATTAATTTCTACCTTATGACTGAAAAAGAAGGATTCAAGCAATAGAGCTTTGTATTTAAAACATGTACCATCTTTTTCATCTGGGTAATATTTAAAACACTTTCTTGTATAAGACAAACCTAGAAAGTCAATAATACATTAATTTGTTTTAATTGTATAAACAAACATACTAGTTTGTATACAAAAATATACATAGAGAGTGATTCACTAAGGTGTAATTATTTCAACTTTAATTTTTCAAATGAGAATCTTGTCAAAATTGAACCTAAGATTTCGACACCAAAATTTATTTAAAGTAATACTCCAAATCTTTATGGCAATTTTAATATAGGTTCTCATTTAAAAAACGAAAGTTGGTATTACCACAGGATACTTCTCAAATTTTGTGAAAAATCTAAGTATTCGAAAATATCAGCTTTAACTAAAATATACCTAAAAACATCATCCTGTATGTAGTAGTGTCTTAATTCATATTACTTAAAATATTTATGTAGTTAAACCTAAATTTCGTAAACAAACAAGATTCGTCTACTTTAATTTATTTGTACACTCAGTATACTATGCAGCCCACAAATATACGATCATTTCAATCTTTTGGAAACTATATAAACTTTTTTCGTAATTTTTATTTTATAATTTTAGAAACAAACCTTTATTTTTTTTGGGGGGTGAGTTGACTACTTAATTTAGATTTTCAAGTGGTAACATATATTTTAAATTCCATAAATAGTCTAAGACTTAAGTGTCAGTTTAAATACATTTTGACGTTGACATTTTTAATTTCCGTCAACCCTTTGACGAGATATTCCCCTTCTGTCATTTATTTTAGCTCAATGGTTTTTCATTTTCGTTGGAAATAAATTAACTCATTATTAAACAGGGATCCACAAACAACAGTATTTTCTTAACATCTAATTTTCATAACGTCTAATTTTTGCTTGATTCAGTCTTTCAAGAGTCACACTTCGCTCTCATAATCGATATCTATACGAAACGATAAGTTACCTAATGCTAATGAATAATGAAAAACGATTCTAAACGATTATCGATTAATCATGAATTAATAAACTTGATTTGAAAATTGTGTGTTTTTCGTCCTAAATTGTTGACCATTTTGATAGAGCCAAACTAACTGTGCCATCATAAAACTCAAATAAAACCCCCCCAATAAATACAAAATTTAAAATAGCCAAAAATATCTCAAAAATCGCCTTAACGTCTCTATGAGTTTTTTTTAACAGAATGACAATAAAAAATGAAAAAACGATATTGTATACATTTTTCGGCGTTTTCCCAAAAATTAAGTAATCAAAACATGGCTTCTACCGTGCACTAACCAGACATAATTATCTATAATGAACCACTCCTAAAGTTAATGACCGGAGTAAGATTTCTTATAAAATAAGTAGTTCACAGATCAGAAAAAATCATCCCTTAAGTATAGAAAACCAAGACATTCCTCGTTACGAGGAATCAATAATTGGCAAAACATAACATAAATCTAACAGCTTAGTACATTCCGGTGAAAACAGCAATAGCTTACCTTCGTAAAATGTCAATTTGATTTTAGGACAATTCAAAACAACACTGTAATATTTCACTAATTCGGTGGCAGAATGAATAATCGGAATGATTAGTTCTTTCTTCTCTTCGTCCGTTTTACTTTTCTAAACATTTAAGCATATTATTATATTATATTATTTACATTTAAGAATAAGTAGAAAATAACATATTTTTAATATAGGTTTTATTTCAAAGCATATACGTAGTTTCTGTACGTGAGATCAAAATGGTTTAAGACAGATGCCGATATGATATTTTAATTTTAAAAATAAAACTATTTTTAGTAATACACTGATACGTTTAGCATTTTTGAAATAAGATTGCAAATTAAATGCAATATTTTTTAAGTTTTGTTTTAACAATTTATAATTTAATTGTATTAATTGTAAAGAAAAAAAAAATGTTAGAAGTTTTACTAATAATTACCGATTATGTATAGACACTTAAATTCAAATGGAAATGTAATTTTTTCAATACTATTAAAATAAAAATGTGTATCATATTTAAAATTAAAAGTAATATAGGTACTGTTGTAGTTTACTGGTTCGAGTTTGAGTTTAATAATAATTATTAGCTAATAAAAACACCAAATTATAGAAATCAGAAGAAAGACACAACATTGCACTGTGTATGACATATGTTTATTGAGTGTAATATTACTTTACATAACATAATGGCCTCTTTTGATGACACTTTATTAGTGATACCATATTATAACGACGGGTACTTAATTTTTCCGTTAGAAGAAAAACCAATTTATTGTAGTTACCTTAAATAAATAGATAAGTGTTTTGTATGCAGCCATTTTAATTAAATCAGCATCGTACAGTACTAAAGTGTATAGCTCAAGAGGATTATCTAAAATTTTAAAATAATTTTATATGATTAATAACTGCATGGTGTCCATACTATTTCTATCTATCGCCAGTCCTCGAACTAGAGAGGGGCGTAGGATTGAGTACCCCATAAACATAATTCTAGTTATACCAGAAATCAAAATAAAATTTTGAAGCCACGGTATATGCATTGCGAACGCATTACTTAAAATTTAACGAAATACCAATATATATATATATATATATGTATATGAGGATAACATCATAGATGTTTAAACCCTAGAAATACATAAATCTTTATATGTTTGTGGATGGCATCTTAAAGCAGATTCCCAGCTATCCCATTTACGTCTACGTGCTTTTATGAAATGTGCTGTGATTGGTTGTAATATTCCGGCACATCAAACTATTACCAGGATACCGCAGAGTTGAACTTTAGTCAGCTTTTTTTATTATTATATTGTACATTTTGATAAAATAAATAATATGATAAACGGAGCTTCGTTTGAATATAGACGTACACGGGATAGCTGAAAACCTTCTTTTATGTGATAACAATCCTTATGAAGTATAATTGGACCTAAACAAAAAAAAATAAACCTGTACCACTAATGCAATATAAAGTAACTTTAAAATGATTTTATTCTACATTTTAAGTAATCAGGTAATTATTTTATTGATAAAAACCTCATTTGACTAACTCGTAATCAATAGTAAACAAATCTTAGTTTGGAAGTAGATACTAAGTATATTATAAGTAATATAAGTATATTTTACACAATATGCACGTATAAAAAAATAAATATATTATTAATGGGACTAAAAACTTGTTTGTACCCAAATTATTACTAATAATAGACTGATAAGAAAAAAAAGTTATCTAGGTACTGATCGCGAATATTTTAACTATAACTACGTTCTAATACGGAGATAATTTTAAAAAAACGTTTTAAACTTACTCTCTTTGAGTTTTGGTGTAAACCCGATAACTGAAAAATACTAATTATATGAAAACAAAAGTACCTACTATTAATGTATTTTTGTAGATTACCTTTGTTAAATAATCTTGCAAATTTATCTAAAAAAATAAATCAAATTTGATTAGTTGTTACCTACATAATATAAAATACATATTTTATCATATTTACCAATTTATCAATAATTGCTAAAAGACTAATATAATATTGCTAATATAATTACTTGTTCGTAATTTCGCAATGGTGTTTTCCCTATACAAGAAATTGTTCTTATTTGTGCCTTTTAGTTTATCTGCTGCACCAGGTTCTTTAATTAAAACAAAATCGATCATTCCATTAATCAAGATAAATGCATTATAATATTACCAAAAGTACTAGTAACTAGTTATAAATTAAAATTATAAGTTACTGTTTTGATAACTTTTAACTTAGTTAATTGAAGAAAATTCTTGCATACATTTGTTGTAATAGAGTCAATTGACTTAGATAAATTACAAGTTACTACAAGAAAAGAGTAATTCGTTAAAGTTACCAAAAAAATGTATAATATCGACGATGTATAAATTCAAAAGACCACAAAATTTGTTCGCTATACCTAATACTTCGCATTAGACTTATGATTCATCGGATTAAGACTGGCATGGAACAATCTTAAAAGTTTTATTCTTTTTAGATTCTGAGCAGGGCAAAGAATATATTTATTTTGAAAATATGTCCTTTTTCAAATTGCAAAAATAGATCGTTCCCGTATTCAAAATCAAGGTGATCATGATCACACCCGACGACGTGAAATTCGTTTGGACTTGGAACAACCAAACGGTGATAGTTAAGGAATTTTAACACCGGCATCACGTAGAACAGTCACAAATTTAGGAGGTTCTGAAGGGTTAATATGAAAATTTCATCTTTTTCTTTCTTTTTTATATACAATATGAAAAATTTGTTTATACAATTGTAAATCGTTTATAATTAATATTATACAGAGAAACACGCTTTCCCCTATTTTCTAGAAAACGTGTTAGGGACATTGTTTCCATATACTTTTCCCCAGGTGATAAATACAGAAACAGGCATAAATAAAGAGCATGAGGTTATTTATTGAATTGAGAAATTTAATATTCCGAATGTATTCTAGCTTTAAACCATGTAATATGATAGACGAGTCGAAAACCCGTGGAATATATAATAAACAATATGTCCGTGGAGATGATCTCACTCTTTTACTCTAGAAACTTGAAAACTTCATATGTATTATACAATTTACTTGCTAATTATTTGGTTTCTCTTTTTTTTATTCATTATGGAATCGATTAAGTTTTATTTAACACTATTTTCCTGTTAGTATCCCTAGTTCTTAAATAATGTATCTACTTTAAATGAGTATTAACTCTTAGCCTTTAGAGTAGTACATTTTTTATTAATTCTTAGATGATAAATTAATTTAAAAAATAATATGAAATTTCCTACATGGCTCTAGTCGGTATACCTCCGGTTTAAATTTTAACCTGTTACAACAATTATATCATTACTAGGTACGTTAGTAATATGCATATAACAATTTTTAACAAAATATTCTCTTTTAGAATCTAGTTTGAACAGAAGATGTTGCTATTTGAAAATCAAAAGTTGATATTATATATTTATGGCATTAGGAATAATAATAATATTTAAAAAATATTTTAAATACAATCATTAAACACGGTTTTATAATAACTGAAAAAACTCAATATTTTCGTAAATTATGGACTACTTCACTGAACCGTGATAAAAACACTATATATAACAATATAATATACTGTTTACAGCTGACCTGGCAATATTTTTCTATTGCTAGATAAAAGTGTAAATAATAGTAATAATAATAAAAATAATATTTTTCTTGTCCGCGACAACCAAATTTTTCACCATGTCACTAAAGTAACCCACGAATAAATAAAAAAAAAATAAACAAATAATTCGTTTGTTTATATATATTCGTACCAAAAATACCTTAAAACCTAACGATTGCAATTTTCATAGGGATCTTTTTTTGAAAATAGTATACAGCCCATTTTATTCGCTGATAAGTTAGCTTTTTATAGGTGAACGAAGTTTTAAAATCGGTTATGTAGTTTTTGAGCTTATTTGTAATGTTATTACGGCATTACAAACATATAAACAGAATCTTTTCTTTTTATAATATTATATTAGTATTTGTATAAATTCGCAATGTGTACACTAAATAAATTCGTTGAATGACCTTGGATTTAAATTCCGTTTATGAAAGGTAATAGGAGGTACTGAAATATATATTTGAGGTTGTGAATTTTGAATATTTAATCCTTTCAGTGTGTACATGTGCAAAACAAATGTTTTTTTTTTTTTTTTTTGTAAATTTACACCATTTTCAACATAAAATTAGAATAGTCATATTTTTTTTCAAACAAATCTGATCAATACAATTTTTTATCTCAAAATTTACCTAACTCCCACCATGTAAATTAGGTGAAAACATCTGATTCTTAATCGATTTTTCAAAAAATGTAAATCATATAACTTTAAACTTTAAACTTATTATATATTTGATTATGGGAAAAAAATCATATCTTTCAACAAATTTTAATAAGATTTGATTGTTGAGATAAAATTGATCAATGTTGCTTAAATAAGTTAGGACAATTATAATCTGTAGTTAAAACCTTATTATTCAAAAAAAATAATATGCATTTCACACGAGCGCACCGAAATGGTTAGACAATTGAAATTTGTTATAAAATGTGACCCTATTCAGTACCCCTGAAAATGTAACTTAACTAAAAAAAAATAGAATTTAAATCCAAAGCCATCCGGCTTAAATATATAGTATTACCTAGAAACGCGAATATATGGTACAGTTGGAAAGTAATATTTTATTAATAATATTATTATTATTATTATTATTATTATTTTTAATTGTTCGTAAAAAATAACTGAATGCGAGTATAATAAAATTTAACTTTAATGAAAACGTATTAAACAATAGATTTTTACCTTTATCTTTCTCGTGGCATTCGATAGAGCCCAAAATTGTAGCAAGAATAAGAAAAACACCCGAAATAAAATATAGTGTTTCTAGCCTCATGGTGATTTGTCGTTTTGCTAAAATGATGCTAATGAATTTTCCAGTCTGGACGATTTTCAGAGATAAATATTGTAACACTAATCTTTCTCCAACGTATAACAAAAATTAATACCACTGATGAATTTTATGTTATTTTAAGAACATCGTTTTAAAGGTAGCTTAAAGTATTTAAATCGTCAGAAATGTAAATACGAGTGCGACATATGTTGGCATGTAATTGTGTCGAAAAAATATATAAAAATTGTTTTCACAGATAAAATTATAGCAATTTTGTAAAGTTAACGTGACAAATGTTCATCACTGGTATTGTTATGTTCGTAAACAATATTTTGTTCGTCATAGGTAGAAAAATGTTCAGCCTATTCAACAAAGAAACAAGAATGTATGTTCATTACCTACGATATTTTTTTCCAAAAAAAAAAAATACCCCAACGGTGCAACAATTATTTCAACAAAAACAAAATAACAATCGGAATTGACACTTTTAAATAAAGAAATTATTAAATTATTTAAAAATAAACAGCTTTAAAAATACAGGTTTAAATCATAGGTATTATCTAGAATATCGACAAATATTTTTGGTTTATTACATTTTAGATTCTGAATGTAACAACGAATGTATTGGTTTGTGATCTAGTATCAAATGCGAGATCGCATTAAAATAGTCGTCAAATTAAAATGCCATAATAGATTAGAAGTAAATAGGTGCAAGCGTTCACAACTATTAACACACTAATGTCTCTTTACTGCCAAATGTCTACAATTTTTTTTTATCATTCGAATACAAGAACATTGATATAATATAATAATTATATTAAATACAAATAACTTTAAACGTGATTTTCTCGAAATCAATGAAATTCCCCTTATACCCCTTGTGTTTCAGGCACCTCAACTAATTTTAATATACATATATCATTACATCTAAACTAAATCAACATCATGCAGTAGAAAGTCTCAAAACTTTGTCTATAAAATATGAAATATATCACTAATATAATAATTATAAAAAAAACATAATGAACTTATTTATGTATGTTTACTATAATTTATTTTCAAAGATATTCAAGGTTAACTAACTATTATTAATACAGTGGAAGTATTGAACTATAAATATTATAAAGTATTATTACTCTAGTATAAGTATAATCATTAAGATGTAAAAAAAAAAATAGTTACTAGCTGACACCAAATAGTTGGGATTAAGGTAAAGAAGAAAAATAGGAGTAAGAAAAAAAATAGTAGTTATGTAAATTAAAAACCAACTTCAGGACCGCTACTTATATTGACGAAAATAGGCCGATGACAAATACTGCTATTGTATATAAAAAAACGATAATTCAAAGTTGATCAAAAAATAAAATAATATTATATTTTTATTTAAATCTAGTTTAAATAATCATAATACATTATTATTGAATGACTACTAAATTAGGTACCATCACTAGTGTTTATTTTGGAATTTGAATAATATTTTTGTGTTTGACTCACAGCTACTATCATCAACCAATATACCTAAATAAAAGTGCCAACACGTTTATCATACTCTATTATCGAACACAGATGTTACAGTGAAATTTTTTATATCTATAGTCACTACATTCTGTTTTTGACTTTCTGCTGTTATTTAGCATATACATACATAGTATTATGTACCAATATATTTGTATCTAAATTTTGGAGTTTTTCCTGGAGCACATTTTTTTATAATATAATTTACACCTAGTTAAATTACTACAGCTTTTATTATTATTTATAAATTTATAATTATTATTGAATATGTACTAATGTACATATACTTTACAGTTACGTAAATTTCCTCGGCTCCCAATTTTAAAAAATAACATTTTTCTTGGCCCAATAGTTAGTATCCCGTTGGAATTGGATGATAGAACAAAAGTACCTAACCTAACTGATACCGTATCTTCACGTATTGGTTTGTAGTCATATTTAAGTAAACATATTAGTATACATTTATCGTAATTAATCGAATAAAAATGAATTCTAATTATTTTTAAAATATCTACAATTATTCAAAAATAGACCAGGAAGGTAGGAATAAGCATAAGCATAGGCACGAGAGAGACAGAGGAGGCGGCAAACTCCCCTGCGAGATTTTCCACCCAAATATATTTTATGTATTCATTTTTTTTTAAATATTAAACCCTAAGGTACCCTTAATTTTGTGAATTAGTGTAAAAAGGTGAGGAGCATTTAGAGGATTTTGACCTCCCCTCCCCCCGAATACTCAACCAAGCCTCATCATGTAAATAATAAGTATAGCATAATCAATTGGGCTTAAGCCACCTTCAAAAATATTGGCATTATTTTTGCTTATGATTTTTATTTTTTTATTTATTTATTATAAAATATGGGACAAGCCCAGTTTACATTGAGTGATCTTATATCTAACACATATTTTACTTATAATAGACCTATGGATTGCTAGCGATAGCTTAATATTTAACTCTATTACTATTGTTTCCTATAACTATTGCTATTTCTACATTGCTTAGCATTTTCCTTTTTATGCTTTATAATTTAAAGAATGGGTCATTGTTTGTGATTCTCATTAGAAGGTTTAAGGGGAAGTTTTGAAGAAAACTAGTAGAAGAATGGGGAATATGAAATAGAGCATAGAAACGGGTGCGACTAGGTGGGACTTTAAAATTGACGAGGAAAAGAAGAACGGATGAATATATTTTGCCAATAATGAGATTTGAAAGGAACGAAATGTTATTTATCTATCCACAGTCTGCTAAGCTTGGGAAGCCAAGCTTATATAGAACAGAAGAGCAGTCGTAGGGTATAGGACATTGAATATTTAGACGATGAAAAACGGCACGTAGAAACCTTCTTTGAACACGCTCTACAGAAGCACTAGCTGTTGCGATTTCAGGGTCTCATAATACACTGCCGTACTCAATGATGAGTCTCACTAAGGCGCAGTACAGTGTTTTGAGGGGCATGACTAGATTGAAAAGTTGAGAAGAGCAAATGATGAAACCAAGAACCTTAAAAGCCTTACAACAGATTTCTTATATGTGCTTATTTGGGGAGAAGTCAGGTGTTATAGTAAATCCTAAGTCACGGATAGATTCACCTGATGCCTTTATAGAGATGTTGCGTATTTTATAGAAGAAGAATATGGGTTTAAACATCCGAATTTGTAGAATCATTGTAGTAGACGTTGTGAAGAATGGTTGGCAAGAAGGGGGATTTTCGGATTAATGACCAAAAGTAGCGAGGATTAATTAGAATGGAAAATTCTGTGTGAGAAATGAAGATTTTATATGATTTGTTTGACAGAAATTTATAACGAGCACGAAAAAGAGAAAATGAACGATAGTCAGTAAGATAAAGAGCTCTTTATTTTTAATAAGAGCTTCTATATTTTGCGTGGGCTTTTTTTTTTTTTGCTACGCGAGCTGTTTGAGGTTACTTGTAAATCAGGGTGGACAGATGGAGAACCGGATGTATACGTTGGGTACATAGAATTGGGCTAGAATTGATGAGTGGATAGCATCCAAGAAATATTTCATTGCGTCATCTGTATTAAATGGCAAGAATGTTTGTTCTTAGAAAGTAGTTTATACTTGGAAGATCGGCTTTGGAAAAGTTAAGGAATGATATTAAAGGGGATGTATTAGTAGATGAATTTGGTTTAGTAAGAGAAAAACAAATGGCTAGGTAATATGAATCTAGAGAAACAGCATACTCGAGTGAAATCTCAATAGATAAATATAAGAGTTTGTGAATACCAGATCAAAGATTGAGCCGCGTTAGTTCATAAATTTGTTTAATTGGACAAATACATAAAGGGA
This sequence comes from Cinara cedri, assembly GCA_902439185.1. NCBI lineage: Eukaryota > Metazoa > Arthropoda > Insecta > Hemiptera > Aphididae > Cinara > Cinara cedri. The sequence goes on from CABPRJ010000004.1 coordinate 555,843, forward strand.
GTAGAACTCTGGGACACAAAGGTTTTGGGAAGTTGATGTGGATGAGTAACAAAGGCCATAATTGTCGTCTGACCAATTTATAAGCGGTAAATTATAGTCTCCATAGATGATATAGGTATTTATGGGAAATTATTCTATAATAGCTGCGACGGAGGGTAAATGGGCATTGTAGTAGTTAGTGAAACTCGTGGGTGACAGATAAACGCCACATAACATATAATAAGAAGAATTGTGAGAAATGCGCACGAAAAGCTGTTCGGTAGAGTTGTCTATAGTAGAAAGAAGGAAAGATAGAATATTTTTTCAGACCGCAATCAGAACACCACCCTCACGTTCATGATTACTAGTAAAAGATGATCTATCAAATCTACAAATATTATAGTTAATGAGACTTAGTTCATTTGTATGAAAATTGCTATTAAGCCATGTTTCGGTGAGAATAATATAAGAATAATTAAAACTATAAGTGTTATAATTAAAATGTATAAGTTTAGTCCTTAATCCGCAACGATTTTTGTAGAAGCCAGTGAGATACTAAGAGAGTGGTTTATTTCTCATTTTTGAAGATGCTGTGTAATAAGGTTGTGGTATTTTGGCCGAATTTTCAAGATGCAAGGGATTCCATCATGGTATACAATATTGTGATCAAACTTGCCATTTTTTTGTTCTCTTTGTCGAAGTTCTTTGTGGCAAGCCCGTAATTTTTCGAGTCTAATCAACTCGTGTCCATATTTAGCATTTTTGTTTTATAAGAACCACAAAGTTTTACACTAGCATTTTAAACCCCACCATGTATATGCATTGAATCTCAGTTTATTCCAGTGCCGCATAAGACTTAAGGAAACAACATATTACTTAAGCAAGATAATGCCATGCCGTTGACCTTATTCCGTGTAGGTATTTGGTACACATTATACAAACTATTTTCGAGTTTCACTAAAGTAAAAAATAGACAAAAAAAAAAAAAAAAAAACTAGAAAATACTTATTTATTTTCAACATAACGATATTATTTTTTTTTTTTGCTCAAATTGATTAATTATATACGTACAAATATATTTCGTATATATTATTAAACAGTTATAAGGTGCCTCGATAAAAAATTGTTTCTCTCCCTCCTCCCATACAGTACAGTATATTCTATAAAATCGTATATTGTATCGAATAAATGATAATAACATGGACAATATATGCATTCTATATGAATTAATTATGCCAACAAATGATATTTATTGCAAGCGAAGCATGTGACACAATGATATACACATACAATAGGTATATGTACCTATTGTACCTATTATATTTATAGGTATCTCAGGAGCGATCAAACATGAAAGGGGGAATGAGGAACATATATCCTCCAATGACCTTTTAGATTCTGAGTGTAGCGAATAAAGTATTGATTTTACTAAGATGTTTATTTTTTTTTTATACTGTGTACAAAACTTTTGGGAGGTCATTTTTTAATTTTTCAAGTGGTTTTCATAATATCTGGGATAAACCAGGATAAAACGTAAGAAAAACGGGAAATTTACGAAAATAATGCTTTTATTATTTTTAAATTTTGTTATTTTTTGTAATCTAGTTAAAAATATTCGTAGAGACTAAAAATTTGTACAGAAAACATATTTGCCTTTTTTAGACATGGTAAAATTGTCGAACCATTTTTTCCATTTTTAAGCTTTTTATACAAATTGTAATATTTTTGTTTAAAATTTTCAAAAAATTTAAGCCATTTTTAAGCTATTTATAGACATTTGAATTTTACGAATTTTGTACGTAATTTTTATTCGGTAAGTACTCTGTGGTAAAATTTTTAGGCATAACAGAAATTCTTAAATAATATGATAAGATTAACTCATTAAGAGTTTTAATTAGTTGTCAAAAAAAGAAAATTTGGGTTTAATGTGGTATTTTTTTTTCATAAGGGAATTTTAATATACAATTTTGACGAAAGTCGTTGAGTAAAAAATTATGTGAAATAAATCTATTTTTTTAATTTTTTTTATTTTTTGAATATATGTATATTGCCGATTTAAAAAATACTGATATTATGCGAGTATTATATGTTATGTTAAATAACTAAATATTGCCTTATAATATGTTTGTCGTAGGGTCCACGAGTTCGAACCCGTGTTTCGAAAAAAAATATTTTGCATTTTTTTCCCTTTTACCTAAACAAGGAGAAAACAAATGCATTTTGGGTGTACCTAAAGACCCAAGCCATTGCTCACTCGGACTATTTTAATCGCAAAAAAACCCCTCGATTTGTTGTGCAAACTTTTCTACCAAAAATCTTGCTTCGATGTATCAAGTGTAGCTTATTTTCTGAAAGGAAAATTTTATCTCCAATGGTAATTTGAGATGTTCATTTTTTGATTTCCCTAGGAGCTTTCCCAATAAATGGAAAAATCGTAAAAAATGGAGAAAAACCGGATAAATATACAAAAAGCATTAGTAAAATATTAAGATTTTTTTTCTGTAGACAGCTTTCTACCAGCAATTTTGTTAAGATTGACAATGATAGAACTTTTTATAAAAGGAAATTTGACTGGGGAAGTACTTTAAAGAGGTAATTTTTCGATTTTCCTAAGAGTTTTCCCAGAAGATGTGAAAACCAGAAAAAAACATGGGAAAACTAGGTAAAACGCAGGAAAAACGGGAAAATCGGTATAATATTATTAAACAAATATTATTTAAGAAAATATATAATGTCTATTTAATTATTATCATAATATGACATAAATATTGTTGAAAAATTATCACTATCAACTGAATTGCGCTCAGAATAATTTTTTCGTTAACAATGGTTTATCATTGCCAACAGATATACATTAAATTACCTATAAGAGTGACTGTACCATACCCTATTATCTATTATCTAAGTCTTTTTTTCCATTCAATATTTTTAATAATACATATATTACCTATTTTTATAAAAAAAAGACAAAAAATGTAAAAACAGCTTCATCTCTCGGATGACAAAATAATTTCATTGTCACTGATGTACTTTACGGACAATAATATATACTAAATATGTACTACTGTTACATACTCTTCAATGTTATTTTTTTAGTATCGAATTATTCAAAATAATTCATTTTTTCAAAGAAATGAAAATCCCATTTAAAATAATATAGATATTATTTGATTCGACACATCTAAAATATACGCGATATCTAAAAATATTATTATAGATTATTAGATTTTATAAAATTATAATGAATAACAAATTAAATGTAATTAACATATAAACGTATAGGTATATCTAATATTTTATTATCGCTGATTACACAAATGCAATTCCGTACTGCGTCTAAAAAATTAACAAAATAGAATTCAGTAAAATCATAAACGTAAAAAAAAATTTAAATGTTAGATATAATAGTAGGTATATTCTTTTTTTTTACATACCGAATTTCCTTTCTTAGTTCGGCCGTATTTAACGCCAGTTTTCGACCCATTTGGATTTCTAAACTTTTTTTCTGTTTTAACCTATTAATTTTTTTTTCTTCAGCTTCTATTTCCTTTTTTATGTTGCGCAAACGTTCTTTTTCTGCTTCTTTCACCCTAAACACGTGAGTATTAGAAATATTTTTAGCATTTCTTATTAATATCAATAATATTTTATAGATTTATATTACCTAATAAGTATAGGTTATACTTATTATTTAGTATTAAATATTTAAAAAAAACATAATATTACGTAAATTATTGTATATTATATTATGTTGAGCACATAATAAGATAAAACATAAAATATCTAAATCATGTTATTTAAAAATGTTTATGCAACCAATTTTTCATTATAGGTAAGTAATAAATATTATGAGCAAATATAATCTAATATTTCATAATGTGTATTTACTAGTTAAGTAAATCAATCAAAATACTAAATAGCATTCCCTAAATTGAACTTTGAATTCATACAAATATGGAAAAAAATCTGTTACCCCATTGTGTCCTGCGTCTCCATTCTACCCCGGATTGCCCTATTACATTTTACATTTTTATTATTTTAATTTTAATTTCTAACACAATCTATATTATTGGGAATGTATAGAATATAGAGGGGAATTTAATGTACATATGTTCGCAGCGGTTAATCATTGCCAACAAAAAACGATTCTGAGCGGAATTCGGTTATGCGTGTTTTGAAAGGCCGTAATATTTACGATTTTTGTCAAAATTTGTGTTAAAATTCGTATAAAAAAAAAAATTGTACATTACACACGTCCGTGAACTTAGCGGCACACTTGTAACAGAATTTAATTAAACTTATCTAACAATGTTTTTGGTTATTTATTGGACATGGTTGGAATGTTTTTACAATTTGTTCGACAATTGTTAAATAGTTATAAGCAATTTTCTAAAAACGCCGCTAAGTTCACATCAACGGCCAACTTTTCGCCGAAAACTTCAAAAATCACTTAAAACTGTTCATTATCATAATTTATCCGATATTGTGAAAAAATTCCCGCCATTTTTTGGATTTCAGTTAAATTTATACGAATACATATTATATCGTAATGTGTATTGTACACCCCGTTTACTTTCCCGGATAAATCGGATAAATCGGACAGATTTTAAAATCTCATTCTATAACGTAATAATGTTAGGAAAGACTTCTAATAAACAAATTTATTTATAAATACAAACGTGTATACTTACAGTTTGGTACCTAAATATTTTATATGTAAAATAAATAATATTGCCTTGATAGTAAATATATTATTTTATCTTACACAACACTGTAAAATGTATTTTATATTTAAACATTTATTAAAAAAAAAAAAAAATAGAATATTATATATACTAAAGTATTAATTAAATAGCTTATAAGTAATATAAATAGAGTGTCTCACAAATATGTATGTACCCATTACGATATCTCCTGAGATAATAAAGATAATCAAATTCTGACTTTTTTTTTAATTTTATTCAAAGATATAAGGATAGCAAATATTTATATTTGATTTCAACTTTTATCTTTCGGTAAAAATTGTATATGTTTAGATATCACAATGGATGTATTTTCGTGGGACATGCTGTATATATTTTTTAAAAAAGAGGTGATATTGAGGACGTGCAGTCACTATTGTAGGTAGAAAGTTGGAAGGTAGAATACATAGTTATTTAATTTAGAATTGTACGTAACGATAAACGATTTTTAAAGATGTTATATTTTTGATTTTTTAAACTGTTTTAATAATTCGGAAAACTGAAAAAACGTTTGGAAAACGGGAAAATGTATGGTAACAATGATTTCAATATTTTAAATATTTTCTTTTTGCTGTAACATGGACAAAAATAAACGTTAATAAATCTGCTAAAATCAGAAAAAAATCTAAACTATAATTCGAACTCACTTATAAAATGCGTCACCCACATTTTCGTTTTTGTTTTTTTTTTTAATCCTTTGGAAATTATAAGTAAATTATTAGATTTATTTATTTATACACAAGATAGAATGCCTTCCATAATATAAATTTCAAGAAATTATTAATATATTATAGGTATTTGTAAGTATTAATAACAAATAAAGACTATTTTATAAATGTTCTTCACCTTTGTATTTTAGCAGAATGTTCTAATACTCTCCGTTTATTGTCGATCTCAGCTCTAAGTTTTTTGTTGTCCGTGTACAGTGCTGCATTTTCTTTTGCTCTCCTCAATTGTTCGTATTGCATTAACATAACACGATCTTGCCATCTTTGCATTCCGTCTTCCAGTTCTCTAGCAACTCTGTGAACTTGACCCATGTGTTGTTCCCTTTGTAAACTAATAAAATCATATTTAAATACTGTTAGCTCTAAATTATTATATCTAATGTATAAACTATTAAAATTAGACAACGACTTGTACCTAATGAGTAATGAATAATATTTTACAATGTGAACACTACAAAAAAAAATAAGAGCTGATACTGGGAACGTGTGCAGCCACTATTGAAGGTGGAAAGTTGGAAAGATGGGATATATAAACTTTTTTAATTTATACGTGTAAACAAAGTTAAACCATTGCTAACTAAAACAATTCATAGCGGAATTCAGTAAGACATATTTTGAAATACCGTAGGTATTTTAAAATGTTTAAGATTTTCGTCAAAATTTGATGTTAAAACGCTAGTGAAAAATAAGCCGGGACGCTTAAGTTTTTAAAATAATTGGACACTCAGCTCAATGTAAAACTCGAAATAAAATTAAAAATATCATTATATTATTAAATCACTTGTTAGTTGTTTTATTTTCAAACACTTTGCTTAGAGTGTGAATATTGTTTGATAATTAAAAGTGCAACCTTATAACGCATGGTATTTGTGTAGAGGTACATAGACAAATTTAGGACTAATGAAGAATATTATTTGATGGAAGTAAAATGTTGAAATTATAACATGAATCTAATAAAATTGTAAATAAAAACAAAAACGAATTTGAAGGAAGTTAGCGCCCAAATCATTCCCAAGTAAGTCCTTAAGAAAGGGTGCTTAAAATTATATCCCCGTTAGCGCTAAATGACTCTGGGTACATCAGTCTCAACATCTACTCGTATTATACAATACTCGGATTGCATGTATAATAATTATTCATTTTCCGTCTGCTCCTTTTAATGTTAATCAATTTTCGTTTGTTCGACTATGTTAATATCTTAGAGGGTATCGCTAACCTTTTTGCAGCGAGTTCTCTCATGCGTGTCGCCATTTTGTCTAAATGATTTTGAAACGCTCTGCGTTCTTTGGCTTGGCACTCATCAAACTTCCGACGTATTTCGTCGTCGTGTCGTGCCTGCATCCGTTCCAATTGTAACACATGTCGCAATTCCTCCATACGATTTGTGGACGTAACTCTCTATACATAATAAAACAAAAAATGATTTAGGTGGGTATATTATTTTCTATTATAACAGCGAATAAAAGAGACAAAATAATTAAAATTCACATAAATTCGTAGAGCTAGGGAAAATGAACCAAAAATGATTTATCTAATATAACCGTATTTTAAACCTCATTTTATATTCACAATTCAAAAACTATGCAATATTGGTTCATCCAGTTCAATATATTAATTATTGAGTCAATACATGTGAATGAATTCGAAAATTGATATAGTTTATCTAAATCATTATTTATGATACTTATTATTAATTGATCAATGATAATGTTAATGATTGTGAAAGATATCATTTACTTAATTGTATTAAACACGTTTTGAAATGAATACAATGATTCAAACATAATTTTATTTACATTATTTACAGTATAAAAGATGAATAAATTTAAAACAAGACGGTTCCCTGTACCTACATTATACATCGTCGTTAGTCGTTATAGCTGCTCTGAATCAAATCGAATCCATGTGATATATTTTTGCCATTCTCATATTGATATTAGGTACCTTAATTATGTATATATTATGTAATAATTTTAAAATTATTGTATAACACAGTAGTTAGAGTGGGATAAATTTCGATGCAGGCTATTATGTAATACAATATTGTAATTATTATACCAAAAATCAAAAGGCGTTTCCAAACACTATACCCAACCAAACGTCTAAAAGACAAGACTTCTAAAAATTGTTTCCTCCTACACATACCTACGTACCTATTTGGTCATAAAAATTATATGTTAAAAAATGTTTGTAAATAAAAAACACGTTCAAAACAAAAATCCTACACACATACCTATTCAATAAAAATTAAGGAACTAAGGAACAATCTGATTAGGTATGAAGTCGTATACATAAAACTAATTTAAATTTTTTATATTTAATTAAAAATGCAAATTAAAACTACCATATCTCGAATGTCAAAAGTGTTAAACTAGGTAGGTACTTTAATAACTCGTTGATTTTATACGAACAGTATCTTTAAATTTTAATGTTATAGCAGAAATTGATTTTTATATTTTCATCAAAAAAACTTAAATCTTTAAAAAATTGTTAACATCTTGTAATTTAAATAATAATTTAAACAATATGGACAAACTTCATTGCACTTACTGACAATAACTAAAGCGTCCCCCAGGAATTCAAAAACAAAACTAAAATCGTATACAAGTGTAGTATCACCTCCATCAGTAGGTAACTAATATGCATTTAATATAACAGGAGTGGCTAACTTGCGGTTCGCGTATGCAGCTCGCGTCTTATTTACAAAAACCAAAATTTACTTATTATTATTTTTAATTTTATTTTTTTTTCGTATACATTTATAAAAAAAAAAAATATTTTTTATAATATAGATATAAGGCTATACAATACAGATTAATAAACAAATATACTTAATATCTAAATTAATATGAATAATAAATAAAAAAATAAACATTAAGCTAGATTTGTTTGCGTGGTATTTTTTTCGTATCAACTATTTTAGTTAGTTTCTTAAGATCTAGTTGCAGTTCTGAGTAATTCTGTGAAATAATCATCAGTCAAATTTGAACGATATTTCGACTTAATTATTTTCATTGTTGAATATAGCGATTCACACGAATATGATGTTCCAAAAATTGATATCAATTTTACCGCACAGTTTTTAATATTTGGGTATTGGAAATCGTTAGAAAACTCGTGATCTAATCAAAACAAAATAAAATTGAACTAATACATAATTTGATAATATGCTTATACGCTATTAGCTATCTTTATTACTTTTACGTTATTCAAGTACAGATTAGATCAAATTATATAAACTTATAAAATGTATTTACAAATATTTTGGCTCTTGATATCATTGCATTTATATATGTGACTTGCGAACATATTCATATTGGCTACCCCTGTAATATAATATACCTACCTACTCATACGTTTTCTTTTTTTTTTTTTAACACAATTTATAATAAAAATTTAAAAAGTTTTAATTAATACAAATTACTTCTTGATTCAACTGAAGTGATTTTATTCTTAATTCTTTCGCTTTTTTCTGTTTCAGAAGGTTTATATCGTGCAATTTTTTTTTATGTTGAAGAGCATTCATTTGTTCATAAAAATTATTGTCACTCGCAATTTTATGCTTCTCGAATTCTATGTCTTGTTTCAGAGAATTTTCAAAAGTCTAAAAATGTATACAAGTATAAATCTTAATTAACTTTTTATTATTATTATTCCTGAGTGCCTTCACAATTGTTATAACTTTATTGGTTTAATTTATACTTTGGCGTTTAAAGTAAATGTACCTACATGCAGTTTTTGACTTGAACAAAAGTACAGGGACATTGAGGATCTCAACTCATTTCTCAAAAATGTTAGATTACGTCTGCTATTTGTTTAACATGAAACGCATGGGACAGTTAAAAGTTCCTATTTCGTGTGTACATATTTATAATATTTATCAAAATTAATTTTCTTTAAAATTTAAACTTAAACGCCAAGAATAGCTATAAATTAGATAATATATGATAATTAATTTTAAAAATATCAAATATCAATAATGGTTTAAAACTAAAAAATAAAATATTTATGTCGAATATACATTTGAATTAATAGTAGTTTATACATATAAATGCAATGATATTCTCTATAAAGTATAAATGTTAGGCAATCGTAATGCAAACTACAATATGTGCATTGTACACGTTATTATCAACTTTTCCAAATTTCGTATATGTATTATTTTTTCTAATTTAAACGTGAACTTTCTGGTTATTATAATTTATATTTATACATAGTAGACCTCCTTATTTTATGCAATATAATAGTACTAAATTATTGTACCTTACGATCTTCGATTTCCTGTTTAATTTCTTTAACTTTTTCATCTTTTTCTCTTATCTGTTCTTTAAGTTGCCTTTGATTGTTCTCGAAAGCCATACGTAATTCTTCCAAACGTATATGGTTCACTCCATGTTCAACATTGCGTTTTGCCGATATAAAATTTTGCCATTTTTGCTTTTGTTCACTAGTTAAACGTTTTTCTTCTTCCCGCATTTGTTCCCAATATATATTTATACGATATGCCAAATCCTCGCCGTGTTGCCTTTGTTCGCGCTTTCGTCGCATGTTATCCAAAATTTTTCTGTCTTGGTCCGGTATATGAATATCGCTTATGTCCATTAAACTTCTGAAAATATAAAATCATTTTTAATTCATTACTTGTGTAATCATGTAGGTACAAATTTTACTCTTTTGGTTTTAGTGCACCTACACATAATAAAATATACCATAAATACGATTTCCAACGTTCGATTTTTAAATATCAGCCCATAATTATATTGTATCTCAAATTGAAAAACTACCTATTCTCTGAATTATTTTTGTGTACGTGCCTGGAAAGAATCAAAGTCGGCTAAAAGACAAAGACAGTCAGATGGGAAATTAACTTTGATGAATAATTTAATGGCATCTGCAAATAGATGAGCTTTGGCAGTAGTTATAGGTTGTCATTAAGGGAGTTTATGAAAAGGAGCGGACTGAGATGCCCACCCTGCAGGACATCAAAGGAAATGTAAGACAGTTTTGATGAAATACACTAATGGAGACAAATTACGTTCTAGCGGTGGGGATAAAAGAGAGAAAAAGAAAGAGGCAAATTGCCTATCCCGAGAATTCAAGGGCTTTAATGAGTAGAAAATGGTCAACGGAGTCAAAAGCTTCTTAAAGTTAGTGAAAACAGTATCTACTTGAGACCCAGCTTCAAGACTATCCAAAATTTTGATTGAAAAAACCACGTCCTCTAGTTGTGGTAGACATACCAGGATGAAAGCCATGCTGATTCTCGATAGCAACATGATCAAGACTTATCTTATTATTAGGGGGTCTTACTTTTTTAAGTGAATACAAACATATGTGTACAGGAATATCGTGAACACGTGAATGTAACACAATAAAACACGTATGGTTATTATACGTGAATTAATAAATGATAAAACACGTGAACACGTATCGGAATCATAATCACGTGAAGCCTTGAATTATTAGTTAATTACGTGAATAATTTGAATTGGTATGAAAATGTATATTATTCACTATTTACCTATATTTGTGATATGAATACAATCATCTTTCTCCTACAAATAAAAATAAAGTACTAAAAAAGTTAGGCGTAAATACGTAAATAATATTATAAATTCACGGAAACTTTTAACTAACGGGTCTTATAAATTGAACCTTAATCTAACGTGAATACGTGAAAGCGTGTACACGTGAAATAAGAAGCATTACTTAATATAGGAGTAAATTATAGATTCGAAGATTTTTGCGAGATGTTGAAGAATGGAGATTGGCCAGTAGTTAGAGACATCTGAAGTCACCAGATTTCTGAATAGGAATTATACAACAACAAATCTTCCAAACGTCAAGGAAGATGTCTTCTGAAATTCTGAAAGGGAACGCTTGAATAAAGAGAAGATAAGATAGGCTAGGGAGTTACGACAATTAAAGAGCAAACGAGTATAAATAATGTTAGGCCCGTTAGATAGGTTGTTTTTAATTAGATAACTAGACAAACTCGCCGAGCTCATCAGCGCAAGTGAAGAAAAAATTGGAAGGGAGATTATACGAAAGATGCGATGCATGAGAAGACCCAAAGAGATTGGCTAAGGTGGCTTGAAAACTGAGAAGTACTTGGGAAATAGATTAGTTAAATCAGAAGAATAGCCTGCTACTACACCGGACAAATGGACCAATAAAGGGATTTGAGAGCTTTGCTTCAAGTTCCTGACATACTTCCAAAAAGAAGAAGGATTTGAAGTGAGAGTGTGCTAAGTGTTAGCTATAAAAGATCTATAATAATTAACTAAGGAAAGTCATTTGCATCTAACACGGAGCTCGGAGAATGTTTAATAATCGATTGCCAAGTTAGATTTTTTATAGGCTTTATGTGCTAATTTTTTCTGGTGTATTAGACACTTCAGGGCAGAAGATACCCAGTGTGGGAATATATGAAACCGTTACCATCGTAAACGGGATGGATTTACTGGGAGATAGGAACGTAAAACCTATGTTAATAATTTAAAATAAATTATAGGAGATGCTAGACTATACTAGCTATTATACATACCGATGATTTTTGTTCCTAGATCGTGAACGTTTCTTAACAGATAGTTGCTCAACACTTATATCTTGAGGTTCACATCGTTCGAGGACTGCAATCCGATCGACTTTTTTACACAGTTCTTTTAAATCCATTAAGTCACTAATGCTTTTCGATTTTTTACAACGGCGTTTTGGTTTTTTCGTAACAAAGTGGAAGTTATTTCTGATAAATAAGAAATTATGATATTAATATTATTATATTAAATAGGTACCTACGAATTCTTATTATGTGAATTATTTCTAATAGTTCATGAGTGTAACTACAGGATTTTTAAGGTAAAATGGTACTGGTGCTTAACCAATTCTACACTGTAATATATGACAAATAATGAAAGGGCAAATATTTCAAACACTGTGTATTTATTTATAAATATTATTGACAGATTTGGCGTCTTTTTTTATTTTATTTTTTGTAATATATCGTCTGTTTGCAGGCTATAATTGGCGTAAGCGACACTTTTACCAAAATTAACTTTTTGACAAAAAGACATTAGGAACACAAAGACGCGTCGAATGCGTCTAGTTTGATAACAAAAGAATGAATAATAAATATTTTATCATGGTTTCTTATTTTTCGTAAGCTACAAAAATGAAAATTGGGTTAATAGATTTATATTTAATAAATATTAATTAAAGGTATGATCTAAAAATAATAGTAGACGTTCTATCACATACAAATATTATTTAACATACGTCCACACATGAGTGAAGAAAAACAAGTTTGTCAAAAATATTTATTAACTACTTTAGATATCTCACAGAAATTTTTAATTTATACTATCCAAAATAGTTCACCAGTTAGTACAGGAAAAATATACTATTGTGGAAAAGTTACTCCTAAAAACAAAGTGGATGAATTTACAATTTTAAAAATTAAACACTTTTTTGAAAAACTACCTGCTGTTTCTTTATACTATTATCGAGCATCAAGCGTCAAAAAGTATTTGCTAGCAGAATTTATGAATATTCTTCGTTTACACATTATTTACAAAGACTTTTGTAAAAAAGAAAATGATCACCTGTATCTAAATACTACTTAAGAAAAATGTTCAATGAAAAGTATAATATTGCTTTACACCAACTATATCCAAATCCACAAAAGTAAGTCAACTAAATTAAGTACATGTTCAGCAACAACACCTGGAGTATAAGGGAGATTTCAAGGCAATATTCCTTTAATATCAAAAGCTATCATATCACTCTAAACTTTACCTATGTGTGAGCTTTGAATTACAAAAAGTGTTAAATACTCCTAATGGGAAAAATATGAATTTATACTGTAGTAGAAAATTTAGTGTTTATAATTGCATTATTTATGAAAGTGTAACTCAAACTATGCACTTTGTTAACAATATTTTAAAAGGTCACATAGGTTAATAAAAATGGTTTTTTGGTTATATACAGCTCACGAGCTACCATTTGCCAATCTCTGATACACGCAAATAATTTGGTGTAAGCACAAATTTACTTAAAAAAAAGAAAAAAATTAGCGTAAGCGCCAAATTAATAGTTTTTAGACTGAAAAATTACTTAAATAACATTTATCAAAATATTTTTTCCGTGGAATAAACACTCATATACTGATAAGAATAGTTTAAAAAACGGTTTTTTTGCTCTCCTGAAAAATTTATGAAACGGCGCTTACGCCAATTAGCTTGTAAACAGTTGATATATTTAAAATAAGTAAAAATAAATAAAACTAAAAGTAAAAAACCAAAATAATCAAATAAATAAAATATAAATATAAATAATAATCATAAAAAATAATAGGTAATAACAGTAATAGGGTCACAAACGTAAGACAAGTTCTTCAAGCCATTTTCGGTTTCTAACCATCTTTGGGAGAGGGAAAGGCAAACCTTCTCAAGGTCTCTCCTGTGAGTATAGTGTTTTCTCAGAGTATTTTTCAAAGTTACAAAACTGCAAATTATACAATAAATGCACGAAACAAAATATCATCAAACCGATAGCCAATTGTCCCTAAACCTCTATGGCTTCTTCAGCACATGCAGCCCTTTACCCTATTAACACACGTAGTCATCACGTAAAACAAATAAAAATTAAAAGTACTTGAAAAACCACTGCTTGAATATTACAGTTAGTGATAAGGTTAATGGGAGTAAATTATAACAAACCTATTTTTATATTTAAGCGATCCTCATTTCCTAAATTTTTAAATAGCTACATAAATCAAATCAATACCTACCTAAAGTTTCGTAGAAAGTAAATATTAAGATTTAGATTTTTAACCCCTTTAATATTTTTATCATATTGGTTAACCAGTGTGTAAATTTAAATAAGTTTGCTTCGGCCTATGTTTATAATAATTATTAAATTAATACTTATATTAATAAAATAATAACTACTTTTCATCTTCGTTTAATTTATTTTGAATAGACTTTGTGCGTCGCATATTCGAAGCTATATTGTTTCGATACGATGTTATTTCTTTTTTCGAACATTTTTTTAGTTTTCTTCGTAATGGCGTAGTTGTAGTCTCACAATTTACAAGTTTATTTCTTTCTTTTCTACACGCTTCAAGTTTTTCTGCATAAAATAAATATTACTTGATTAATAAAATTATTTGTAAAACACGTAATTCGAAGACCATTATAATATTTAAAAAAGCAAAGACAAAACAAATATTTTCTACAATTTTTTATTTATATTTTCATTAGGCTCCTGTGTAATAAATTTAAAAAATATGTACTCCTATCTAATAGGACTAAAAATAGATAAATTATACATATATATCAGTTTTATTAAGTTAATTTTCAATGAAATTAATGCGGAATGGATTGATTTGCTCTTATAACAGCTATTTTGTGCAAGGAGGGAAACGGATAACTACTTTACATATTGAAAATAAATCGCTCTATTTCCACACAAATAGGTAGGTATGAAGACAATTATGTGATTAAAATGAAGGGTACAGGGAAAACACAGAAAAGTCACTTTTTTTACAAAGTAAAAAGTTCGGTTTAAATTAAATGTCAAACTTTGAAATATATAACCACAATACAATAATGTCATATTATTAACCACGGCTATATAGCCGTATATTAATCTAAAATTGGTTCTTTCCTAGTATCAGTTGACTTAGGTAGGTATGTTTTTTTTCTTGTAGACCTAAACTTCTGGCACTCATTACTTTCGACTAATCTTGTTTTTTCATTGGTTAGATCGCACAAAAGATACAGTATATCAATACAAATTGTTTATTATGAATACCGCTATTTTGAATTAAAAAAGTGATTTCTGGTTTTTTCCCCGTACCTACCTTTCAAATACAAACTACTATACGTCTCAGAAGCGCAACAAAGAATTGTCAAAAGAGTGTACTAAACATAATAGTTTACTAGTCAATTTTTAATTTCTCAGGTAAGCACTAAGTAGATAGGTACTATATACGAGATCTGTTCAAAACTTCCAGCACTGATTGAATTGCGCGCCAACGAAGCATCCAGAGCACTAGGATTGATAGCACTGGCATCTTTTGACTAGGTACTGTAATATTTGTAGATTCTCTACAACTTTCTTTGTTTTGATATGACCAATATTTTTTATGTTTGACGATTTTTGTTATGAATCCTAAAGATTTTTCTTTCATTTTGATGATTACATAATGATACAGGTCATGTTTATTATTATGATGAAAAGTCAAAAAGTTTTTACTGCCATAATGTCATTTACCAGATCAAAAAGTTCCTAACAAACCTAAACTTGGATCTATTTTTGATCCTCGATATTTCCTTTACATTTTCAAAACAAACTTTCACATCTGCAGTTTTTCATTTACTATTTGTTGGCATAAGTCATGTGAAATATTTCACTCTTTTACCAATTAAGATTCTGTCAACAAAACAGAAAAAAAAATATCTCCAAAACCGTCGATAACATTAAAACAAAGAAAGTTATAGACAATCTACAAAAACAGATGTTCTCAAGAAAAGTCACAGAAACCACTAGCCAGTGATATTAATCCTACTGTTCTTGGACATTCCGTTAGCATTCAATTCAAAAAGGCCTAAAACGTTTTGAACACACCTCGAATTATAATATAGAATACCTACAGAGGCCTGGACTAGTAAAAAGGATAATGGGATGCCACATAATTGTAGAGCAAATTTCAACAACAAATAGGGTAAATTATAATAATAAATACATTTAAAAAAGATAAATTAGTTCGTACCTACCATAGAACCACTGTTGTGAGTTGAGAATGCAACATATACATGTATATATGATGCGATATAATAGGAAATTAAATTAAATTAATATCTGTACGCAATAATAAATCAGTTCAACATGTTTCGACAAATTTAAATTTAAAATTGCATTTTATTTTGTTACTCCAAAATAAATTACAACTGCTTGTGCTTTTAACGAATTTTAACATAAAATGTTGATAAAAATAAATTTCATAGATAATTTACTTTCATCCACATAAAAAAAAACCAATGACAATGATATTATATTGAATTTTGTTCCACAAATTATTTATAATCTATTTACTTATTTACTTAGCTATTAATAAATAGATCTATAATTATATTATCAGAGAATTATAACTTTCTAATTAAAAATCCATAATAGTTGTATGTTAATTGATTAAGATAATTTTATGGTGACCAAGGTTCTGTAGGATCTCAGCACCCCAGCCAGTTACCGTCTGTACTTATACCTACCTTGGTACAAACTTGATTAAAACCAAAACTTTATGCCTACAAAATGATTGTGCACTTTAGTTTGTTTAATTTTCTAACTATATACTACCTAACCAACATAATTATACATTTCTTTAGCAATTAAACTCTTCTTTTGTTTTGTGACAAGTTGCAAGTCACACACCTTAGAAAAGAAAGACATAGATACCAAGTGCCATAGAAACTAACAAAAAATAAACTTATTTTAATATTATGAAATAAAATGTTAAAATTATTTTTGAAAGGCTCTATCCTACATTAAATATGATTGTTCAAAATCAATTAGGTATTTTATATTTTGCTGTTTAAATATAGTTGGATACCTACTCCAATACTCCTGAATTGTGATTAAGGGAGCACAATATATAAAAAAATAAGTTTTTCTAATTTAAAAGAATGTCCAATTTTAAATATAGTCGTATAGGTTTAACATTTCTACTCGCATTATTCAATGAGTTATGCTTATGAGTTATGAGGAATTGAAAGATGACGAGCAATGTTATAGGTCTCGTGAAAATTTCCTATCTTAGATATCTCAATATCTCCTTAAATATTTTTTTTTAGATTTTGACAAGTGTTTTTAATAATTATTACTGCAATGATTTAGCATTTAACAATACACAATTAGAAAAAAAATTGTTTGTATTGTGCTCTTTTAAATATGTTTGTAAGTTGTTGAGGGCCTATAATTATAAACACATAAAATATATAGGTAGTTAATATTATTATAAAAATACTGATTCAAGTATATTATTTTATTTTTGATATTTTACAAATTATATTTATTTTGATTTATTAAAATGCACTATATGATTTTTACACATATTTAAATTAGGTTTATAATTTTTAGTTTTACTATATTTAAATCATCAAAACAAAAAATAATAAATAAGTTAAAACTTGCCTTGTCTAATTTTTTCATGTTGTTGATAAACTGGGTAAGCTAACTTGATTGACACTCCTAAATCTTTAGAAACATCTGCCGCACTCTTATATAATAACTCATTAGGCTAAGAAAATAAAAAATGTAAAACAAATATAATATCGATACAAACTAATCCACTTGCCTTAATTTTAGCCTTACGGCATGCTAACAATGACCTTGGACTAGTCAGTATAAAAGGACTTAAATGGCCACATGAATCAAAATTTGTCAAATCTAATACATCGGAAGACATTGATTCCGTTACACTACTCCCCATTGTTGAAATGGTGTTTCAATTTTACTTTTATAAAATAAAATAGTGTTACTAGTACGTCTGTAGCAATAGTGGTGCCTGTTAGTACCAGGTATTGTTAAATCAATAATTTGGTGGTTAAGAAAGTTTAACTAATTCAATATCAAGACTACTCGACAATAAGACACATTTATATTATAATAATCTTAAAACATAAAAAAACTGCTTTATTTTATAAATAATATAATAAATACATACATTATATTAATATGTTTTAAGTTACATTTTTATTTCGGTTTTTCCGGGGAAGGGATGAATAAGTATTATTTAAGAATATGAATTATGTTAAAATGAAATTAAATAACAAACTAATATCTAATTTACTAAAATAATTGCATATAAAATATTACATTTATGGTACACTTCTTGTAAGAAATATTTTTGTTTATAGATGACTAGAGCTGAATCTGAAACATTTAAGTGCTCATAATGTTTTTTTTAAAAACTTTACATTTAAGTAGCTATGTTCATGATAAAATTAACATTTTTTTTTTTTTTGTCTTATATGATTAAATAGGGAATAAATTATTAGTAATCTGGAACATATAAATATTTACACAAATACCTAAGGTGCTTATGGAATTAATTAAAACATAACGCAATAAAACGAAAATAAAATATAAGTAGTACAATTTAAGTTGTGCCATTTGGTAACACTTCATTAATGTCATCTATTTTGCTATTTGAATCATCATCTAGGGTAATCTCATCACTAGAAGAACTACGAATGTCACCATCAATCTGAAATATTATATTTGTTAAGAATGATAAAATTAACAAAAGTAATTATAATTTAAATTCAAAAGAATAAGAATTAATTTTAAGAAAAATTTAAAAATAACATTAAAACTAAAAAACAAAAAATATAAAATTGTAAAAAAAAATAATTATTATTATAACAGGATGAATAAGGAATAATTAGGTTCATATAATCATAAAATCAAGTCATTAGATGTTAGGAGCAAATAGGGATTAAAAAGAAGATAATGGGGATGGGTGCAGCCACTGGTATAGATGGGAAGTTGGGGAAGTAGGAAATAGACAAAACTTTAATGTATATCTGTAACGATAAACCATTGCTTACAAAAAACGATTCTAAGCAGAGTTCAGTTGATATTAATGCTTTGTCAACAATATACATGTAATTTTAAAGTAAAATAATTAAAGAGAATTTATACATTTTCTTTAATAAAATTTGTTTAATGTTGTACTGATTTTCCCACGTTATTCCCGGTTATCTCATATTTTATCCCGATTTTTCACATTTGCTGGGAAAACTATTGGGAAAATCGAAAAATGTCCTCTCTAAAGTACCTTCCTAATGAAATTTACTTTTAGAAATAATGCTATTATTAAAAGTTGGAGTGAAATTGCTGGCTGAAAAGTTGTGCACAGAAAAAAAGGCTATAATATATTTTAAATAATACATAGATTTATTATATTTTCCGATTTTTCAAATTTAATGAGAAAACTACTGAGAAAATCGAAAAATTAAATCTCTAAAGTACCCTCCTAGAAAAATGTTCTTATAGAAACATTGCTATCATTAAAAGTTGGAGGTAAACTGTTGGTAGAAAAGTTGTCCACAGAAAAAAAATCGAAATATTATATTTATTAAATTTCATAATTTTTCCAGTTTTTCTTCAGATTTTCACATAAGATGAAAATTTTTTTGAGAAAATCGAAAAATACCTCCCTAAAATACCTATCCACACTATGTTCCTTTCAGAAAAGGTGCTACACGTAGAAATTTGAGCAAGTCTTCTGGTAGAAAAGTTGCGCAGACAAAAAAAAAAATTTAACATCTTTGTAAAACCATAAGCTTCTTTGCTCCAATCAGAATCTAAAATTACTAAAAAATGGTAAAGGTAAAGGTAAGATAAATATAAAAATATATACTTTTCCAGAATTCCATGATATAAATGCAATTCTCAAAATTAAATGTGTCCAATAAAGATGGAGGCCAAGTAAAAGAAACAGTAGGCCATTAAATATGTAATAAGCTGGAAACATTTGATTTACCACTCGAGGTGCATCAACCGATGTACTAAACATAAAATATAAACAAAAATTACAATAAAAAAAATTTGATTCATAATTAAAAATAAAGTTTAAAAAATTACCTGTATAAAATCCAAAAAGGGAATAAACCAATTCTAGTTATAAGCCAGACAATAATAAATATTACTGAAACAATGTCACATAATTTTTGATATTTGGCGTACTTGGCCATTTTTGCACACTATAATAAAATAAAATAAATATTTAATTTTCTCATTTTTCATGAATTTTACATTAACTGTATGTACAGAATTAAAAACATTTTATTTCTATAATTCATATTAAATTTGTTAAATATTCACTATTATTTAATACATGTAGATAATTATTTATGGCATATTTTATTTTTTTAAATTATGAACTATTTATATATTTATATGAAGTTCCTTTTATATATCATGTAATTATAAATATTGACATTACTCAATTATTACTCACATAATAATAAATAATCAAAATCATATTTATTTATGATTACCTGTTGATTCACAGTTTGTAATATTTGACTAATTTATCATTAAAAAGTTAACTATAAAGACAATGTGTTTTAAACCAACAGGTAGTAGACATTTATTAATATAAGATATTAAAATGATAAATCACAACGGGAGGGGGATATAAGAAAATATAAAATGTTGAATTCTAAATCCAAACAAAAGTTTGTTTAATGCTTTAGTTAAATTTTTCAATTTTTTGTTTATCAAATTTGATTAATGTCTGTGAATTAGTGATACATATATATAAAAAAATATTAACTATTTTAAAAAGCATGTTTCAAAATCCTATTGGGCATAAGTTGTACATCCAAATTTAAAACTATTATTTTTTAGATCTGGAGCATATTGGTTATATATATATATTCTTAAATCTAAACATATTAAAAATTTTAAATAATTAATAAAATTATTTTAATAGAATTAATTTACATTATTTTGGTATAACTAATTTAGAATACTTAATATTATAAATAATAGGAGAATAGTAACTATACCAATTTTCAATCGTATATTTTCTTATATTATTTAATCAGTGGTGTTTCCATTAAATATTTTGAGAGAGTATACTATAACATACTGATGCCAAATACCATAGTTAACGTGAACTTTAAACGCATACATGAAAAAAAATAAATACTATGTTACGCTCAATTTTTTTTTTGTTGCCCATCAAGTACAACTTATGATGAAACTAGAGTCATATTTTCAAACATTTCTGCTTGATTAAAATAATTTTATCCACACAAAACCAAATATAAATTTACTATTTATAAACTTTTCTGTTTTCCTATATTTTTCTCAAGCCATTAAGAAAACTACAAGGGAAATTAAAAACAGGACCTTCTTATACACCAATAGGACAACATTTTCTTTCTGAAAAAATGTTACAAAAATCAAGAAATACTTAAACTTCATTGTATTGCATTAAATAAATATAATGCTGAATATTCAATTTTCATTAATAATAAATTTTAAATTATAACTTTAGTATTAATGAATACTAAAAAAAAGCTATGCAATACAATTATTATTAATGGGTTAGTTTCTACTATTATAATATGTGATGAAAGTTTAAACTTTCTAAAATCAATTAGAAATCTGCATAAATACAAACTTGTTACCTAGTTATATTACCTGTATAAAACAAGATAATAAAAAGACAAACATACTTTTCAAGTGAGTGAGCAACTGTTGAGAAGATAGAGGGGAAATTTAATATATATCTGTATGCAAAGATTAACCATTGCTTATGAAAAACAATTCTGAGCAGAGTTCAGTTAATAGTATTGCTTTGTCAACAATATATGTATGTTATATAATAGTGAAATAATTACATAAGCATTATATATTTTCGTTAATAATAATTATTTATATTGTAGCTATTTTCCCATTTTTTTTTTCCATTTATTATGAAAACAGCTGGGATAATCAAAAAATGACCTCCCCAAAGCACCGCTCCAGTCAGATTTTCTTTCAGAAAAATGCTATCATTGTAAACTGGATCCAAATTTCTGGAAGAAGAGTTGTTCACAAAAAAAAAAAAATATCATCATAATTCTTTTTTATTATATATTATATTTATTTAAGATATCGAGATACGATAAAAAATGTATGAAATAAATTAGAATTCCTAACGAGACAGTAAAGTGTTAATATACATATATATAGGTTCCTATACTATTTTTTTCATTTTAATTAAATGCCATTATTTATACATTCAATTAATTCAATTTTTTCTGATAATATATTACTTTATAAAATTTCATTAAAATATAAATTCCAAAATAAGTTTTATACAATTTAATCTCATTAATAATATTATATGTTTCATAATCGTGTAGATAAACTATTGGTAGAAGGGTTATTAATTATCATTCAATCAATAATAGTTATTTATAAAAAATAAGTAAATAAATAAATAATAAAATATGTTAATTTTTTCTAACAGTGCGAGCTATCGCGAGTTAAAAATAAACAAGAATAATGGACCTTTATTTTACGATTTTTTTTTTAAATTTGTATATACCATAAATGCATAGTTATCTATGATAATCATATAAACTTATTTTC
Organism: Cinara cedri; assembly: GCA_902439185.1. Classification (NCBI taxonomy): domain Eukaryota; kingdom Metazoa; phylum Arthropoda; class Insecta; order Hemiptera; family Aphididae; genus Cinara; species Cinara cedri. The sequence continues at coordinate 578,446 of CABPRJ010000004.1, forward strand.
AAATAAAATTGCTTAGTACTAAGTTTAAAAAAGGACGGACATACTTCACATGTGGGTGCAACCACTGATGTAGGTGAAAAGTTGGGAAGGTAGAATATAGACGAGAATTTAATGTATATCTGAAAGCAACGATAAACCATTGCTAACGAAAAAACAATTAGTGTAGTTTAGAAACAACGGATTTTGTAACAAAATCTAGAATATTTTTTCGATAAATAATCTGTGCAACAAATTATTTTATTTTATTGTAATATATTATTTATCACTGTTTTTTGAATAAATAAAAGTACTAATATTAAATAACAATACTTTATCAAAAGCAAACTTATTATTTGTATTATCATTAAACCATATCTAATATTTTATTGCACAATATTCAAAACTTTAGTCCTTGACTTACACAAATTAAAAAAACAAAAATATTTAAAATAAATATGCAAATTATTAAACTCAGTCCAATTGCATATGAAAATCAAAAAGTTGTATGAATGATGAATGTAAAAATTATGTTCATTATAATTTACCTAATCATTGTTTTGGATTGTAACAATGGTATATTTTAATCTACAATAATGTTGTCTAGTTTAATAAATTAGACAAAAAAATAACCTTCAAAATTTGACATTTGATAGATAGTATCTAAATAACAATAATATAAATAATATTTATATAAAAGAGAAAAATATTTGAAAGCAAACAAATCAAAATTGCATTTGAAAAAAAAATGACCTCTAATTTAATTTATTAAACAAATATTTTAAATGTTTATTTAATTGTACTAAAGACTTATCTTTATTGTTTGACCTATACTCCTTAGTTTTTAAGACGATTATTAATTCATCTAATCAATATATCCTTATTGTTAGTATTCTATTTTATTATACATTTATTAAAATTTAATAAAACACAATACTTATACTTAATATAAAAATTAAAATGATGTATTACCTCTAGGAAAATATCACCACAATCATGAGTTAAAAGCACAAGAGTCCCAATTCTATGGAAATTACATATCCATGAAAACGATAGTAGACATATAGTGCATATGTGATGTACAAACATTTGCCAAAAATCTTTTCGTTTTACATCAAAAAATTGAGAAACAGCTAATGCCCAGTAGAATGATAATGACATCATATAATACCACCATGTATCTCTTGTTGTACCCTAAAAATACTAAGTTAATAAGTATACAAATTTTCTATAGAAACAGTTCTAAAACCAATTATATAACATTATTTTATTTAAAATTCAAACAATAATAAGAAATTAAATCTACATTAACAGTTTGAAACAATGCATTTCTATTTATTTACCTGATGTGGGTATCCAATCCAACAATAATCTATATTCCACAACCATGGTTTACTCCATAAAAATACAAACCCATAATGGAATGAAAATGTATAATAGAAACATCGCCAGCTGAAACCCATAAATTAATAGTTTTAAAAAAACCATAATAAACATATTATAAAATAATAAAAGTACAACCGTATATTATAAAATTGTATATTGTCCTATATGAGTAGAAGAGATGTGAAGAAAAATTAATCAGCATGCACCTAATAATATAATTGAGCACTTTTAATATTAGCACATATTATAATGGTTAACATTTAATTCTGTACCCAAAAGTAAAAAAAAGAGCTGATACTCCAGGCAGATGCAGCCACTGTTGTAGATAGGAAGTTGGAAAGATAGGATACATTAAGTTATTTAATTTATATCTGTATGCAACAATAAACCAATACTGATAAAAAAAAATTTGGAGCAAAGTTCGGTAAGACATATTTTGAAATGCTGTAATTTTTAAAATCTTAAAACACTTATGAAAAAAAAACTAATGCATTAAACTCGAATTTGTTTTTTAAACCACTAAGTACAACTTATAATGTACCATGTAACTTGTGTTAAATTTTCAAGCATTTCTCTTAAGTCAAATAATTTTAATAACAGATACCTACAAAATAAATATATATATATATATATATAAAAAAACATTAAAATATCAAATACCTAAAAATAGGTAGAATTTTTAGAAAGGTTTAAAAAAATTTACCACATCTACAAAAGACCAATATAAGTATTTTCTAAAAAATACAAGTCTCCACAATAATATTTAACTGAATAATAACAAAAAACCCAGAGCTGTACACTTAACTTTATTTCCTATATTTTTCTCCGGTTTTTCATAATTATTAGGGAACAATATGGAAAATCAAACAACTTTCATACTCACTAACGAGACAATATTTTCTTGCAGAAAAATATAATCTTAAACATTTTAAACAATAAATTTATTGCGCCATAAATTGAAATAATCATATTTTTTATCTTTTTTGCTTTCTCAATTATTTTGAAAACTACTTTAGAAATCAAAAAACAACTTTCGCACGCAGTCATTAGTAAAATATTTAAAAGTTGGTCCTTTAGAAAGGTCATTTTTTGATTTTTCAAAAGGTTTTCATAATAATAGGAAAAACAGACAAAGATTCATTACATAATAATCTTATGATTTTATATTTTTGAAAATAGTTTTCTACTAGATATCTTACTTCCCTCAAAAAATGACTAAAGACCTTTTCTGTTCAATTTTAAATTTAATAGCTCAAGTAGAACGCTGTTTTATAATTTTCCAAATAGCTATAATAATTGAGAATATCCAAAGATGAAAAAAAAAAAAGGTTTCTAGGATAATGAGAACGGGTGCAGACACTATTGTGGGAAGGAAGTTGGGAAGGTAGGATACAGAAGGAAATTTAATCTGTTTAAATTATCTGTTAAAAACAATAAACCGTTGCTAATGAAAATACGATTCTGAGCGGAGTTCAGTTCATAGTGATACATTATGAACAATATATACGGTAAAATAATTAAATAGGCATTATATATTTTCTTTAATATTGTACGAATTTTCCAGTTTTTCCTAAGTTTTTTCAGATATTCCTATGTTTTTCACATTTGATGAGAAAACTTCTAAGAAAATCAAAAAAAAACCTCTCCAAAGTACCATCCGAAGAAAATATCCTTTCAGAAAATAGTCTTCATCATAAACATTGAAGTGGGCTTTCTGATACTAAAGTGTTCACATAAAAAAAAATAAACTTCTTTGTAAAACCAATACATTCTTCGGTACACTCAGAATCTAAAATGAACTGATAAATTTATTTATTTATTTCACAATTTATTTAATTTAAATTTGTGTTCATGTTTTCTACCAGAAATATCAACCCTATAGAAAAACAAAAAGAAATTATTTTTGTTGCATTTTAAATATAGTTGGTGATTAAAAAAGTTATTTCTTGATTGAAGTTTTTTTAACAATTGTGCAAAACCAAAAAACAAAATTACAAAGAATGGGAAAATGTACAAAAAAAAAACTTTTATTATTTTTAATTTTATTGTACTAAAGTAATTCAGTTTAAAATATACTTGCAGAATCTTTGAACTTGGATAGAAGTTATATTTGCCTTTTATAGATGTGGATAAATTTTCAAACATTTAATTCATTTTTGAGCTATTTATAGACATTTTAATTCTGAGGTTTTTACATAATTTAATTGATAGGTAATCTGTGGATGCTAAACAGAAATGCTTGAAAATACAACATTAGTAGTACATTGGTGGTCAGAAAAAAAAAATTGAATTTATGTAGTATTTTTTCCTACGCAAATTTTAATATCCAATTTTGACAAAAATAGTAAATAATACAGCCTTTCAAAATATCAAGGATTTTTGCACTGACACTGAATTGTTTATCATTGCTTACAGATATAAATTTAATTTCCCTCTTTTTCCTAACTTTCCAACTACTCACCAATAAAATTGGCCAACCCATGGTGCAAAGTATGTTTATATTTTTCAATTTAATAATATAACTCAATCTTGGGAGACTGTAAAATCAACCTAAGAATACCAAAGAAAACAAAACAGAGAATAACCCAGTTAATCTATATCAAGATATTTTAAGTTCAACTAGATAATATAATTGAAAATAACTTAAAAGCCTAAATAATCATTTGTAGTCGACTTTTAATTGAATACAAATTACATAATTAGATGGAGTGGGGAAAGATAAAAATAAGAGTGGCTTGTATAAAGAAAAGAATACATAATTAAATTTACTTATTTTCTTTATCTCTATTATGGTGATTATTAAAAAAAAATGAATAGGAAATCTTGACCTGATAAAATAATAGCTCTTTCATCTTAACTTAAAGGGCGCTAGTAATTATTATTGTGATTTTGATTATTATTTATTATTGTTCTAAACGGTATTAATTGGACAGTAAAAAATACTAGAATTTACCTATTATATTCTTCTCTCAATTTTTCTTTATACAATGAAGATTTATTTTTTTTAATAGATTAATACTTTTTGAACTTCAATAACCTTTTTAACAGATTAGTAAGGCTTGTGAACTTTACAATGTCTGTGCCATATTATTCTTAATTAAAATATTAAAATTAATAATGATTGTAGAATTTTACTTAGTTCCATTTAAATGATTATTAAATTTAAAAAGTACTGATACTGATGATGTGCATATGTTGTAGATGGGAAGTTAGGATACATAAAGTTACTTAATTTATATCTATAAGCAACGACAAACCATTGGTAACTTGACTAATTTTACCCGCTTATACATTAAAAAAAAAATTATGCTCAACTTTATTTTCACCACTAAGTAGAAATTATAATAAACCCCATGTTAAATATTCAAGCATTTCTGTTTAGATGTCTGTCAAACAGAAAATTGTATCCACATAACTACCAAAGAAAAACTTGAAAATGTAGAATAACAGAATTTTTTTGTCAGTATTTTCTAATTATAATAAAAACTGGATGGAAAATTAAGTACAATATTTTAATCGTTACCTAGATCCAAAATGCAACTTCAAGGTCTCTTATTATTTTTTGATTGAAGCAACCAGATATCTTTTCTGGTAGAAAAGTTGTTTACAGACAAGAAAAAAAACAAAATAAAATATACAGTAAAATCAATACATTCCTCACTACCGTCATAATCTAAAAGAATAAAAAGAGCAAACAAATGTCAAGAACTTGAGAAACTTACGCAATGCCCCACATAAATTTGTTAAATAACTGATGTTAAAGATTATGCATTTACTAAGATGTTAATCGTAGCTATCTAAATACAATTCAAATCATAAACAATTTTTGTAAACATTAAATAAACATTTTATTTTAATCAATTTTGAAAAATTAAATTTTTTTGATTATTGGTTTTATTTTTATCATATCCTTTTTAATGTTTTTTTCTATATTAATGCTGATAGCATATGAAATAAAAAATTAAATTATCATTTGTTTTAAAATATTTAATTTTATTGCTGTGTAAATAAATAATATCTTCTTTTAAATGCAAAATATTATATATTTTTTTTTATTATTATTATTTAATAGTTTATTTATAATAATATTAACTTAGTATAGTTCAAAATGAATAAGCAAAGAAATATTGTGGTGTATGGTGATATTAAACATTTTAGAAAGTAGCAAAACAAGATGAAAAAATTACTTTTGAGTCAAGGCTATACAAGACAAACTAGAAATAAGTTTTTGAAATTAAAAATGTATTTTCTCATTCATTTATTTCTTAATTTTAGATATTTTGTGAATTCTTTATCCATTTTAATCCTTTAAATTCAGTATATTAAAATAACTTATGTTAATAGTACTTAGGTAATAGGTAAGCCTCTTGGTATGTCATTATACGTATAACCTACATTTAAATATGAAACAATATGTGTCATTAGTATTATATAACCTATTTCTATGCTTAATTTGTGTTTGTTTGTCATGCTATGAAAAATATTAAATGGCTTCACCTTTTCATTAACATGTTTAACAAGTTCTACAAACTGACCAAACAATATATATTTACAACTAAAAATATAAATCTTATATAAATATTAAACATTTAAGCTAAGTAAACAACTATTATACATAATATAACTGTTTTATAAATATAACTAGTTAAATATTATAAATTTGTTCTTATAAAAATTAAATTAAAAAGTAATAATTAATGAAAAATTTGCATTTTAAGTTACTTAAGCTAAAAATATATACCAAATATTTTATAATACCATTGATGATAACACCATTTACTCATTAAATCACTTTAACAAGAAACAGTGAAATCCACATACTCATATATCAAAATATACTTAAAGCCCATACAAATGTATGGGTATGGTATAAATAATTAAATTTATCATCAATTTGTAAAAAATAATTGTTTTTTTGGTTTGGAAACCAATAATAATTGTGGTAGTTTTATTTAATTGTTTTTGTTCTTTTAATCATAAATTATGGTTCCATATTCAGTTTTGTTTATATGTAAATTATCTAATATACCCAGTTAATTCAGTAACAGGTTTAAGTCCCTTGTACAATGAATATTATTTAGATAATAGGTATTGAATTAAAATAATAATAAAATACAATTAGTTAACAATAAGTACCAAACAAACTTAATAAGCAATAGCAATTAAATTAAAAAATATCATACCTACTGGAAGTTTTTTCTTTATTTTAATATATATGATGTATATAAAATATGCAATATGCATAAATAATAACAATGTCTAGATATTAGAAATTAAAGAAAATATATGAGTTATTATTGAATATATTTACGTTTCCATGGTAACACAAAAATCTTAAAATCATAAAAATTGACAACACATTAAAATATCAATAAATGTTTGCACCATTAGTTCTGTAATAAATTAAATATTAAGCAAAATAACTATTGTAGTCTGTAAATATATTTACCTATCTATAGGCACCAATATGTCCATATTTAATAAAAAAAAAATCTATCTATACATATACAATGCTAATACTAATTAACTTATAACTTCCTGCAGGTACACTAATATTAGTAAATCATTATAACTTAATGCCAATAATGAAAATAAGAATAAATTATGGGAATGTGTAGCTTAAGTCTTGAACAATTCTAAAAAATGGTGTAAATAATCTTATCTAAAATTTATTGATATCCATAAAAATGGTCATAAAAGTATATCTTGGCTATACTCGTAATATTATAACATAAACCAAATCACTTTTCCAATTACATATCTATATTATGTAGGTACTTTGTAAAAATGGATAAAGAACACTAATTTTAATACAATTTGTCTATTTGAAAACTGTTACTATCACAAAATGTTTAACTTTTATAACTCTATAAACTGACAATATTTATTTATGGATATTTAATTAAAAAAGGAAAGATTTTTAACTTAATAATACTTAATAAACTTTTGTAATAATTGTGAAAAATAGAATTTTCCTAACTCTCATATCTGAACAGAGACTCACTTTAGATTGTACCTACTGCGAATCTAAACAATTTTTATAATTAATGAATGTAGTTACCTAAATACTTATTATAAATTCAAATCTCACCTGCTCTCGCAAAATTTTACAAGCGTTGATGGTTTTCCTTGAGCACGCCTCAGTCTCAACCATCGCTCTACTTGTCGTTCAGTCCAATCCAGCCTCTTAGCAAGGCCCACAACTTCTTTGTGATTCCATTTATTATTTTTGGCAAACGTCTCCTCCAAAATCACATTATCCGGAGCCCGTTTGGGTTTAGTGTTCTTAATACCTAAAGAAACGCCAAAAGGCGAAAAACAATATCTGAAATCATTAATTAAAATTAACATATTGTGTGTGTTGATTTTTGTGCGTTAGATAAGTATATGCTTTTAGTAGTGATTACTTTTCTAGCAGATATCGTATAAGCAACACAACAATTGCCATTGGGAGTGGATAGAACAAGTGCCTGTGGTCAGTGTACTGCACCCGTTCGTTTGGTTCCAGATCCGACCATTTGGTGTTCGGCGGCAACCAAATGTCCGGCGTCCAAAAGGCATCAATCACTTCTCGAAACATCCACATTACGATACGGACGGCCGCTGTTTACGGTTTACAAACATTATCCGCCACACACAGCTTAAAATCAGACTGGGACGCTGGACCCGTACGGACCTATTTAAACGGACTGATGTTGCTTTCCGGGATAACGTGACGGTTATTTCTCGTCACGAGGAGATCGTAATCGGACCGGACGAAAATATAATAGATGCAACAAACGGAAGACCAAACGGATGCCGAGTATGGGCGGTTAAATAACCACTCTACTAAAACCACACTACTACAACAGACTGGGTGAAGTGGAGAAAAACAATAAAAAAAAAACAAAAATGATAAACAACTATTGGTACGATATGATCATGGGTGGAGTTGTGGTATGTGGTGGGAGTGCCGGCCGGCAAGCCGGTAACCAAACCAAGGTGGATGATCTCATCGATAAAATAAAACCGCTATTTTGTAAAATTAATAATTACATTCTCGTTACATAACAACAACGCGAACAGACGAAAAATAAAAATACGTATTTAAAGTTTGATATCGACACAAAAAACACGAGCGAGCCGAACGCATAGATAAATACATTTTGGTATCTGTCTTAGTATACTTGTCTATAGTATCTGTTATTCACTTTTATACGAGCGCCTCGGGAGCAAACTTGCGCCACCAATTAATAGCGTTCACTTTTGTTAGGTACAATTTAAGACCATGGTGAAAACATATTTCTTATCAGAAATATTATTAGTAAAATATAATATATATGTGCTGTTTATATAAACTATGTGAGAAGAGCATTGGGACATTGAGTATTACTTGAAAAGTACTCATCTAAACGAGTATTTAACGCATAAAAACATAAACTGTCTTCTAGTTTCTATTTCTATTCTTAGAAATCTAAAAGTAAAACACAATATCACTATAAGTGTGACTTACCTATAGAAAAACAAAATGTTTACCGTCAATCAAGGTGACTTGAAACGATTTTGACATACTTCTTGGTATTCTGAGCTTAAAAATAAACTGGGCTACAAAAATTACATATATTGTATTAAGTTTATTGACTAAAACTGACTTAAAAAAAAAACATTCGTGTTACAAGTCACACAAAAATTAAGATGACTTGTAACAGCTGTGAAAATTAAACTTAAATTTTAAATCAGGCACATTACAGTTGACTTGTAACGAAATATCTATTTCAAAAATAACCACACATTGAAATGAACAATAAAAAAATTAAAAAAGAGTTGACTTTACCTCTTGTAACAACAAACTTAATTTTCATATATTTATAAACATATCACATTTTGTACTTATTTTATTTTCAATTTTACAGTAAGTTGGGCTATAATATTTTTAATTCTTATTTTTATTATTATGTTTAGACTGATCTATAATATCATCATCATTATCATTAAATATATATTATACAGTATCATTATAAAATCTTTGTTACAAGTCACCCTCAAATTTGTACTGTAAAATAAAACTTAGTTATAAAATTGGAAAAAAATATGTTTTAACTTCTAATTACAATATTTTTCTTTTGAAGTATCATTTAATGAATATAAATATGCAGACCTTTAAAATCGACTTCAATCGTGTAGATCTGAATCACTTTTGAAAGCATTGACAAAATTGGTGTTATCATGAGAGACGTTTGGTCATTATTTTTGGCGGTAATGATAAGACCAATCACATAGTCTTAGGAGATCTTCTAAGACCGTGGTTGAAGATAACATTTATTATCACAAAAATGATAAATTCATTTTTAATGGCGGTAGAATCAAATTATATCAATTACCCTCATAGATACTTTGATATGTTTAAAAATAAACCAAATTATTTCATGTTACCCTGTAGTTTCAAGTCACATCGATTGACTGTACCATGGATATTTGCAAATATTTTTTGTTCTTTTTGTATTGAAGATTTATATGTATATATATATATTTATATGATTTATATATTTAACATGTTATTGAGTGTCATTTTAAAGTCCTTTTGTAACTAAAGTACTTGTTACACTGCGTACGCTTAAGATTTATTTGTTATATCCATAATTAAATGTTATAAATTATTAAATATATTCCAAAAAATAAAGTCACCACATAATTTGGCACTGAGCATAGAAACAATCAGCAAAATATTAGCAGTGTATTTTTATACAATCTTAATAATCTCCCAGTTTCAACTATTTATTTTGACAGATAATTTGTAACAATATATTGTACCGTTGTTTTTAACCTTTGAAAGCAAAATCATTTTAGTATTTCTCCTGGGAATTTTTAATACTAAACAATAAACAATTATGTAAGTACCTATAATATTACATGTTATAATATTCTAATAAATTTAAAAATCTTTGTAATCAATGAAGCAAAATAAATTAATAATTTAATGATTTTAGATTCGGAGCTGAGTGAGGAAATGTATTGATTTTTCAATAATATTTATTTTTTTTTTTTCACGTGAACACTTTTTACCAGAAAGCTTACTCCAATGTATATTATGATGTAAGCCCTCAACTGAAAGGATATTTTCTTGTGGAATACCAACATTATAGGGAGGTCATTTTATATTTTTCCTAGCAGTTTCCCCATTTAAAAGAAAAACGTTGGAAAATGCCGGAAAAACGGACAAATTCAAAATAAGAATGTCATTGGCAACCGCTTTTATTTATTATTTATTTTTTTAATCTTTTTTAAACAATCGTTGTTGTCACGAAAACGTATATTGTTAAATTTTGCGAGGTAAAATTTTCAAAATATTTGAGCCATCTTAAAGCTATTTATAGACATTTTAATTTTGTGAGTTTTTTACATAATTTTTATTTGGTAGGAATTCTGTGGATACAATTGGTAGAGCAGTATTATAACATTACGGACTTTCAAAATATGTATAATCGAATTTTGCTCCAAATCGTTTTCCATGAGCAATGGTTTATCATTGCTTACAGACAAATTAATTTCCCCTCTATATCCTACTTTCCCTACTTCTCACCTTCAACAGTGACCCACTCGTGGTGAAAAGTATGTCAGTCTTTTTTTGCGTTTTTACAGAAAATGATTATTTATTAATGATATTTGTATAAATACTGATAAGAAATGTGTTTTTCACAAATATTGATAACAAATGTAAACGCTTCTGGTTGGTGGTACAAGTTTGCTCTCGAGACGCTCGTGCTTTTACAAACATATGGTGATAATAATAAATCACTCTGATAAATAATAATCTAAAAAAAATTAACTGAAATAATATTTTTATATCTAGGAATTCTAATTTCTTAGTTAGTCATCGATACCAAATCTTCATTTTTGTCTTTTTGTATTCTTCGAATCGTTAATTATGAAAATATTAAATTTGAAAATAACGTCGGATTTCATAGTTAATAGCTTGTGTACCCTAACCCTAGGTGTGGGTGTTGCGGAATATACGACAAACGTGTTACTTACCAATGTCTATGTAAAATATTTTAAAGAAGAATACAAGTATGTTTTTTTTTTTTAAATATAAGTATTAGTATTTTCATTATTTAAAAAGCTCGATATTTTTATAAATATTACGACTTACTAACACTGTGCTGATTATTACCATAAATTCTTTCCCATCAATGTTCAATGTTGTCGCTCTGCACCGAGTGTAATTATCAGGGCTAGGATTTTATAGCACAGAAAATAACTTAAATATGTGCTATACTTTAGCCTAACAAATCTTAAAATAAATTATTTTACAGAAATGGCCATCCAGTTCCATTAAGTGAATCACTGCGAAAACGATATGATTCTGTCGTGCAAGATTTAAAGTACACAGAATTCCAAAAAGCATTTTCAACACCATTTATAGTTGAAAGCCTTAAACCGACAAGTATTGGTTGTCTAAATACACGCTCTGGTAGTTATATAGGAATTCCCAATACCTATGAGTTGAATACAATTAATGATATTTCAGTTTTAAATGTGGATAATTCAGAACTACAAGTATAGTACACATTTTGTAACGTTAATTATTTTAAATAAAATTAATATAATCTTTATATTATTATTTCTAGACGTATATACAACTTATGAATGATAACACTGAATTTGGTCAAAAGTTTATGGAATCATTAATACTCAGCGAACCTGCCAAAAAATATAGTATTGCTCGAGAAATGATTCTCGCAGATAATTATCGATTATTTATTAAATCTCTATCATGTCCTGGTACTTTAATACCAATGTATGCTTTAGGAAGTACTATCCTCAGCGCAATACCGCCCAATCCAGTAAAAATTAGAGCATTAGCATTTTTTCTCCTATGTAATGTTGGAGTCATTTTGTGGCTATTTATTCGTACTGCTATTGAATATTTTTATCAAAGTGAAGTTGAGAAAACCATATGTGATATTGGTGAAGAATATATTCATGGTGGTATAGAATATAATAAAAAACTAATTCAGAGAAATTTAGCTTTAAGAAATATTATACCTGATGGTAGAAAGATAATTTCTGAAGAAGGAAATGAAATTCCATTATTTTCAATATTTACAGAATCTCTACATCATAAAATAAAATATCTTGAACACAGATTAAAAGAATGTAAAGATAATAAAAATGAAACTTTAACATAATTAGATACAATAGTTTTTCTTTCAGATTACTTATAGGTTTTGAACTTTTTAGTTATGTTTATCTTATGTCCATAATAGTTTAATCTAAAATGTCATTAATAGTTTAATAATTTCATTATTAATATGCTTATTGAACTGTAAACAAAATACTTTATTAGTATTTAATACAAAATTATTTGACTTATATGTTTGTAATTTTTTTGTTATAATACTTATTACCATGAATTGTCCTATACTATACATTTGCAGATTATTTATTTAATTCTTACATTTTTTCAATTAGAATAAAGTTATTTTTGCATACTAGTTATTCTTTAAATACTTCATTCTACTTAGAGTTTGATATATTATCACACCACTGCATCAATATATACAAAAAAAAAAAAAAAAAAAATATGAGAAATTGATAAATTTTTTATTGATAATTTTAGGAAACTAATAAAAACAATATTATAATATTTAATTTTAAATTTTACTCCTGAAAATTAATATGTATCTATATTAAACTAATTTACCAATTAATTTATGATTAATAAATGTAACAGTATGAAGTTAAATACTTCAATATTGCATATATACAAATATCATAGGATATCCATCGAGCAAAAACTGAATTAGTCGATTTTAATAAGTAGATATTCTAAAGCAGTTATCAAAAGCTACGAGGAAAATAAAAAATAACCTTTCCAATACATTATGAGTAGCCAACAGTGCTCATATACAAATGTATAATATATAATAAATAGTACTTTTAGTTATTATACTCTTTTTAAAATAATAACGCACCACATCGCATATTATCAGAGGTGGAAACAAACACCCCTACTATAAAAATATTAATTATAATGGGGCGTGCATGAGTTTTGATTGGTTTTCGTCTGTCATCCGGTGCATTCTTATTTGGAAAAGAGTATAGTACAGCAATTCCTCAGGTATAAATAAGATTTCAAAAGTTAAATAAATTAAATTTTAAAAAAATCTTATACATATTTACTTTTTAAAGTAGTAAAAGTTTTAAGTGTTGTTATCTTATTTTTCGAGTAACTGTAAAATGTACTACTATATTACATAATATTAATATGTTAATATTTGAGAAATAATACAAATTTTCAGAATTCGTTAATTACCGTATCGCCTCACAATCATAACTAAAATAAAACAATTATTATAATAAATTAAAACATACAATTTACTTAAATAATAAATGTAATTTTATTGTTAACTAGGTGGGGTGCCCAGTTATTTATGTATACTAAACTTCTATTAGATAGTAATATAAATGGATTTAAAGAAATAAAAATCCATAGTTTTAAATTAGAAGTACATGTAATTAAAATCAAATCAGGTTTTCAGTTTTAAAGATTATTTTAGCGACCAGCAAACATAAATTGTACTATAATAATTTATTGTACATAATTATTTATAGTATTTTTATTATATATTTTGTACTATTACTAGCCCGGACTAGTTTATATAAAAAAAATTAAATTCTACATGTAGTCCCACTTTCTTCACCACTATAGGGTCTTATCCTCATATTGTTTTTAACTATTATGTGTACTCATTTTGTTCAAAATTGCTTTAGCTATATTACTCATGAAAACCAAATTAATACAATTAAATTAAGATTGGTTATGTATCTTGGACATCATAAATTAATATACCTTACAGCATTTAAAAACTTAGAAAGTTTAACTGAATAATAACTAAGAATAGGAGAATAAATTAGTATTTAGTGTATCAACAAACGTCAAAATTTTAACTTCCTAATTTTATAATATTTTTAAATTGAAAATAAATGGGTATAATATGACTAAGTCATACACAAATTGATAGCATCAATATTTTACATTTTAAATGATGTATAATTTATTTAATCAAAAATAAATAACATAAATAACAAAATAAATAATGCATTATTTAGATTAGCTTATATATTATAACAAATACCATGATAGTATTAACATAAAATTACCTAATTTGGTAACAAAACAGGACACATTATATAAAATCAAAATAATGTATCCATAAAATAATTGCACTAAAATAAAAATTGCTTATGAAAAAAAAAAAATGTAAGGAATGATGATAGTATAGTGAAGATGTGAAGTGTAATAGTTGAGATGACAATATAATGTGTGTACTTTCATACATCTTCTGGATAATTAATATCACAGGCCTAGGGTTTTTAACTTGAATACAAAATATTTAATCAGTTTTTTGTTAAAAATATTATTTAAATATACTTACTAAAGAAACTTTCTGTTCTTCTTTTTGGAGTATACTGTTCAACTGATTGGAATCAAACTTTACTATGGCAGCTAACACTTTTGCCAAAACCTGCATAACATGACAGAAGTAAGTGTTAAAAAAAATCAGTTTTTAAATGTTCAAAAAATATATGTTGAAAGTACTATTTTATGTTATCATTGAAGATGGATAAGATAAATCAAAAAAAGTACCTTAATATAAGATACAGTTTGTTTTGACCACCTATCAAAATATCTACAAAATACTTGATTTTTCTAATGTATTTAATTAGATTTGTACAAATAGATATTAAAAAGACTGACATACCTTACATGATAGGTAGGCCACTGTTATAGGTAAGAAGTTGGGGAGGTAGAATATAGAGGAAATCTAATGTAAATCTGTACGCAAGAATAATCTTTGCTAACGAAAAACGATTTTGAGCAGAGTTTGGTTGTACATGTTTAAAAGACAATAATATTTATGATTTTTATTAAAATTTGATATTCAAATTCTTATATGAAAAAAAAATATATAACATTAAACTCAACTTTTTTCTTATTGGCAACTGAGTATAACTTATAATGAACCTCCTGTTTTACCATTTCTCTAAAAGGCTAATATAAGGTTTCTGTCAAAATTTCAAATCTACAAATATTTTTCACTGAATTACAACAAAAACATAAAATTGAAAATTATAAACATATTATTGTTAGAGCTTATGTTGTACAAAAATAATTATTAATTTTATGACAGAGACGAATAAGAAAACTAAATTTGATAAACTGTTCCATTTATTTATTTTAAAATTCACACGCTAATTTTATTAATTAATTTAAAAATTAGAAAATTTAGTTTCAATTTGTTATTTGTTTTCTTATATCAACAAAAAATATTTTGTGATGAAAACAAAAATATTTTCTAAATTATTCAATTAAACAGAAAATAAGAACTTGAATGGTTATGGAGTTCATCTTAGAATGAACTTTAAGTAATTTTGTTCAACAATACAATTTAATGACTTACCATAGGTTGCTTTCCCATCATATATTCATATAAAATATTTCTTAAGTATTCCATTTCACATCCACCTTTGTTATTATCATCATCTATATCATTGTTTCTAGGTTTATTATGAACTTCATTTCTATAAAATAAAATTCCCTACATATAAATATAATAATAATTTTGTTTTTATTTTATTAATAATAAACATTACACAGAATGAAAAAAAAAACTTAACTTAAAAATCTGTATGGTGTATGTAGGTGGAAAATATAAGATGTACAGTAATATAGTTTATAAACTGAAAGCAATAATAAACCATTGCAATTGAAAAATAATTCTGAGTAAAGCTCAGTAAACTAGTAAGGTATACCAGTCATATTATTAGCTTTGTTTTTATCTTATAGCCCAAAAACCAACAAAAATTAAAAATTAATTTCTTAGAAAAAATTGTTGAAAATCTAGAAAAATGTCCCAAATATTATTAGATAGAAACTCTGCACTTTACAAGGTACACCATGAAAAAATCAGAACATTTTCAAAAAAAACACATATTATTTTAACGTTACACTAAAATCTAAAACTACTTAATAAAATACAGTATATTAGACTTGTACATTTAATCCTTAGCTATATTTTTCTTTCCCAGTTTAAACTTAAATCAACGTCTTAAACACTGCTGAATATAGATTTGGAATACACTTCTGGAATTATTTTTAGGGTTGCTGTAAAACATTTTTAATAATTTAACAATGAGGATAAAAAAAATTTAAAGAGGTGAATAGTATGGCTAAGTAAAAACACTTAATGCATTTTTAGAAGAAAATGTGGAAATAACAGCAATGCATGAGTAGAATGGTACTAGTGGAATAATTCTGAGTTAAATTACCAAAAGTCAATTTTCTCCTAATTTTTTCTGGTTAAGATTTCGTAATATTATTATCAATTGTCAACAAAAATTAGTTTTTAGTTAACTCAATTAGATGAAATTAGTTAGTTTCATAGCATGGAGTAGGCCTATCAAGGTTCCAGAACACTTCTCATCATTTTAATTCTGACCAATTCTAAAAGGTTTTAAATACAGAATGTACCACAAGCAGTTAAATCCTGTTGAATCGTTTTGTATATCACAGTTACATTTACGTTGTTAAAATGTTCTCAAAAAATTGTACGATAATATGTGGCTTAAATAAATTATTCAGCACAAAGATAAACCAACAGGCCCACTTTTATCAAATACTATGAGGCAAACGGCTATATAGATGGAAAATAAGTATGCTTTGATCAAACTTTACCAATTTGAATAATCTTAATAATATTCAGGTAAAAAAATGTTTTGGTTTCTTTTATAACATACCTCGTTTATGGTCAATTACATACCTATACATTTTTTTTAATTCACCAAGTTCTTTAGTAAGTTTAATTATTTGACGTTGCAAAGCTTCTTCTCGTTGTGAAGTAGTTTCAACATCTTGAATTATTTTTTCAAGTGCCTAATAATATAAAATAACATTAAAAAGTTGTATAATAAATAAACATTTTTTTTTTCTTAATAATTATAATACATTATTTATATAATATGTCAACAAATTAAATTTAAAAAAAAAAAAAAAAATAACCTCTTCATTTTTACATTCAGCAGTCTCTAAAATTGTATTTTGCTGTAAATAAATAAAACGAAAAAGAAAATCAAAATAAATATACATGTGAAAAAAAATAGGAGAAAATATAGAGAATAAAACACTTAAATGATTATACTTACTTTTCGTTCATTAGACCATTCATTAGTTAAAGCTTCTACTTCTTCTCTATGCTCTGTATCCATCACTTTTTTGTAGTTATCCATTTTCTCTAACCACTTATTTTCAGTTTGTATTAACTTATTTGTCCATTTTTCCTTTTCATTCTAAGAAAATTTAGATAGATAATTCATGGTAATATTAATTATTTTAAGTATTACATTTTAAATATTAACTTAAACATTTATAATTTAAATGCATATATAATTATAATATTTGACATACAAGATTTATACAAATTAATATTGCAAAACAAGTAATTTATCCTAAGATCTTTTTAAAATACACATTTTGTTACATGTAATACATCTTAATTAGAAAATAACCATAAAACACGTTTTTTTGCTTTCGATTAATATATTATTTAGTATCTCATTTTCAATAAAATTTCTTGCTATTATTTCATAAATAGTAAAAGTTAGTTTAATTAGACAGCAATATCTTAATAATATGTTTATAGTATACAAGAAATTAAAAATTATAAATCATTTAAATGACATAAATAATAGTTGGGCTATTATAAAGAACACAGTGACAGAAACAGCATCAAAGGTTCTGAAAGGAAATAAAGCTACAGTACCCAAGAAAGAATGAATAACATTAAAAACAGTAAGTAAGATAGAAGAAATAAGGAAGCATAAAAATGGGACTACGCTTGAACATAAGTGGAAGTACATGGAACTAAGAATTCTTGTGATACGGAAGTCAAAAGAAGCAAAGAAAAAATACTTAAATGAAAAATGCAAAGATATGGAAGTACAGATGAGAACTGGTAGCAGAGATGCAGCTTATAAATCAGCTAAAAAGTTCTTTAATGATTATAAGCCAAATAGGGGTTCAAGAAGATAACAACGGAGTAATTATTTATGAGGATAAACATAGAGAGAGCATATGGAAGGAGTATCTAGAACAACTACATTAGAGGCCAGAACTCACTGAACAAGAAATAGAACATAATGAAGAAGTAATGGAAACGAAGAGGATTTGCAAAAGATACTGAGATTTATGGAATAACTCTGCTCAATGAAATGAACAAGAAAATTAAAATGAAAAACGAAGATAGCAGAATTAAAATAGAAATAATAAAAAGAATATGCCAAGCTAAGATATCATTTAATAAAAAAAAAGATTATTTTTTACTTTAAGAAATAAAAGTATATGCACCAGGATAAATCTTCTGAAGACAAAGTATGGACTATAATGCTGTATGGCAGTGAAGCGTGGAGAATTGCCAAAAAGGAGCAGAGAAGAATAGAAGCTTTTGAGAAGTGGTATTACAAAAGAATGCTCAAAATAAGTTGGACAGATATGGTAACAAACGAGGAAGTACTAGAAAGAATGTCTGAAAGAAAAATGCTATAGAATAGTATCAAGAAAAGGAGAAATGAATGAAAAGGACATGTATTGAGACATGGAGGGTTGCTAGGATTAATTATAGAAGGCTGTGTAGTAGGTAAAAATGCTAGGGGAAAACCACAAATGGAATATATGCAACAAATAATAAAGGACCAAGGGTATAATTCTTACGAAGAGACTAAGAGGAAAACAAGCAATAGGGAAAAATGGATAATTGCTACAAACCAATCTCAGGATTGAATACAAAAGAAGAAATAGAAATCATTTAAAACTACATAATAATTTTAAATATAGATTTTCATACTTACCACTTGATAATTAATATATTCATTCTGAAGGTCAGTAAATGTATTTTTTTGTATTTCTATACAATCTTGTAGTTCTTGAATAGTTTCCCTCACTTCTGCTTTCACTAATCGTTGTTCACTTTTTCTGTTATCTAAATCAAAAATATTATTAATGTAACATTAAAAAAAAGGTAACATAATAGAGATGGGTGCAGCCACTGGTGTAGGTGGAAAGTTCGGAAAATAGGATAAAGATAGGAATTTAATGTATATCTGTAAGCAACGATAAACCATTGCTAATGAAAAAACAATTCTGAGCCGAGTTCAATTGATAGTAATGCTTTGTCAACAATATATGTTATATTATAGTGAAATAATTAAATAGGCTCTATATATTTTCTTTAATAATATTTGTTTAACGCTGTACTGATTTCCCTGATTTTCCTAAGTTTTTTCTGGTTTTCTCATGTTTATTCTTAGTTTTTCACATTTGTTAAGAAAATTCTGAGGAAAATAAAAAAAAACCACCTCTCTAAAGTACCTTCCCCGTGAAATTCCTTTTTAGAAAAATTTTTATCATTAAAAGTTGGAGTGAAATTGTTAGTAGAAAAGCTTTTCACAGAAAAAAAAAATTGTAATATTATAATTGTTATATTTCATAAATTTATGTCCTGATACATTAAATTATCTTAGCTTCGATTTTTGTACCAATAGGTAGGTATAAATATGACCTTAAATAACAAATAATAATCCTAAATTTTCCCGGTCTGAGTTTGTTATACATTGAGCATTACACAGTAATTTATTTTCACATCCTCAATATGTCTAGATATTATTCTTATTAATTAAGTTTTAGTGATAACAATACCCACTATTGATCAATTTACTGTCTATCTTTTCTTAGACATGATAATTATTTTTGAACTAATTGATTTTTTTTAGAGCTAAAGAAATAATTGTACTATTTTTTTGTTTTTGATCTAATGAGTTTTAGATAAACATTTTCGCATAAAACATAATAGATTAGACTTGTAGAATAACTTTTCTGTATTAAAATTTATTTGTGATGGAAATAATAATATCATCTTAAACATAAATGATAAAATAATAGAAATTTCAGTTTATTGTATTGTTAAAAATTAAAAGTACTTACAATCAATTTCCTCCTTTAGTTGAGATATATGAGTGTTCTTTTTTTCTAGCTCCTTATAATATTCAGATAAATTAATCATTATATTTTTGTCATAATTTTCAATAATTTCAGTTTTAAAATGCTCCAAATTATGAACACAATCAGATTTTAATATGAAATATGCCTTTTGAATTGATTCTAACTTATTTTTTGTAACTATCAAATTATTATGATACAGTTTGATTTGCAATAAATATTCCGATTTAAATTGTTTTATATGTTTGACAAATATAAATGACCATTCAGCTAATTGCTCTTTTACAAATTTTTTAAAAAATTCAAAATCAGTTTTTAATATTTTTATTGTATTTTGAAATGTTTGAAGCATTTTTTGTCGTTCTTTTTTTAAATACGCATTTTCTTCAGCAAGAAGGTTATAATCTTTGATTACAGAATCAATACTACGTTCTTCAGAAATTTTATTTAATTTATCTTGATTTAATTTACTTAACATCTCCTTATATAATTTGTTTAATTTATCATATTCAAACTGATTTTCTTCCATTTTAGTTTTCATAGTTTCAGTAACCATTTGTTTTTCTTTTTGTACTACTTTA
The DNA here is from genome assembly GCA_902439185.1 of Cinara cedri. Lineage (NCBI taxonomy): Eukaryota > Metazoa > Arthropoda > Insecta > Hemiptera > Aphididae > Cinara > Cinara cedri. The sequence goes on from CABPRJ010000004.1 coordinate 599,422, forward strand.
ATAGTATCTTCTAATTCTTCATTTGATTTTTTATAATCAATTATTTTTAATTTTAATTCTTCTACAGATTCTACAAGCCTATTATTTTTTAGATTAATTTCATCAAAATGAATTTGAAGATCAGTGTTTTTTTCTTCATTTTCTTTTAAGGAAATTCGTAATAATTTTAATTCTTCTTTTAAATTAGAAATTTCTTCTGATTTCTGCTTTAATTCTTTAATACACCTATTTTGTTCATCCACACGAGCCAATTCACTGTCCTTCATTAATTTTTTTGTTTGATAAATTTGATTTTTTAAATTAACTACTTCATTTTCATTTTTTTCATAATCTTGTCTAAGTTTATCCATTTCTTTTAATTGATTTGTTAAGTGTTTAACTGTTTGTGATTTTTCTCCAACTTCTTTTAAAAATGTATCAATTTTCTTTGAATTTGAAACTTTATCATCATTTAAACTTTGTTCTAATCTTGAAATAACTAGTTTAAGATTGTTTACTTCTTTTTCTTTAGCTATCAAGATCTCTCCTGTTGAAACATTTGTTTGCTTCTGTAATTCAAAACGTTTTTCTAAAACTTTTAATTGGCTTTTCAATTCTTTCACTTCATTTTCCTTAAACTCAAATGCTGAAGACATTTTTCCTTCTAGCTCATTAAGTTGCTCGGTTAATTTTTCTTGGACATTCTGATTTATATTAACCTAATAACCAATTAAAATATGAATAATCATAGTTGTTACATTCTAAAATCAAATTTATTAATGTAAATATTGCACATCTTTATGGACAAACATTTTTGGTACCAGTGATATTTTAAAAATCAATGAATGTAGAAAAAACATTTATTTAGCTTTATTTGCATTGTACATTAAAAGATGTGGCTTTTTCCCCGGTGATACTTTATTTGAAAATTAAAAAATTGACAACAAATGCAGATATATTGGTTTTATTTTTGTTGATAATTACTATGTTACCTTAGTTACAAGGGGAAAAACACGACTAATACTACTCCATTCAAAATATTTTTATAATGAATTATTGTTAATCTCAACATATAAAAACTATTATTCAACACCCTATACCTTCCAAACTTCTCATTTACTACAATGGCCTACCTAAAATATGAAATAAGTGGCTTTTTTTAAAAATTAATTTATTAACATAAGTTAATCCGCCAAATATAAACTGTTATCGTAATTATTTTATATTTCTATGAATTTTTGATAAATGTCCAATTAATTGCTTATACATAATTTAAAACTATAAATACTTGACAATATAACTTTGATTACTATTTTAATGTATGAAAAGTATTCATTAATAAGCATACAAATATCACATACATAAGATTAAAATATAATTGATATTATGAGTTCTTGGTTTTTGATTAAAATTAATTTAACATATGTATAACATAATATGTAATTTTAATATTGTATTTAATTGCAATACCTGATATGAATTTGTAGATGAATGTCCAGCCTTTTCTAAAAAATAAAATTAGTACAAATTATACACATTTTGAGTAAGTTATAAAAAAAAAAAAATTTAAATTTAACTTAAATATTATTAATTTTAAAATAAATTTATTAGAACACCAACCTTTTAGTAATATTTTATTTTCCATTTGAAGTCCATTTATTGCCTTTTCTAATTTTTTTATCTGATCTTCTTTGGTTTCAAGTTCTTTATGAATGGCCATTTTATTTTCTGCTAAACTTAACAGAGTACTTTCTTCACTCTTTTTTAATAATTCAATTTGCTTTTCAAGTGATGCACAATCTGACTTAGTTGAAGTTAATTCTTCATTCAATTGTTCACATTTAGCCTGCATAATCATCATCAATATGTTTTATATTTTTACAAAATTCAAAATAAAGAAAATCGTATACCAATAAATTAACAAAATTCTCAGATGGAACTGATTCACATTCATCAGAACTATTTTTTTTCAATAAATTGATCTATAAACAAAAAAAAAATCAAAATTATAAAAAAATTAAAATTAAAATAAGCATTTTATATTCAAAAAAGTACATTGAGTCATTTTTAAAAAAAGTATTGTTTTATTTTGAACAATACTTATAAGGACAGTAGAATTGTTCTAAAGGTTCAATATAATTATATACACACTATAAACAAAATTGATTCTTCAATATTTATCCTACTTTGTTATTAATGAAAATAAAATGCTAAATAGAACATTTTTATTTTAAAAGTATTGCAGTTAATAAGATTTAAAATTTGTATGAACTTTTATATTTAAATGTACTTGTTAAATAAAAATAAAAATTGACATAGTAAATTTTAATTTCTAATACTAATTATAACTTATATATCTTGTAGACTAATCAAGTAAGTATGCTGTATTGTTTTGTATTTTACATACAGGATGTAATTCAAAAATCTAACACCTGAAAGAATTTTTGTTCTGTTCTATATTTATAAATTTTTTCTTGTAATCATTTTTAGAACTGTGTACTATTGTTACTTTTTATTTAATTTTTTTAAACTAAAAACAATTGTTTTTACAAAATCTAAGACAATAATTTTATAAATATATTTTGAAACAAAATGTTAGTGTTACAAATATTTATTTATGATAAATTGTTAAGTTTTTAAATAATGTTGAAGTTCTTTGCTTATCATTTTCCAACAGCTAAGTCATTTGTGCTCGCTGCGGCATCTTTGTCAATGTGGTGCAAACCGCCAGTAATGTTTTATTTTTATTTTTATTATACTCTCAAGGTTTACTCCCTGTACACCTTATCTACATCATTATGGCCAAAAATAATACTACCAAAAAAATAAACAACTCTCTCTGATCGCCCAAACACTCCCATATCTCCACTTCCAAAAAAAAAAACACTAGGATCTACACCTCTTCAAATTGCTTTTCATCACTAGCCCCTACTAATGAAGACATCAAAATGATCACTGACAATGTTGAGAAATCATGAAAGACTACCATGCTCAAAACCATCAATTCGCCAACGATATTCATAGAATTCAACTTAAATTTTAACAATTTTACTGCAAAAATAAAGGAACTACGCAACCCGGTGGTTTCGTATGCAAACCCTCCACTAAAGGAGTAAAACTGCAAACTTTTAATTTGAACTCATACAGATCTGTTGTCAAATTTCTCAAAGATAGCCAAGTTGCCTTCCACTCATTCCAGAATAAAGAAACTAAACCATACAAAATTGTGATAAAAAATCTCCACCTTTCTACGGACATATCATTCATAAAAGATGAACCAACCTTACTAGGCTACCAACCAAGAAATATTAAGAATGTACTTCACAGACATTTTAAGTTACCTCTTCCTATGTTCATCATCAACTTAGAATCGGATAATAACAACCCAGATATATTTAAACTGACCCTCTTATGCTGCTCAAAAATAAAAGTTGAAGCCCCTTGTCCCAGAAAGGACATCCCCCAATGTCTTTGCTGTCAATCGTATGGTCATACGCGCACTTACTGCAACTATTACCCCAGATGCATTCGCTGTGGTGATCCCCATGACTCATCACAATGCCAAAAAGATCAAAACCTACCCGACAAATACAAATGTGCTCTGTGCAGTGACTCACATCCTACTAAATAAATCCTGCCAAACATACAGCTTTTCACCAACTCCATTGTGTAATGGATCACATTACTAAATTTCTTTAAATAAAAAAAATATTGCTCAGGGCTTTTTCTTGATGTGGCACAGGCCTTCGACACTGTCTGGCACAAAGGCTTATTATTCAAGGTCAAAAAAAATCTTTAAAAAATCATACCTACAAAACAGAACATTCAAAGTTAAACTAAAAACCTCATTTTCCAGCACATATATCATTTTGGCTGTGGTCCCTCAAAGAAGTGATATAGTTCCTTTCCTGTACACACTGTTCACAGCTGACATTTCTACAATGGATAACACCTTAATAGAGACCTATGCTGATGACACCGCAATCCTTTCATTGAGTAAAGACCCCCTCGAAGCAAACGCCCTACTTCAAAACAATCAGAACAGCTTATCCCACTGGTTCAAATCATGGAAAATTAAGATCAACAACTCCAAATCTTCTCATGTCACATCCTCCCTCTGCCCCAGTGACTGTCCTCACATAAGGTTTGAGAACGTAACTATTCCTTACACAAATAAAGTTAAATACCTTGGTCTACTATTCAACAGAAGGCGCACGTGGGGCCCCCACCTCAAAACCAAACATAAGCAACTAAATAGCCGCCTACACATATTTAGGCCTCTCTTGAAATTTGATATGTACATCTCTAACCAACTACTATTCTACAAACCCCTACTGCAACCTATCTGTTCAAAAATGTTGCTCTACAAATGACCTTTGAATCCCCACCATAAAACAAACAGCTATCAAGCTATCACATATTACCTACGCCTACACTCCAATATAGAACACCACTCAACTTCATAACAATGCTATTCCGAATAACCAACCCAAACGCTTGAAACCTAGATGGCCAAGAGATCTTCTCACTATACATTACACTTAAGGTGTTTATTATTTTTTCTCACTAAATCCATGTTCAGAAGCTTCTAATGTGAAACTCCTATTCATTGTATTTTTCTCACTGCTTCATTTTTTATATTCATTCATTATCACATTTACTTAATCTTAATGTACTATTTATTGTATAGATTGTAAATTTTCAATAAATAAACTTTAAAAAAAAAAAAATATTGAATAGTACATGTTATTCATGATGTTAAATCTTTGTGTAATTACCTTACTTCAATTTCTTATTTTCAAAATGCACACTTTAATTTAGTTATAATGTATTAGTAATTTTTACTTTTGTATTTAAAGTTGATATTAAATGATCTCTCTCTTCTATATCATTCCTCAACGCATCTTCCATGTGTGCTTTAGCAGCTTGTTCTAGGTTACACTGTTCTTTTAGTTCTGTAATTCTTTGGAGTAATTTATCTTGAGCTTTTGTCATAGTGATCTAAAGATACAAATAAAAAATATAAATAAAACATAGAGTAATTAATTTAAATAGAAGTTACTTTATCTTTATCGTGTGTCATCACTGTTTGTTTAAATTTATTGGCTAAGTCAGTGTACTTGATTTTATGTTTATGGTAACGGCCATGAAGCTTTTTATATGCAGCATACAAATTTTCTTTAGTGATTTCATTTGCATACTCAGATACAACACTAACACTATCATCTAATTCACTGGCTGATTCAATATCATTCTAAAATAAAGCATTATTAATTCCAGATGGCTATAATCTAAATATTAGATAAATCTCTACTCACATAAAATGAAATATGATCATTTACTAAAGATGATGAAGACTGACTGAATTTACCAAGATCAACAGTAGTACTTTCACTAACAGTAACACGAGCAGGGGAATTCTTAGGTGTTTCTAAAAAAATGAAACATAAGCTGAAAAATGTAATTTTAAGAAAACACCTACTTTTTAAAGTTGTATTGCTCACCTTCAATGTCATCATCAATACAAAATTTTGAATCTTCCATTTCTGGATTTACTGGTGATACTGTAGAAAAACCACTCCAACTTGGACGATTCTAAAATTAATTTTAAAATATTAAAAATTGAACCATACATTTTGAATTTAAAAATAGTGAACACTTTACTTGAGGTAAAAAATCTAATGTTTTTGACTCGTCGATTTTCCCAATAGATCCTTTGAGCCGTTTAAACATTTTTATATCTAACTTTAGAAAACTTTTTAATAAACGAGTAAATTGGTGAACGAGTAAATATATTGTATATTCGTATTCGATTTATAATCTTTATCATTCACATTTATGTTATCAAATTATTTGATTATTTGGCAATTTGGCAATAGATAATAAAAATGTATTATCCATGAATTTAGCACAATTTGCATAGATATCTTATACCAACTATGATATTTTCACTATAACTAGTCACCATTAATTTTATCAAAATGCGTTAGAAAACATATTTTTTTTCAATCATATGTTTGAAACCTCTATTAGTTATAAGTATAACTAAAATATATAAGTAGATATTTCAGTAGGTATATGGTGGGTAATAATCCAAACGCAGCCACTAATAATATACTATATTATGTTAGGTGGGTACCATCTTTTAATCGTAGCAACTAAATTACATTTACTTCAGCATTTTCATTGAGACTTAATTATTCAAATATTTCGAATAGAATGCCTCATCACGATTTTCCTAATGGTAGGCAGTAGTGTAAATACAAAATACTTGTGAAAATCCTGATATTCTTTTTTTTGCCACGATTCAAAATAATACTGTATTTAGGTCAACGTTACGTATTATTTAGTTCCGTTAGGGAGTTAAAATATTAGCGTATGACCGTAGATAGCATTCGATTTTCATTTATCTACATCCGTGCCCATAGATTATAATTGACATCAATCTAGTGTACAACCCAAACGATTTAATTTTTTTCAAAACTTATTTTACAAAATGGCGTCTAATTTAGTTTGAATTGTTTAAAATCGATATTCGAAAAAATATTACTTTTTAATAATGTTGTTTTTTTTTTTTAATCCGAAAGTTTACTGATAAAAATTGTTTAACTTCCTTTTTGATTTATTAAAAATTGTATTTATCTCGTAAAAAATATTAACAAAATATATACAATATATATACAAAATCATATTTTAGATTCTGAACAGAGCGAGGAATATATTAGTATTATAATGGTGTTTATTTTTTATCTGTGAACCACTTTTCTACCAGCAAATTTGTTTCGATTAACAATTGTAGCACTTTTTCTAAATTGAAAACTTATTGATACTTTGATGAGGACATTTTTTGATTTTTCCAAGAGTTTTTATAATGAATCATAAATAAGAAAAACGGGAAAATGTACGAAATGAATTATTTTAAAATTGTAAATATTACGGTCTTTAAAACATATGGTTTAAAAACATATGTAATCGATTTCTGCTCGAAAATTGTTTTTCATCGCTGCATACAGATATATATATTAAATTACTCTTCATTCCTAACTTCTCACCTATAACAGGGGCCCACCCATTGTTCAAAGTACGTCCACTTGTTTTTTGTATTTTTTTCTTCTAAATGTGTTTTTTTTTTCTGGGGTTAACATATTTTTAATAAGATAAATTTTTATATTTTACTTACCTACTTACGATTGCCTATGAAAGTAAAGAAAAATTAAAATTGAATTTATGCTCACATAGAACAGTATACATCTAGTAGATATGATAAATAACCATATAATGTATTATCTAAAAATTACTTCACACATCTATAATGCCAATCACCTATAGCCTATAGCGGGTACGTCCACAAATAAAAAATTCTTGAGGAGTTCATAAAAAATGTACAATAATCAATATTACCAATATTTTAATACAACAAAAGTTTTCAATTTACAAGTAATCTGGATGATGTTGCCATAAAAATCAAAATTTTAGTAGTGCAAATAATTATGTGATCATTATTTTAGATTCGGAGCGTATGAGGGATCTATTCGTTTTAATATGTGTGTTTTTTTTTTTTGTATCTGTGAGCAACTTCTTGTAGAAAACTTGCTCTGAAATATCAAGTGTAGCACCTTTTCTGAAAGGTAATTTTATCTTGTTGAAACATTAAGATTTATTTTCTAATTGGGAAAAACCGTAAAGAAAGTTATAGGTAATAACGCAAATATTTACAACGCGATTACGCGACGCGGCATTATCCATTTCATTGTTTTAAAATTGTACAAATTAAGTATTTTCTTACTAAAAATATTGCTCCAATAGAAAAACAATAAGAAATCCTTTTTGCTGAATTTTTAATCTTGTAAGTGACCAAGAAAGTCGTGTTTTGATTTTTTTAATAATTGAGCAATACAAAAATACGTAGAAAGAACGGAAAATGTATACAAATATTTTTATTAGTTATTATTTTACATTTTTTTTTTTTTTTTTTACTATATTGCAGTTAAATGTATTCGTAGAGAATTGAAATATTGACTATACAACTTTTTGAATATTTGCTCTTTCTATACGTGGTAAAATTTTCAAAACATAGATTTTTGAGCTATTTGAGACATTTTAATTTTGTGAGTATTTAACGTAATTTTTATTTAGTACCTAGGTACTATGTGGATAAATGGTTAAACTAAACTAAAATTTTCTTTAACTAAGATTAATCGTTGTGTATAGATATAAATAAAATAACTCTATATATCCACCTTCCCATCTATACCCGTCCCCAGTGTCAGATCTTCTTTTATGACTTAATAATGTACCTCCTGCTAAATTATCCACCGAATGAAAATTTCATAAATCTCATAAAATTAAAATGTCTATAAATAGGTTGAAATGGCTCAAATGTTTTTAAAATTGTACAATGACTAGAAAAAGCAATTATAATCTTTTATCAAAATTACAAATCTCTAATATTTTTTTTATTTAATTACAACAGAAATATAAAATTAAAAATAATAAAAGCCTTAGGTATTTTCGTACATTTTCCCATTCTTTCTATGTTTTTTTTTGGTTTGTTCAACTATTAACAACTCTACAGGGGGAAAATCTATAAACGGCTTTCTTACTCACCAACTAAATTTATTTCTAATGGTTTTAGTAAGGCGATCAAATTGAGGACGCCGTTAATCTCTTCTATTTAAGTTCCAAAACATACTAAATGACCTAAATACAGGGAACCGCGATGGAATCATAGAATAACTAGTAACTACCCTATGGACGAGAATGATGAGATTGATCAGAATCAGAATAGTAGTCTATTGCCTATAAAACAATAATATGATACTGTGGCGGATTAAAGATATCTAAAAACCGTAATATAAGTAAACGTTTCTCGGAGCTGTGATAACGATTATCATCCAATTTTGTATTTTTTTTCACTATCGCATATTTGGTTTGATAACAGTAAGGGAGTCGCGATAGGATTTCTATAAAATATTGGACATAGTTGTTGCTCCGTTCCGTGTACGTGGTAACGTTTCGGAACACCGTGTTCCAAATGACGGATAACACATTCGGCCGTTTCAAGGTTATCAAAAGTACCGTACCGTTCTGTCTCGTCGCAGAACGTTTTAGAATTTTTCGCAAACAGAGAGTGACATATTCGGTGAATGGAGATTGTAGAATTTGTTCGCTGAACTGATTTGTTCATTTTTTAACTCTTCATTTGTAAACGACACGTATCTAATGGATGATGAATTATTTGATTCATTGGAATCATTCGGTAGCGAGCCAGCCGAACTCAAACTCGGCTCGACATTTTCCGGCAAAGGTCCTGGATTCCATACATTAAGATGTAAGTAAATTCTTTACTCAAACTATTAGACAATACTGAAGAATTTTGTCTTATATTATGTAGAATTAATTCTAGTGTATACATATTACATTTATTCCAATAATCTTAGACTCAAAAAACACTATATAATATACCTACTTGTATAAAATTAACATTTTAATTTTATTTTTTTAATAGAAATAGGCAACTAGGTTGCTGAAAAATAAATTACATTAGTTAATCCAAAAATAATGCGTATGGATCCAATTATAATTTAAACTTACTGTTATCATACATTTTTTTTCTTATTTATTTTATTTTCTTTAGTACTTTTTTTTTTTTATACAAATTATGATTTTATATTTAGATACCTATTTTATTATTGATTTTGGTTGTCCTTATAATACATTTTAATAAATAATTTCAGATGATTTTAAACCTGCAAGTGTAGATAGCAATAAACCAGCTAGTGTTGATATAAGTTCATCCAATCGTGAAGTCACCGTTACATTACCCAACTTTGATGGTGCTGGTGCATCACATACAGTGTATAAAGGATCACACAAAGATTACACAAAAGAATGTGTTCTTATCATTGATCATACAACTGGAGAAATTACATTAGAAAAGCTTACTACTAATGTACAATTGAAATCAACTAGGTAATTATCAATAATATAATTTATAACATTAATTGGTAGTGGTGTTGTATGCTATTTACATCACAAATTGTATCTACTTTTGTATTAATATTGGTGCTGTATGACATCTAGCAATATTATTTTATCTCAAGTATAATAATTAATAACTATGAAATACCCAATTATTGAAAGTTACAATACACTCTAAATCTAATTGGTAAATTAATTTAGATAAATTTGTATATAGTATAAAAACTTTGAAACACTCGATGCCACTAAGTTGTTGGAAAGGCAGCTTAAAGAAGAATAGTGGCATTCTATAAATCATAAAGCAAATAACACCTTTGAACAATTTTTTAGCATCAATTAAAACTGTATACCTATCTACAATAATCTGAATTGACAACTTACATACATATGCATATAATACAGGTAAGAATATTTTTTTTATAAAATGATAATAATTTAAAAAATTATTACTATTTTCCAAAATAAAAAAATAATGTAATGGTAGACATGATTGTATAGATAGCATACGGCAACTACAAAGTTTGCATAGATAGCATACAGCATCACTACCCGTTAATCTTTTTATTTTTCACTTTCATCCCAACTATTACTAATTATTTATTAATACAATTTTCAGAAATGCGGTTGAGAAACCACAAAAACCTATAGTACAGATTAATCCAGTTTTATCTGAAAAAAATAGAACAGCTTCTGTAGATAAACGATTAAAAGGCAAAATACAACAAAAAAAACAAGTGAAAAAATCTCCCAAGAAAGCTTCTCAGTCACCTAAAGTAGTGGCAAATATGTCACCACCAAGTAACGCTCAACATATGAATAAATCTCCGCAATTTTTTATGTAATTATATTTTAAGATTTATTTTATGTAAGTAAACCTATTTTATTAAATTTCAATATATTTTTTCAATTTATTATAAAATACGTAAAAAAAAAAAAACAAATAACTAATAATAGTAGTACATTATATTGCTTATATCTCTTAAATTTACATATTTTATATAAATTGTTTATTACAGGTCGGAATCTCCAATGTCTTCCAGTATTCCGAATGATGATGATTGCTCAATGACTGGGTTTGATTCCCAAGCACATCCCAGTTTTTCATTGTCTGATATTAAAACGGAAATTAAGACAGAAAATAATAAAACAGAAGTAAGTTTTACCTTTTATTCTTATTTAATTATATTAAATTATTAGGGAAATAATACTCACATAAAATGTTTAAGATAAAAAAGAATAATAGCATACATATTGTATAATATAACCCTTTAATACAAATACAATATTAGTTAGTTCTTAATATTATAGTTTATATATAAGTATTTTATTTTTGATCTTCCGGATATATGAATTTTTTAAATGTTCTTAGTTTTCTTCAAATTTCAACTATTCAAATTATCTATTGTTTTTAGTTTTTAATTATGTCCTTTAACTGTTTTAAAATTAAAATAACATACTTAAATATTGTAAACTAATACTTACACTAACATTTTGAATTTGTTAAGGTTCAATATATTGTTTGTTTTTTTTTTTTTTTTAATTATTAATTGAACCATCTATAAAGTAACGTTTTGCAATAAGCACAAGCGATGTTGGCTTAACTAAAAATAAGATAAAACATATTAAATTAAAATTTGTTTAATTACGAAGACAATAGGCCTGAGCAGTGGAGCTATCCATTGACAATACTTTATAACTAAGAGTTAATCAATTAGTAAGTCAACACCAAGTTTATTTTAGGTGCTTTTTAGTGTCAATAGAAATAGTAGGAACCGTTAATTCTAAGATTAGGGGGTTGTGATGGTTGTAAAGATTAGACTCTAATCTTTACTCTAATCATTAGAGTGTATGAGTTGGTAGAAAGTTTTGGCAATGTTTTTTACTGTAGAAATAGAGATATATTTATAAAGACATTTGTGACATGGTATGGGGCTTTGACTATTTGGATTATATTAATATTGGTGGGCATGTCAACTCTCCAATATTAAACACTGAATTCGAAATTAGTTTGAAGAAAGTTTAATGTTTAGGTTAATGTGTTTAGATGTAAGAAGAAGTCATAGTTGGCAAGTACAGTTGTTTAAGGTAAGGTGTTTTGTATAAATATAGCTATATAGGTAGCCTAGGTTTAATCCTTAAATAATAAATATTATGTCCAGATAATAGTGGTAGGCGATTTAAATGGGAGGGCAAACAACTTGTTGGAATGTGAACATGAATTGGATGAATCACGCTTTGTTGACTTTTACCCCCCCCCCTCTCTCTTCTTTATACCAAGTTCATAAAATGTGGCTAAGATTAGGTGATTTTGAATGAGATTTTAGGCCATTTCAGGATTGGAGTGGAGAGCTAAGAGTGCCTTTTTATTAAGCTGGGAAGTATGAGTCTCAAAATGGAGTAATATCTGTGTTAACATAAGCAATGTTTTATTTAATTTAATAGCTACATCAGCTGTGATTTAGGTCAAAGCTTAGCGTTTTGTGCCGAAATGGTTAGTGTATTACATATATTATAATTTGCTTGGTTGAATGTAGTTGGGTGGAAGAGTGATGAATAGTGAACAGGCTAAGAAATTGTTTACTTTTCCAATTTGGTTTGGACATAAAATATTACAAATATGGATAGTAGAAAAAAAAGTAGTGGGAAAAAATAACTTTTTCCATATCACTGATAGTCCATGTTCCATCAGTCTTTCTCAGTAGGTACAAAAGGCTGAGAACAAAACATTTTTCTTGTAGTTTACCATAGCGAGTTGTCACTAGTTGATAGGTATACATGATGTTTTCTTATTTAATTGAAACTGCTTTTATATTTATTGGAGGACTGTTTGGCTCTGTCAGATAATAAGGGCTCTACTTTATTTTTGAGATTAAGGCTCTAATATGTAGAGAAAGATTTCAGTTGTAATCTCTAGGGGTCTCTATTATCTTACATCCAAAATTGACTGAATAACATTTAAAATTTAACCTACAATATTTGTATTGTATTTTTGAGTAATTTAATTTTTCCAAGGAAATATATTTTTTTGAATTTACTTCAAGAATTATTTTTCACAAATTGAATTATTCAGTGTGAATTTATTTTCATGAGTATAAAATAAAGGTGTTTGGCACATTAAAAATTAAAACATAGTTTTATAAATTTTAATTTAAAATAACAATGCTTTTTAAGAAATTTAATATTAATGTTTTTTATTTTTAATTGTACAGTCCTATGAAGATTTGGTTCCTGCTGCTAGAAGTTTAGAACTTAGTGAATCTTCTAGTGATTCAGAATCAAGTAGTTCATCAGATAGTGATAGTGATGACTCAACAACATCTCCCACTAATCAACAAAGAAATGTAGAAAATCACCCGTTGCCCATTTTTAATTCTGCCAACACAAATGGTAGTTTAAACAAATCAATATTTATGTAAAATTAAAAAAAATATTTATCATTGTTTTGCTTTAGGTTTTAAAGGTCGTCTAGTAGATCCAGGACGTATTTTAGATGAAGATCTTCAACTTTCCGAAACAGATTCAGACTGACTGCCATTCTGCGGCATAATAATAACATACCAAATACCCCAAATCGAAGCCGTTCAGTCGTGCAACAATGATAAAAAAATGTCTTATAATTATGTATTTTTTAACCTACTTAAATCTCTTTTGATTAAAAATAAATGTAATTACAAAAATTTATTTTATTTTGTGTAAGACAAACAAATTAACAAGAATAAACTTGTATATAAATTACAAAAAAAAGTTTCATTTGGCTAACAAAACAAGTTTACTAACGAGTTTGCATACATCAAAGGCTTCACAGGTGGATGTGGTACAGCTGTATATGTTGTAAACTTTGGCTTAAGGCATTGTCCTTCGAGTGTGATAAACGCTCCTTTGTTGCCCATTGTATCGCAGTAATTTGGAGCAGAAAACACAGTAATACATTTGGAATCGTGTGCTTCTTCATAACCATTCGCTTTAACCTCATGACTACGGATAATATAATCTAAATTGTTTAATTCGATAAATTTGTTTGTAATATCTGGTCCGAATTGTACACCAACACCACGTTTACTTGGAGAACGTCCTGGAGCATCTTGGGGATCTGACCATAATATATCGCACATTGGGCCTGCTTCTGGTGGCTGTCTATTTCGGTAAATATTTTCAATATCCTTTAATGTAACATCATCTTTAGAAAATAAACCACCATGCATAACAAGAACACGTCTATTGATGCAGTGGGCAAGTGGAAGCCAATTGTAAACTTCTGTAAACAAGTTAGCCATTTCAACTGAATATTTAGATTTAACTTCACCTTCAAATCCATACATTCTATTCATAGTAACGCTTTCGTGGTTACCGCGAGACATAAAGAACTTATCAGGGAAAAGAAGTTTAAAACCAAACAAAGTAAAAATACATTCAACTGAAAATGATCCTCGGTCAACAAAATCGCCATTGAATAAGTAAGGATTTGTATCTGATGGTAAACCATTTAATTCAAATATGTTTAACAGATCATAGTACTGACCATGAATATCACCACATATTGTAAATATTTCACCAGGTTTAATATTAATGTAAACAAGAGTTGGCTGTTTTTCTAAATATTTTTTAACATCCAACAATATTTTGTAAGCATGTTTTTTATGTAACTTACCCTGATCTCGGTAAGTTTTAATAAGCTCTTTCATGAAATCGAGTGTAACTCTTCCATCATCTAAATTTGGTCCAATATAATCATCTTCAATACTCATTGATTCAATATCTATTTGTTCAGAAACACTTTTAGAATCTTCTACAGAAATAGCTTTTTCAAAAGCTAATCGTTTAACCATCTTATTACACTCGGAATATTTACGATTAGCATCTTTATCAGAAGGTAAAGCCTTTACAACAACTTCATAGTCTTTTAGGGCTTCCTTAAATTTACCAAGTGACATATACGCTGTTGCCCTTCGATAATATCCTTTCAAGTACTTAGGATCAAGTTGTATAGCTTTTGATGCATCAGCTAAAGCATAGCCGTATGCTTCGGTTTTAGAATGAGCAAAGCTACGATTTGCAAAATATGCAGCGAAATTATGTGGTTTTGTTGACGAACTCTCACACATTGCAATAGCTTTAGAATATAAATCAATTGCTTCTGCATAACGTTTGGCAGAAAAATGAAGATTCGCTTCTTCTTTCATTCGTTCAGCATGAGTTATATCAGCTTCGCGGTAATCCAATTTGCATTCGCCGTTCATTTTAATAAAACTTGAATTTAATAAAAAAAAATATAAAAGAACACGATAATAATTCAAACTTTATTTGTGCGCTGACTAATAAAAAATTAAAAAAATAAATAATATTACTACAATGGATATTTGTTAATTTTAAGAAAGAATAAAATTGTATTTTGTTTATTTTTATTAATCAGAAAAAAAGAATACAGTGTGTTCGTGATAAACACGTGAAGTATACTTATCAAAATATCAAAAATAAAGAACAATTAATAAATAATATAAATTATATTTTTTGAAATTTCAGATAATTGATTTATTAATATCATTTAAATCCAATATTCATTTTATTTGATGAATAAGAAATAACTTTATAATAATATTTAATATTATTATATTTTTTGACAAATAAGATATTAAATTAGGTTGGTAAAATAATACCAACTGTTAATATGTGATAAATAGTTAATAGATAACAAATTATTTTTAATAATTATTGTAAGAATAATATTATTAATAGTTAATTTTTAATTATAAATAGTAAGTTTTTAATAGTATTTTTTTTATAAATAAAATCTGTAATAATAAGTGTCAATAGCATTTTAATAGGTACATTTAATTTTGTTGCCAATTTGTAAAACATTACCACTATGAGTGAAACATTGAAAATGTTAAAAGAACAATCTAAAATAAGAAAAAAGTTATTGGCAAAAACGGTAAACGAGATTAATTTCAAAATTTCCTAATTATAATAATTTATAAATTATTATTCACAGTTAGGTTTCTCAGATGTCGAACAATTCCGTCATGCGCTGAATTCTCACAGGGAGCCGATGCCTATGAGTTCTGTTCGCAAATTCATAAATAAATTTAATTCTGAATCAAAAAGTCCTGAACATACTTATAAAGATTCTTCAACATTTCTTAAAGGTACACAGTCGTCTAATCCACACAATGACTATTGTCAACATTTTGTTGATACCGGTCAACGTCCACAAAATTTTATTAGAGATGTTGGTCTTACTGATAGATTTGAAGAATACCCAAAACTAAGAAAATTAATCCGTCTAAAGGTATAATATTATATTTTTGGTTTTCAGAAATTATTATAAATATAAGTATATACTTATATACTTGATACTACTATATACAATGTTTATTATTCATTTATATCATCAATTTTATCAATTGTTAATATTTTTCTTTTTATATAGACTAAAAAAATTATCTTTAAGTCTTAGTTTTTTTTTATAGGATGAACTTATACAACAAACTTCTACGCCACCTATGTTTCTGAAGTGCGATTTAAGCACTTATGATTTAAAAACATTGAATATTAAATTTGATGTTATACTTGTTGAACCTCCACTAGAAGAATATCAGCGAACTTTGGGTGTTACCAATACAAAGTTTTGGAATTGGAAACAAGTTAACTATAAATATAAATAATACTAATACTCATTTGTAAAATTTTATCTATTTAAGAAAAACAACCATGAACTGAATGTTTTATTTAAGACTTGTTTTAATTTAATAAATCATTCGATCAATACAGCCTGTTTTAAACTGAATATAAATACAAAATTATGATTATTAATTTTTATAATTATTTAATTTCTGCTTATTGAATATTTATCACTTGAACAATTATTTGAATGTATTCAATACTACCTAATTCTCTTATTCTAACATAATTTATTACTTATTTTTTAATTGTTTTATACATATCAATTTTATCTTATTTAATGATTTACTAGTTTTTATAGGCATTTATCATTTATTTATGATTAGTTATTAATTATTTGTATACATTTATTAGATAATGGACCTAGAATTAGGTGAATTGGCTGCGAATCGTAGTTTTATTTTTCTCTGGTGTGGTTCATCTGACGGTTTGGATAAGGGCCGTGATTGTCTACGGCACTGGGGTTTTAGGCGTTGTGAAGATATTTGTTGGATTCAAACAAATTCTAAAAATCCAGGACATTCAAAAAGCTTGGAACCAAATGCTGTTTTTCAACGAACTAAGGTATTTATTTGAAGTTAATACTAAACGGATTTACAATGCTAGTAAATATAACAAACACAAAATTTAATTTTAAATATTTTTAAATCATGTTCTTATTTGCCTACTATATGTTTAGGAACATTGTCTAATGGGTATTAAAGGAACAGTTCGTCGATCTTCAGATGGTGATTATATCCATGCTAATGTTGATATTGATTTAATTATTACTGAAGAGAATGGACATGGTTCAATGGAAAAACCTGTTGAAATATTTCATATTATTGAACATTTTTGCCTTGGAAAGAGAAGGTATTGTATTATGATTGTCATTGAATATATTTATACATTTATTTTTACTTTTTAGATTACATTTATTTGGTCGTGACAGTACTATACGCCCAGGGTGGTTAACATTAGGACATGAATTAACTAATTCAAATTTTAATTCTGCTATGTACTGTGGATATTTTAATAATGGCCAATTAACAACTGGATGTACTGATCGTATTGAAGAACTCAGACCTAAATCACCTCCACCTAAATGTAAATTGTCAATGGGTATACGAAAAGGTATTTCTTGTATGAATAGAAATAGAGGAAGACTGTAATGATTTTGATCTACAAATGACTGATTTAATAATATTAAATTAATTTATATTATAAAAGCAATATAATAGTTTCTATAAACTTAAATTAATAAATACAATAAAACGTCTTTATATAATTTATGATTTCTATGTTTTATTAAATTATTATAAATCTTCCTTATGGTCATTATTACCTTTTCCCAAATTTTAACAGTAACTTGAATGAGATTTATCATTTATGCACTGGTAATTATATGAATTATAATAAAAGTAATAATTACATTTTTTTTGGTATAAATACAATATTTTTAAAAATAAATATTATAAAGTTTAAACTAATCTGACTAGTACTTTGTTTAGAAAAATGTTGGTTACATTTTAAAAATATTTTTCATCAAATATGTACAAAAAAGGTTTTAATATTAATTTTAAATAAATTATATACTCTTTTAATCGTGCATGCATTAAATATATACATTTTTTAAAAATCACAATTTTACAAAAAAGCTGGGTTAATATTCAAAATAAAATAATTAAATAATTAAAAAATTTAAATGTTATATAGATTAAATACTTTGTGTGGTTAATAGTTACCGTACACATTTGTAATATTATATTTAAAATTGTTTAAAATATGCTACTAAATCTAGGAATAATCAATATATGTATTCATATGTTAAATATTCAAATATTTGCAAAAGAAGTTTGCAAGTTTGAAATCTAGGCTTTTTGAATGAATCAAATTTATATCATATTCGGATATATTTTTGAATTTGCTAAAAATATGTACAAGGCATAAATATCCGAACTTTACTTATAAATATAAATGATTATACATATAAGCCATATACACGTTATTTCCATGTTATTGTTTTTTATTGTTGGGTAAGTTACTACTACTACTACTTACTAGTTGTACGCTACTCAACATAACATTTTAATTTTTACTCATACTGTATTATACATTTTTAAAAATCATCGATTTTTATATGGGGTACAAAAATATATACATTCCGTTAATATGTTAAGTGTACAAATCACATTTTAAACAGACCTATATTATGGTAGGTATTTCGAATACATGGATTTGTCAAATCAAATCCTGGCAATATCATTGGATCAGAATCAATAAATATTGGTAAAGACCAACTGCCAAAACCAACCAATTTCTTCAGGTAAACAGTGTTTTGAGGAGGTACCATTTAATAATGTACATATATTGTAATATACTGATATACTGATACATAGACTGTTCTATGCAGTCTCGACGTGAGCCGAGCACGCGACCAAGATTACCAAATGCTATAACTCGCTAATCAGGGTGCAGTCCTTAAGTTACCTGAGCGTACCGCACCGTATCAACTGTCGTCGTCTCGCTACTAACATGTACACTTCCAGGGAATCTCCTTGCCCTAAAGAGGAAAAAAAATCAGCTCAAAGATCGAAGATCCGGACAAGAGCAAGTCCTCATCCAAGATCCTATGCACGGAGCTCAACATTGTCATCAACGCGTGGTCCAACAGGTGGAACCGCACGACCAAGGCGGCTTTGAACTCGCAGGGTTCTCCCAGATCTGAGGAAATAGGTATCGAGACACTCTAAGGACCTCACTTTTCACGTCACGCAGGTCCTTACAGGTCACGGGTGCTTCAGGCACTATCTCTTACGGATGGAACGAGCCCCAGACGCGGAGTGCCTATACTGCCGACACTCATTCGGAAGACACCCTCGAGCACACGCTAATCGTATGCCCTCACTGGGAACACCGGCAGAGCGTATATTGGCGGATGAAACAGCTTTCAGCGACGTCCAAAACTTGTTCTGCAGCCCCGAAGATACATTTCATCCGGAGTTTTATACAATCAGATCGAGGCAGCCTTCTTTTGCGGCTTACAGTCTTACCGCATAGAGGGCATAATGAGCAGTAAGGAGCGAGACGAGAGTATAAATAAAACTGAGGCAAGGGCTGACCAGCTGCCTCATTAGTCCTGGGCAACAAAGTCTGCACCTAGCCACTGGCTCAAGGTCAAGTACAGGTTAAATTAAGTTAGCAATTAGCATAATGTTAGAAGGTGACGCGATTCTACTACTCACCTCTCACCATAGTTTTAATTAACATAGTTAACAATGTGAGCCTGATCCGCAAAAGGGAAAACAGGATTTTATAAAACATTACTTAATTGTGCTTATTAATAAACGATAGCAGTGGTGAGGTAGCAATGTGAAAACTTATCTCCCACTGCTGTTGGTAAATTGAAAAAAAAAAATAAACATATTCTAAATTAATTAATCTATTTTTAGAGCATTGAAACATCCTATTGATTAAACATTGTGTGGAGTGTTAAACAGATCGGACAGGTTTTGTGAATTTGGTGGCATATTAGCCATATTCTGTTTTCCATTTATAGTACTTACCCATAGATAAATGTGCGACATATAACAAAATTTAAAATAAACATAAGTTGTGAAATGTTTTACAAGTACGTTTTAAACTTGTAGATTATTTATATATAGATACTAGTTAGGTGTTTTTTGAGTTTCAAAGAAATGCGACTGTTACAATCTGTTCTGAGTTGTATCGTGAACTGAGTTTCTGTTATGGTTATGTGACTTAACATGAACTAAATATCTACTTAATACTACTTACCAGTTATTAAAGTATCTATTGATTTTCTGTACGATTAAATCATAGTAAATAAAATATTAATATCACCTAATTTTTAAAACAACCTATCAAAATTCTTAAAAATTCACTACTCAATTGGTGTGCACAATATGTTATATAAGTACTAAATAATACAAATTAAGTAGATTAGATATAAAATTTAAGTATATTTAGTTTTTAATTTAACCCATTATGAGCTTAACTTAATCAAGTGATTATTAACTTACATAATAAATTGTTAAATAAAATAATTATGGCGAACCACAACACACTTTTGATTAATTGTTATCTAGTCTATGGAGTCAATGGACTACTTGATTCATTCTAATAATAGATAATATGGTAATTCTTCAAGTCAGCAATTAACAATAAAACAAAAATGAATAGTAAAATAATTGGAAACAACACGTCAATGAATATAATTATAATACCATCTTATTAAATAGTAAATATGTATTACTAATACAATAGACCTATATTTAACATGTATTCCATAGAATTAATTTTAATTATACATTGAAATATTTTTAGTTAGATGATGAATATGGTATTTCAGAAATCACAATACTGATAACATATATTCCATGTGTGATTGAATAAAATTTTAAAAAAACATTTAAGAATTATGTATGCATTGTTTTTTTTAAAACTTTACACAACTTTTTATTTCTTATATCTAATACTTAATAAATATTATTTGTTGAAATTAAACACTAATGTAAGTATAATATTAATTAACCAACAAAGGTTAAATTATATTTTGAGGAGTGATTATATGAAAAAGTGAATATAATTTAAAAAGGAAAAGGGCCGACAATAGTTTTAATTTTTTATTTAAGGAATTTAATAATTTAATAATAATATAATTGAAAGAAACTAACTAAAATTGATAGTATAACCATTAATGAGTATAATAAAATGTATATTAAAACATGAAGAGATAAATAAAAATTAATAGAATACATATGTTATTTGTATTTATTTTAAAATATTAACTTTCTTTGTGTTAATTAAAACATAATTTAAAATTATTATAAACTAGGAAAAAAATGCTAATTTCTAGTGTTAATAGAAAAAAAATGTTACGAAAGTTATTTCTCGGTGTGTGGAGACAAATAAAATTAAATAAGGCTAATTGTACTCAAAAGAGAAACATACAATTTTAATCTTAATTGTTTCACACAAAAATACAAATATTTCTTGTTAAAAGAATTTTACTTTCAAAAGTAAAATAAGAAAATTCTTTTATAATTACAAAACAATCTGATAGCAGGTTAAGAATGTTTCACTGCACATAATACCTGCTAATAAATAGCATCTTAAATTAAATTAAAATGCTTTTATTGTTAATTTTTTATTTGTATAAGTCGCATTATATGGGTTAAAGTAGTCGTAATATAATTATATTATAATCCTCCAAGGTGAGATACACCTCCACAAAGATATTAAAATAATATATATATATATATATAAATATATATTTATGTATATTATTTTGGCGGCCTTTAATTTTTATTTGCCTGATATTAAATTGTTAACAATGACAAGAAATGGTAAATTTACAGTCATATACATGCTTGTAAATGCAATTAAAAATCATATTAAGTATTAAGAAATTATAAAATTATCTGGATTAACAAATTACAAAAATATGATTAAAAACAATCACCGCGACAATAATACTTTTGGACAGCAGTCAAAGGATAACGATTTATATTATTTTTTCATTTGATTTAAAAATATAATAACGTTAATATCTAATTATTATCACCATGGCTGCACAAACAAATACCAGACAATGATATGTTTGTTGCAACACTTTAAATATCAGTCTTTCGATGTTCACAAATCGGATAACATAACTTTATCCGCGGGCGCCTTCAGATAACAAAATGGTTTGCAAAAAATTTACAAAAATAAAGAATAAAAACTACATAAAAAAACAATATGTAAAAATTAATAATAATGACTAATATTTAGCGACGGTCTTCACATCTTTCATTTGTCAATATTTACAAAAAAAAAAAAAACTTGAGGTGATACTTATAAGTTATTGATTTATACTTATAAGGTGTCAGCGTATTTTATAATTTCTAAATAAAAGGTAATATTGTTACTTTTTAAAATATGAAAAACTAAAAATATGACAACAACAACTTACACTTTATCAAATCAATTTCCAATCTCCAATTTTGGAGGTTTTTGAATGATTTTTGATGGTTTATCTTCTGGTAAAGTATTAGAAACACCATTTGCTAAAAGAAAATACATATTATACAATATACCTAAGAGTAACTTTCAAATAAAAATATACGATAATAGTGGTAAAAATTGATTTCTGCTTGAAAAAAAAAAAATACTAATATTTAAGAGAATATGAACCTCAATAATTAATTTAAAGAGATTATTTTATCACTACTAAGGTAAGGCCTTATTAGATAATATTATAATAAACCTAATTCTGTTACGGTATTCCAGGGTATTTAATAATTTTAAAATTAGCACCAGAGATTTAAAAGCAGGAATAAACTTTAAATAACTCAAAGATATTTTAAATTTTTGTATTAATTTACATTAATTACATTATTAAGTAAACATTGGTATTAAGTAAATAGAAGATACTAAACTAAAATAATTTTAAACATACATTTTTTACATTTTTAATATAGGTTGCCATTTCAAAATCATAAGTCATAAATCATTTCAAAAAAGTTATTACTTTCTGGGATAATGAGTGTCTTGTAATTGATAGTAGTACCATGTAGTACTGATTTTCCTGTTTTTTCCCGTATTGTTTCACAGTTATTCACATGTGTTGGGAAAGATGTCGGAAAAATCAAAAAAATTACCTTCTTAAAGTACCTCTTTAGAAAGATTTCCTTTTAAAAAAAGCGTTATCATCATAAATCAGAGCAAAATTTCTAGTAGAAAAGTTGTCCACAGAAAAAAAAACATAATATTTCAATAATATATTTTTAAATATAAAAATAAATAAATAAGTGCATTATCTGGAATATTATAAAAATATGTATTAAAAATTCATCATCAGGTAAAATCGCATAGTCAAAAAGTAAATGCGAATAAATAATATGAATAAATAAATGAAGGAATACATAGCGAACAAATTACACAAATTGGTTGTTTACATGAAAATATTATTATTTCAATAAGAGATATTATTTAAAATGAGTTTGGTTATTATTTATTATCTAAAATGCAAGATATAAGATATTATTTTGATTATTTAATATTTCATACTACAATAGTTAACAATGTTATTTGGTGAATTTTATTTTATTATACGTTTATCAATTTTTTTAATATTATTTAAATTTAAATTATTTCTGTGGGCTGTAATATATATAATATTGAGCTTGTGTTGATAATATAATTATGTTTATTTAATGAAATACATTCAGACTCATAGAATATTGAATTTAAAAAATGATATTTTTTTGAGAATAAGGGTGAATAATAATTAATAAATAATGTGGTATAATAGTATTAATTTGTGTAGGTTTCCTATATATACTAAAAACAAATTTATTTTTTACTATGGAAACTGTAAGATCTAAGAAATTTAATTTATTTAATTTAAGTAGTTGACTAAATGTCTGCTTGTTTATTTTAATTTCTAAATAAAATGAAATTGTTATCAACATATCTATAATATACTTGTATATATGAACTGTATATTTTGTTGTTAATAATATTATTGGTTTCATAATTATGCATGAAAATTTCAGATAAAAAAAAAGTACTTAAAATCCTTCTTTTTGCGATTATAATTTATTATTATATTGAAAATAGTTTTGATTAATAATGACAATTATTGATTGAATAATTTCTTGTACTTTATATGAATTGAATTTATTACTATGTATAGGTTATTTTTTAAAAATATACTGTTTTGTGTTTAAGAAAGGATGTATATACATTTTTTACGCCAAGAGAAATCATATTGTAATCTAGCTCAATATTAATTTTATTAATTTTTTTAATGAAAACGTAAGTATTTTTTATAAAAGTATTAGTATGTTTAATTATTCTTTTATAAGAGAGTAAATATTTAGTACAGTTATAAGGTTTTAAAAAATAAACTTATACATAGTAATAAATTCAATACAAACGAAGTAAAGAAATTAATTAATCAATAAATGTTATTATTAATGAAAACTATTTCCAATATAATAATAAATTATACTTACAAAAAGAAGGGTTAGTTATGGGTAGACCTTTAGGTGTTCTTTTATCTGAAATTTACAAGGTATATATAACTTAAATGTAACTGTAATTCATTTTATATGAGTAAGACAAACAGACATTTTAAAATGAAATATAAATAACACATTTCTGAAATAAAATTAAAAAGATTACCTCTTATTCAAATTTCACTAAACTTATTTTAGAAAATAACCATGATATAAGTTTTGATATTAATACAGACTTAGAAATATAAAATAACCAAAATAACATTTATATTTATTCAGTTTTGGAAGAATTATTACACATACACAATGAAATAAAAACAAATAATTTCAATACAATTTTAAATATTCAAACTGATTTTAAAAATAGTACCTTATATCATACATTTTAGATAATAATAATCAAACAATTTATATTTCTTAACATATCTATGTCTCCTATTAAAATAAATTATTTCTATGTAAAACGACCACTTAATATTATATTTATGTTTGCTATTTATTCATATCCAGTAGCATTTAACTTTTTGACTTTGTGATTTTACCCGATAATGAATTTTTAATTTAAAACCAGTCCTACAATACAGTACATAGTATTCCATGCGATACATTAATTTATTTACTTATATTAACTATTTAATCAATTTTTTTTTTTTACTTTATTAATTTACTTATATATTTGTCCAGTTTTTTTCTCAGTTTTTCATATTTGTTGAAAAAATTCATGAGAATATTTAAAAAAATGACCACACTTAAGTACCTTCCCAGTCAAATTTTCTTTTAGAAAATTTGAAATCATTATGAATTGGATGAAAATTATTGGTAAAAAAGTTATCCACAGAAAAATAATTTGTAATATTTGACTAATATATTTCGTACATTTTCTTGTATTCCTCAGTTTTTTTCGGTTTTCACATTTTATGAGTAAACTCTTAAGAAAATCGAAAAATGATCTCTCTAAAATACCTCTCCACGCCGATTTCATTTAAAAAAAGATGCTACACATAAAAATTGGAGCAAGATCTCTAGTAGAAGTTGTTTACATAAAAAAAAAAAAAAAATTAAATACCTTTGTAAAACCAATACATTCTATACTACACTCAGAATCTAAAAGGGATATCTAAACAATTTTACTTTAATATTATAAAATTTTAATGTTTTTTTAAATATCAAATTTTATTTTTAACTAAGTATTCTAAAGTAAATTTTTATATTTTAATTTTGATAAATGATATTAGTAGCAGAGATAATTGTTTAAACAATTTAATTTTAATGCCTCACTCCAATTCTTCATCCAAAATGCTTGTAATATATTTTTTTCCAAAGTTTAACAAAATATTTTCTGCTTTAGAATATTAAATCAATATTAACAATTTATACAAATTATAATTTTAATTTTTAAAAATGTGAATTCTTAAGCAAAAATCAATATTACTCGAACAAATTTTTGATAATTAAAAAAAGGTTAAAATTATGGTTATATAACTATGGTAATATAGGTTAAAGACGTACTATTCAGGGATGCATTGTCAAATTTTCCATCCAATGGGGAATTTCCATTTACCAAGGGCAAAATACTTTCCACAATACTGAAATCAAATTACATTGTTGTAAAAGAATTTCATATTTTATTTAAAATTATATATATATAAAAAAAAAAAAAATGATGTGGTATACCCGTTTGTTTTAATGTCTTCATTTTCTTTATTTAAAATTGACATTTTGGATTCTTCTATCAGTTCTGATGTTAAAATAGTTTCACTAAAAATAAAAGTTCAATTACATAACAAAAACACATAATTGTTTGTTCAGAACAAAGATAAACTTGTTAATAGACAAATAACTGAGTACTGAACAATTTAAAAAATCAGTTTTTATTGCTTTTTCATATGCTCATACAATACTATTTTTCACGAAAGAACGGTAGAGTTTCAACGAAACCCAGTCATTTTTACGCAGCCCCACGCCACACCTCGCCCAGGGCTCCCACCACTATCAGGCTACATCGGGGGTCCAGCAGCGATTTGTAGCTTAGCTGCGTACGTGAAACACTTTTCCCTTGTGAAAAATAGTATATAGTTGGGTTTTATTTAAAATGCAGTGAAATAGTAAATTGGCTTTATCAGTAAACTAAATTTTTTAGAGGGTTGCAACTAGATTATTTGATTAACAGGTAAATTAAATATCAATTATTATGCCACTCCCAAGGCATATATTTTGTTATGAAAAGTTTTAATTTATTACTAAAGCTATTAAATATATACATTTTTTTTAGTAACAAAGATAAAATATTGTCCAATTAAAAGTTTTATTTTTCTGAACATTGATAATTACTAAAAACATAATGTTTGTTATGTATATTAACATAAAATATACCCTACTAAAAATAACTTGCCAACCTGTGATCTTTGTCAAGGTGATTCCAAGAAGGAAGTTATATTAATACTATACTATTGACCTAATATTAGTTCAATATATAGAACACATTCATTATATTTTGTCAAGCATTTTAATATAAAATTAACCAATTTACCACGTGTTTGGAATACCACGGCCCTTTGATGGAACCTTCTTTATAGTATTGTCTTTCTTCACAATATTATTAATAATTTTCTTTTTATTATTCTGTTAAACAAAATTCATGATGTTAACTATTGATATTTCAGTAAATTATTTTAAATGATGATTACATGTATCTTTTGAACATGACTACGTCCACGAGCAGCTTTTGAACAATTATTACGTGTATTAAATACAGGTCTGGGTATGAGATCACGTTGAAATAAAGAACTTGGACCAATAGGAGGTATAACCTATAATTGAATTAGTTCTTAATTTATCCATAATATTATCAAAATAGTATTTAAAATCTTACTTGTTGAGATGGTATCATATTACTACGACTCATATAAGGACTTCCAGTTGCAGCCATGCTATAATTGGCACCCCAGATTCCCACAACAGCACCAGCAACTTCTAGTTGACCACCAGATGACTGTTTCATAATGCCTCTTTGTCGACTGTTATGTTGAACATCTCGAAAGCGGCTAGGGTTTTGATTAACTAGTCGACTCAGTCTTTGTTGTTGATATGGTGGTATATTAGCATGAGCCATGCTAGCATTTATTATTTGAGGAGAAAGCACTCCTCTTGGATTAAAAATTGTGTCTAAAAAACAAATATTAATATTTAATACTTAGCAAATAAAAATGTGTAAACAATAAGTACCCATAAATGATCCTTGGAATGGTGTAATTGATTGAAATCGTTCACCCAGTCCCTCTAAAATAGCTTGTCTCATTTTTTCAACCTTAATAGTTAATGAAAAATGATTTTCACACAAGTCTTCAAGTTTATTTGCAGTTGATGCTCTAGCTAAATGATACTGAAATAACCTTCCATCAAAGTACATCCATGGACATGACATCAACCAAGGTACAGGTGCTCCACAAGCATCATTTACCAACATAGCCGTTTCTATACCACACATTAAAAGTGTTGCTAAATGTACACCTCTTACGCTAACAGTTCCCTAAAAATTAAACAATTTAAGTCAAGCAGCTCTATAATGTTACATTTTTTTATTGTTTTTTAGGGTGAAATAACAAACTTTTGATTTTCTAAAAGTAATCTATACTCTGGACCATGAGAGAAGTGAACCGAGTTCAGACTAAAATGCATATTGTAGCACTTAACTAAATGGAATAAAATGTAGGAAACAGTACATCTGAACAGTTAATGTTGTCAGTAAACATACGCGAAACGGTTTACTTCTCTTGTGGGCCCCGAGTAGAGACCAGAAATAAATAGGGTATTAGTTTAAATAAATATTGGGGTTGAAATTTTTAATTTCTGGCAACCCATCCACAAAATATTTCATTTTTAAGTTTGGATAAGAGGAAATTAACAAAGTATCATTTGTATGGTGGCACGACACACAGCATTTAAAGGTGAATCAAAAGTTGGTAATTTTTTCACTCACCCCTAAAAATAAACATGATAAAAATTAATGGTAGTATAATGATAATGGTAACTTTTAACTAAATGATAACTTTTAGAGGTGCTTGTTTTTCGAAAGAGTCAATACTTTGATAAATATAAATAATGAGTGTTCAATGATTAAAGAATCAATTTTGTACAGCGTAAGTGTAAATAAGCAAATATATTCATAACTATATAAACTATTTATAATTTATATAAAAAAAAAAAAGTGGATTTATTAACATATTAACAGTCATGCACTTTTCTCATCCATTACTCTAGCAGCCATATGTAGAATTTAGTATAAACCCCACAAGTTGTCATAGTTGTTTTTGTTTACAATATATTTTGTACAGTCCTTCTTGAATTCACTATTATTTTGTTCAAAAACCTGACATGGGAGTGTTGATTGTATATAGGAATATGACAATGTAAAAAAAAAAAAGGACACATGGCAGTTAACGTGTTAAAACTTAAATATTGTTGACTAATCTTTTTTTTAAATGATTTCTTATTTTCCTTGGTTAATGGATAAAATAAATATAGAATGGAATTTTATTGGCATGTATATGATTTTATTGGAATTGTATATTATAGATTCATTATAGCATATTATTCCAATATTTATTTTTATTAATTTTTATAATTGACAGGTATTGTCTTTGAAGTTTATACTAACTTGTAATTCTTGAGTATTCTCATTTTTTGATAACTCAGGTGCAACAGCTGTTATAATAAATGCATCCAGTTCATATTTTTGAAGAATAGGTACTTCTGAAAATGTTATGATATATCTAAGAACAGAAGCAATGATAAGTGTATGCTGAGGAACATAATCCGTATTGTACATAAGAGGAGTGTCAGAACGCATACAAGTCAAAAATGCCCTCAAACGCCTTATGTTATCTTCTGGAGTTGTTCTGGGGGAAAAAAAAAATATACATATATAACCGATATACCTAAATTTAAGCACATAAAACTTACCCAAACCAAAGCCTGTGAACAGTAGGAACACCCCACCCTAATGGTTCAGCTTTTACCAAATGGTAATGTTTATAAATATTTGTTTTATCCCTAATCCATTCACGTATTTGAATGACAGGTAATTCAACTAAAATAATTATATAATTTTTATTCAAGTGTATATACAGGATGATACATGTATGATTCACTAAGCATGCTCACCCTAGTTTTTTGGTCAGATTCTAATTTTTTACAATATTTAACTAGTATCCAGTGGCGATACCAACTGGTTTTTCAAATGAAAACTTATATTAAAATTTCTATAAATATACTGAGTATCACTTTAAATAAATGTTAGTTTTATTAGTGCTCCACTATTATCCCCTACCTAAACTTAAAAGTGGTATGTCTCGTTAACAGGTTGATAGAAATCAAAAATGTTGACATCAAAATTTATATAAAGTAATATTCTGTCTATTTATAGAATTTTTAATAAAGGTTTTCATTTGAAAAACTAAAATTGGTATCGCCATAGGATACTACTTAAATATTGTGAAAAAGCTAAGCATTCGAAAATATTGACTAACACTTAAAAATTCCAAAAAAGAGAATTTAATAAATGCAAAATTTAACCAAAAAAATAGGGTGAGTATGCTAAGTGAATCATCCTGTATATATTGCATACACAATATTCTTTATTAGTATTTAAAATATCGAATAAATAGTAATATACCTTTTTGACTACTATTTGATTTTGCTAAATAATGGGCATGATGAAGATTGAATAAAATACCATACACCATTTGTCGAGCTTGTCTGTAAAATAAATGTATATTTGGAATTTCATGATTCATTTCATCTTCTAACAGAACAGGTAGTTTTATTTCTGCCTATAATAAATTAAGACAAGAAACATATTAATATAAATTGAAACATTGATACATGATATAATCTTATACTTTACTTTTGTTAAAATATGATATAAATAAGTAGACATAAGACCAGAAGTGTGTCGTTCAAATGCTGTATTTACTACATCAATAGAAACTTCAGGAATATTAAATTCAATAGATTTATTTGGAGATAACTGATTTGGTAGGGGTGTTTGAGTATTAATATTATATGTATTTGAACCAGACTCAGAATTATCATCAAATAATAATAAATTGTCCATCTAAAACAAAAAATATTAAATTAAATTGTTTAACTATTTAATAATTAAAATAATAACTTATTTTAATACAGAAATAAAATATAATGTAAAATACCTGAGATTTAAGATTTTCAGATCCAAATTTTTTAACATCAGATATTCCAGCTGTCGATTCAAATGTATCAATTTTGCCTTTAATATTTCTATTATTTTCTTGGCTATTGGTTTTGCATTTAGTTGCGTTGTCTTTAGCACCATCTAAATAATATTGAATACTTTTCTTTAACTTTGGCACTCGTTTGTCATCTTTATGTCCAAGTATATGAGTAGCTATTTCATCTAAATTATTTTTAATAGGAGGTAAACTTTGAAGTGAATCCACTATTTTTTTCACAACTTCTTCACCTGATACCTAAATAAAATGAGTTCATAATTCATTAAAATTAAAATCAATTTACATTATTTGTACATTATAAGTACCTTTGAAATTATTTGATTTATGCCGCAACGTTTATAATAATCAAAGAGTTCATTTTGAGGCAACACAAAATTGCCTAAAAGTGATAAAAGAGCACAAAGTTTATCTTTGCTTAATTTCAAATCTTCAATTAATTGAGACACAATATACTCTTTAGCTTCTAATGTCTGTCGCATAGTGAGTTTGAGTGAATGAGCAGAAAAAAACCTTGGTGGATCAAATGCCAAGTATTCAGCATCATCCGCCATCAAACCATGAAATTTATGTTCTCTACAGTACCTAATAAATTCCAAATGATGATCTTTTACTGAACAAACCACAGGGATTTTTAAATGATGAAAGTAAAGCTTCACAGCTGTTCGTAAACAAACGGGAGGTATCCACCATACTTTAGGAGGTGGTGTTCCTTTGGCAGCAATATGTCTTAGAACCTAATCATATTACATTTAATCATCAATAACCATAAAAAAAAAGTTAATTTAACTGACTAACAGCATTAGCTCTATTACGAGTTTCTTCTTGTTTTTGAATCCATTCATTAAAACGGTCTTCTTCATAGGCGCCATTAAAAAATACCACAACATGGACATTTGACTGACGTAAGCTACTGACAAAATTTGTCAAAAATGATACCATCCGATTCCATTGACCACCACAAACCCAATCTATAAGTAAAATAAAATATAATTTACAAGCTAGTATATATTTTTATCACAATCATGAAATAATAATAAAAATAGTTACCTGAAAAATATCCACCGTATAAGCGATCTAAACAACATTCTGCATCTACTAGTAAACAAAACTGAGCTTTTGATACTTGAATTTGATTTAAATTTTGATTGATTTTTCTAATAACCATTTTCTTAGCAAGCTGTTGTGATACAGTATGTCCCAATTGTGTAAGATTGACATTGATGCAGCTGCCTTCTATTTTCCCACTATCTAGGTATTCCAAAAGCTTGTCAACACCCATTATGAAGATTTAACTAAAAACAAATTGATTTTGAAATTTTTCTTAAATAATATATTTTTAAATCTATTTTCAAATTATTCATATGCAGATATATTGCAGCTAAGATTGAATACTTTGCATCTGAGTTATTGACTAATTCAATATTATTTAATCAGTTTTAAAATTACAGCAGATTCCGCTTAATATGGTCACGTTGGGATCAGTTATATTCGCCCACACTAAGCAGTTTCCCATTTTAACCAAAATTAATATTGTTATACATTAGAGTCGGAACCACACCATTATGCCTATATTAGGCAGCTGTCCGGATTAACCGGTGGCCACATTAAGCGGAATCCACTGTATTCACTTGCAAATAATATTAAACACATTGACAGTAAGGGTGTAGTAATGTTAACACAGATCCACCACTGAAGTCTGTAAACTGGGAAAAAAAAAAAAAAATAAAATATTATACATCAGTTATTGATTAATTGAATATTATTTAATCAATAATGTGACTAACCAAAATATAGGTAGCATTAGCAGAATAAAACTTGGAGTGCAAAGTACTCCTGGGCCACTGTTAAATATTAACGATGGACTAAATTATACTTAAAATAATTGATTGTTATCAATGAGTAAATAGTATTTTTGTAAGGGCTTTTAGATATGTTAACCTGCTTAAAATTGGTTAGCACCACAACCAACAGATACCCAGTTACAGCACTATGTACTTTGTAATATTCTAACCTATAACTTAAATTATTAAGTAATCTTTGTAAAAATGTTTGGTGATTGAGAATAGATTATTATACATAAATACAATTTATAATTTGTATTCCTTAAATTCTCAATACTTTTTAATTTCAATATTTGGACTGTATTAAAAATAACTATTGTGCCTACATGTTGAGCCCAAAATCTAAATATCCTTATAGTATTTTTTTTAAATTATCCAGAAAATTTATACTATAAATTTCACACAATTTGAGAGATTTTAAATTCTAATGTTATTATATTAATTATATATGCACCAATAACGATTCTCTTGCGTGATACATATCTACAAATAAAAATAATTATTGTTTAAGTAATTAGGTATAGTTTTAGGTGTGTCACCAATGGACACCTGCCCAATCGTGTTTTTCTTCTCATACTTTTTTGTTATCGTTTACTTTTTGTAATTTAAATTACATATTGTAAATATACATTCAAACGTTTTTATAATAATGGAAAAAAAACATATAGGTTACATATTCTAACTTTATTGAATATTATGAAGTTATAATAATAAAAGTTATCCATAATTTGATTTTAAATAAATTTAAACAAATTGTTAACTAATAAAAATATATATATATATATACTTTTACAGAAGACCTTCTGTTAAATTTAAACAGAAATAATTAATAATACATAATAGTTTTAAGTTTTGTTGTTACTGTAGCCATCAATTTAAACAATTCACAATAGCCAACAGATAACAATAAATACTGTAGCAACATTTCAAGAAGTTGATTTTGTTCCAATTAATTAAATATTTGAAGGATATTTAAGTATGGAGTACTTAAAAAAAATATACATAGCTATATATTTTTCTAAGCTATATATTTTTTTTTCAGTTGATTATAAACGAACGTTTTAATATTATGATAAAGAAATAGTGGTTTGCAAAAATTAACTAATATTGAGCTTTAATAAATATATATAGCATATTCTCTTTTTTCTTTGAAAAAACTTAAAACTTGTGATTCAAGTGGAAGTCATACGAGAAAAAATGTAAATTATAATTGGTGAATCGTGATTTGTTAGCACAAAATGGCTTCTACATTTTATGCCGGTAATTAATAATTATTTTGCTATAATAATTTACCTGCGATGTTTTACTAACAATACGAGCATTCACACACCGCAGTTGTGTGGAAACATAACACGCTAAACTATTTTGTACAATTATAAGTACGAATAAAGTTAAAAACACATAACATCAGCAAATAAAATATAAGACTAAATTGGAAGTAAATACAATAACAAAAAATAAAATTCTATAGCAGACCATTAGCGTGCAGACGGCTTGTCGATTAATGTAAAATGGTGATTGCGCAAGCGCAAACACCGGGTATAAAATAGAAAAACTCATGGAAGACAACAAAATTGATAGTAAATGTTATCTTAATTTGTGCTCTCTAGTTTATTTGATATTGTTGGCAACACTTTTTTAGATATTAAATCCTAATGCTACCAATTGAACTATAAGATAAGGTAATTTACCTTACTACCTTAGATATTAGAACTATGGAATTAACTTATAAGATGATATGGACTGGCAACTGAACCAATTATTTCGTTTGAGTTTTTCGTGGAAGAGATAATCCGGAGGTTGAAGCACTATTTGTTGTAGAATAATACTTCTAACATAATAATGTAAAATTGGAAACTGCGTAACCGTGAACGTAGTAAAACAATCAAAGAGGTATAACCATAGATATATATATAATCTATATTTAATCTATGATTAAGTTGAGTATCAGACTAATGTATAGACTGATATAAACCTTGGTATAGTTAAGGCACTGCATAGATTGTTCTAAGACTATAATATTATCTATAGCCGTAAACTGATCACATGGTGGCCGGGTGACGAGGGACAAGACCCAAAAGTTTTTCTTTTATCAACACCTTAGACTAACGGGTTTTAGCACTACTGGTGGTTTAATTTGAAATCACATTTGTTTTATAATTTATCGGAAAAATTATTCATATTCTTACAATTTCTGATTTCATATGTAGTCTATTTATCATTATAACGATTTTTAATTTATACATAAATTGTAATAATGATACGCGTAAAAGTAGTGTGAAATAATTCACTGGTGTTAAAAAAATTCCAACCATTTCTTTATTTAAGCCCCCAAAAGCTAATTATTTAGCTTGGTAATAAGCAATTACAAATGTTAATTTACTCAACTGATAGTATTTTAAATCGTTGGTTTGCATTGTAACCTTCTGCACCTGTTCCTTGTACACTAATTTGTGACCACTGATACACTGCTTGTGACCAGTCCATTATATTATATCTTAGGTCCGTTTCACATGGACCACTTTACATATTGCCCATAGAGTAAAATTAAAAATTAAATATTTTGTGTAGACATTTTGATTTAATTAAAGAAATGTATATATATTTCCCTACTGTGTATTTTATAATATATTAATAAAATATATTTTAATTTTTCTAGTTGCCTATACAAAATTTAGAAGTCTATAAGGTATTTTCAATGAATGAACCGTCAACATCTTCATTTGATTCTAATAAACTTGATGAAAATATGATGGTAATATTAATTTTTAAATGAATGTTTACTTAAAAATGAAAATTATATGAGAATTGTGGGCATATTATATTTTTCATCAAATAAATATGTTTTTAAATTATTATAATTACTATCATTAATATTATTAATTTAGAACAAATCTGAAGCTGTATTAATGGTTGCCAGTGAGGTCGCAATTGAGGACACACCATATCATACATATTTAAAACGTAACATTCGACAACACTCCCAAGACCACACACCAAGTAATTAAAGAGTTTATAACAAACCATACAACGAAAATATAAAAAAATTACCAATATGCAAACCATAATCAATGATCTCACAAAATCTTATTGATGAAGAGTCTAGTGTTTCACTTTTAGAATCTTTTGGTAAGCATCAAGATCTTGTTAATAATTGGACAAAAAAAAATTCCCAAAAAGTATAGTCCTGCTATTTGGCAATTTGCTTTGTTTTTGCATTTTTTTTCCTTATGAATATGCCAGGGATCAATTTACTACAATATTAACACATCCACACACACTTAGCAAATGGTTAGTTATTTAAATTCTGAACCAGGATTCACTAGTGAATTGTTGAAACTTTTAAAACTGTAAGTGAGGAATTCATCATATCTTGTGTAATTGGTGCATTAATAGGTGAAATTGCTATATGCCAACATCTAGCATATGATAGAAGTACTAACAAATATTATGGTCAAGTTGACATGGAAAATGGAATAAAAGATGCACTTTTTGAAACGATGACCAGAGAACATGTATTGAAGTTGAAGGGTTTAAACTTGAACAAAATTTATTCCAGGCCTCTCTTTTAGCATTTTTTAAAGTATAAGTAGTGACTGCACAATAATTTTGGTAATTGAGAAAATCAGTCATCGATCCCGAATGACGAAAAGTCTTAAATAATTGGGACCTATTTTTGATAGTCTTAAAACAGGTGGAATTCCACCAAGGAGGAGAAGAGATATAAGTTTTATGATTAAAATGTTTAGCTGGAATAGTGTTTGGCAGCACTATCCACAGCCTCCATGAACGCAGAATACGAGTTGCACAATGGTAAGTCATCGTGCACAGAGGTGATCGAGTTTTGAATTAGAAGAGAATAAGAAATCCAATCATCCTTATTGAGGTTGAACATAACACGACTCTTATCAATAGAGTTTAGATTAGAGCCGGGAGAGCGGGTAAATTGGATATACCTGCCGGTAGATGCAGAGATCAGAATGGGGAAATGATCACTGCCAGAAGAGTTATTAAGAGTGGACCAAGAAAGGATCCAAATGAGGTCAGGTGAGCAAAAGGATAAATCAATAGCGGAATCCGAAGACTCTGGTCAGCCTACATGAGTAAGAATTTCAATTCAATGATGCGAGTGGGTGTATTAACACCATCATTGTAGACTGATATACGTCTATAGTTATCAATGGGAGAGTGAGAACTTAGACCTTCCCAGAAATCGCATTCGAGAAAGTCAGTGTCAAGTTTAATTACACTAAGTAAATAAATGAGATTTGTTGGAATATTAGCAGAAAAGCCATATTCAGTTAAAAATGCAAAGTTCAAACACAGATTACCAATCACATGAAATCACAATGTGTTTATTAGTTGTCATTACATTAATATAAAATTTTCCTAAGAAAAAAATGTTTTTGACCTTTAAAAGTAGTTTGTTATACCATATTCTGGGTTATGGTTTTTCATAATGTAATCAATTATTAAATTTACATATGTTGATGTAATTAATTTTATTAGTAAAGTTATATGATCAGTTTATGTACTTCTTGTTACATATGCGTTTTTAATGATGCAAATAAATTTGAGTTGCATAAAAAATGGGTTAAGACTT
The DNA here is from genome assembly GCA_902439185.1 of Cinara cedri. NCBI lineage: Eukaryota > Metazoa > Arthropoda > Insecta > Hemiptera > Aphididae > Cinara > Cinara cedri. The sequence continues at coordinate 636,779 of CABPRJ010000004.1, forward strand.
CTGACTGAATTTGTAATTTATTGACTGTTTTAATCCTATAGTTGTCATTTTTAATACTTTTTCACTTTTGAAACAAATATTTATGATACTATCACTTGGATAAATTAAATCACCTCTACACTAACCTTATTTTTTAAGGTAACAAGAGAGTTTAAAAAACATACTTTATCAGTAGCACAAAATGCATATTTGCAGGTGTAACATTTAAGTATGTTGGTATTTTTATGAACTGCAAATCTAGATATATAGGTTATAACTTCTTTTGAAAAATAACTAAAAGAATAATCTTTATGAATATAGTGAATTTAGTCATGATCCATTATGTATTAATTTTATATTTTGTAAATTTTCTTTCTCCAAAATTTTATCTGAATTTAAATTTGTTGAATTGTTATTTAATACTATGACTGGATCAGAACTAGAATAATGAAGAATATCAATATCTTCAAGGTTAATTTTTTATAAGCAGAGCGGAACTGTCTTAGGTTGGGTTATTGTTGAACCCATCCTAGGAATGAGCACTACAGAAAAATAACTCTAGATGGTCCTGACTTAATTTATAAGCTTTAATATGTGATAGTTTATTAGATTAAATTAATGTTGAGTATAATTACAACAAACTATTTAAAGAAACAATGAAACCTTTAAAACCAGTTTTACATTTAGATTAAAGTACAGGTATAAAATTAGTATCATTTTTTTAGATTTAAAGATCTTTGATCTAAGAAACACAGAAATAATTTGTAAACAATTTAATTTCTTCAATATTTTCATAACAAAGTGCTTTTTTGAATTCAATACAATTGATAGATCTACTATTTAGTATGTCAAATCTTTTTTTTTTTATTTTTTTTTAAGTAGCTTTTAATAATTATTTAGCTCGACAATTACATAATTTAACATATTAACAATATAGACAATACAAGATATTAAAATAATAAAACATGGTAGCAAGTAGTACAAAGAAAATAAAAAAAATAAACATAACTAAACTAAGGTTTAAATGATAAAGCCAGCCTCCTGGATGAAAAAAATGATAATATTAACAACTTGTTCAGAATTAGATTTAAGAGAAGAGATTGAAGGGAACATTTAGGAAGTTAAGAGAAGTAATTAAAATAAAACGGTTTGTAGTGGATAAAAGACAATCGAAGAGGATGTGCAATAAATTGCAGATACTTTCCTCCAAATGAAGAGTGCAGAAGGGGGAGCCATTTAAGTTGAATTTATAAGCGTGGGAAGGTAAAATATAGTGTCCTATGCGTAGACGATTGAACTATACAATAAAGGATCTGGATAATGATAAATTTTTGAACCAAATATTATTAACAATAGTGGGAACAATAGATTTATATCTGGAGGCAAAATTAGCGGATAGGTTGTTCCAATAAATAGACCAACGATTAGAAATATGACGTCGTAGGAGTGGAGTAAAGTCAAACCAAGGAATTCGTGAAAAAGAAGGACTAGTAAAGTTAGAGGACGACTTAACTAAGGAATCGGCAACCCAAAGAAATTTGATATTGAAGTCTGCTTGACTAAGACTAAAAAGGATAGATTTTTTACGGATAATTAAAGAAGATATCTGAGAATTAAAGGCGTACGAATTAAGAGACTGGAGGCATGACATAAAGTCTGATGCTATTAAAAATTTTTTATTAGGAGGATGATAAAATTGATAAAATAGGGTCATAGGATCATAAAAACGATAAAATTGACCGCTTTTATAATAGCGAAGTATTCAGCAGTAAAGAAAGAAGAGGTAGTGGGTAAGTTGCTTGTAAATGAAATATGTAATTTGGGAATAAAGAAGGAGTAGCAAGCCGAAAGAGGAGAAACGGAACCATCCGTATAAATTATAGTAAAATCTGGAAAATTATCCTCTATGAAATTTGAAAAGAGGCTGTTAATTACCCTGGGAGGGGTAACTCTTAATTCCATGAAAGAGAAACCTGAAAAAATCTCGATCATATGTACATTTGAAGAGTACAGAAAGGCTTCATAAGCTATCTCATACAGAGGGAGTTTATGATTGGATAGAATATATTGATGAAACGGAGAAATGGAGTTCGCAGTCAGAGAGAGTATGGGAAGAGATTTTGGAACGTAACGCCAAGAACAACTAATAAAATGAATCGAAAATGGGGCAACTGGAGTAGGATAAAGATTTTAGAAGGAACTTGCCAACGAGCCAGCGACATCTAATATTAAAAGGGGGGCACAAGGATTCCATCTCAATTGCTGGGAGAGGGGATGATCTAACGTAACCCATAATACATTTCAAGCAAGAGCTTTGAAGAGCTTTTATTTAATTTTTTCCAATTAGAAAATGATGCTGAGCTGAATAGAAAACATCCATAATCAAGTTTGAATCGTATAATGGATTTATAAATTAATAGAAGAGCCAAAGGGTGAGATCTCCACCAGGTACCGGTAATTGCTCTAAGAAAGTTAGTCCAACGAGAACCAAAGGAGATGAGTGACATAGTGTGAGGTTGCCAACGCAATTTGGGGTCGAGGGTGATTTCCAAATAGATAGTATGGTCGACAAAAGGAATAATATTGTTATCGAAATACATATTAGGTGGATTTAGGTATCTGCGTCTAGTAAATATTACAGATTTGCATTTGTCATAAACAACAGAAAAAAAGAGATCGTTAAAAATATTATTTAGTTCTATAAGAGCGAGGTTAAGGGATCCTATAGCAATATTAAGGAATTTGTTAAAGGAGAAAACAACAATATCATCAGCATAAATGAGGCAATTGTAACCGAGACTGGAAAGGTGATTAGCAATGGTACTCATATAAATATTAAAAAGTATCGGGCTAAGATCTTGTGGAAGGCCGGAGAAGGTGGTACGTGTGCAATTTAAACCATACGGGGAAGTAAAATACAGATCCTAGGTCGGAATATTAATAGAATCAAAAGCGTTGCGAATATCAACTAATGTGGCAACAAAGAATTCCTTATCATTGAAGGCGTGATATCTATTACCGATGAATGTAGATAGGCACTCCATAGTGCCCATACCCCATACCAAAGAGGTTAGGTGGTAATATAGAATGATATTTCAACCACCAATCGAGCAGAGATTTGAGGATGTGTTCAAAAGATTTGCATAAAGCTGAGGAAAGCGCGATAGGACGAAAAATGCCGTATTAGAATTTGGTTTGGGAATAGGAATAACTCTGTATGATTTCCAAGTGGGTGGAATATAATTAGTAGCCAATATATAATTTAATACCTTGAGTAAGAAATTCAAGTGTTTCAACATTAATGGGAAAATATTATCAAGCCCGGAAGCTACCGATCGCCTAGAGGAAATGGCGTAATTTAGTTCAGATAGAGTGAAGGGATTAGTAAGAACGTGAGAAAAAAATGTAATAGGATAGAAGGGGGGATGAACTTCAGAAAATGTAGGAACATAACAAGTAGCAGCCTTAAAACAAAAGTCGTGGAATCAATCGTCGTTGGTGGACCGTTGAGTTGGGGAGATGCACTTTTTGAAACGATTAGATCTATCCGAGCAATTACAAAGACAATAATAGAGAATAAAGAATAATAATCAATTTACTTTTTTTCTCACAACTACCAGTACCCGCCACAGAAAAGACAGTGACGCCGCTGATAAAAATACATTATTTTTAATTAATGCTATCACGTGTGGTCGGTCCTCGCTAGAAATCGCTCCACTGTTATTGGTCTATTTGAGCAGTACATTAATTTAATACGGACCACGCCACAAGCAACCACAAGTTTAGTAAAAAAAATAACCAAATAATAATATAAAATACACATTAGCGTTGCGTGAAACTTGGAAATCCTAAGGAGGTAAAGGCCCCCCCCTTTAATACAAAAATTAAAATATTAAATAGTGATTCTGGAAAAAGTTTTAATTAAGATAAATATTTTCTAATGATTTTTTTATGTCGATAAAATTACTGCACCCTTTTTTCGGACATATCTTAAGGGCACGGGGCCCTGGCCTAAATACGCCACTATAAGCACTTAACAATGTCGAACCTGGGGAGAGGGCGAAGTTCCCCCGTTGGTCGTATAATGATATGTGACAATATCTAAGCATTGTTATGTATTTTTAATTTTTTAGAAATTTTCTATTTTAAGAATGGGTGAAAATATATTTCGCCCCCCGTAAGAGAGGCCTAGGTACGCCACTGGCAATTAATAATATAATATAATACATAATATACTTAAAAATACATCGTGGCTATCGTGTGAAATTATTGATTTGCATGGCGCTACCGTGTCTCTTATGTAGCGACACGTAAAGTGGTCCATGTGAAACGAGCCTTAGTCCGTGATTAAGAGTTACTTTCAATATTAGCAGATACCAACCTAGATAGTTATTCTGTTTATCCATGCGTGGTTCTTTGATAAAAATTTCTCACTAAGTCTCGAATTTGTTATTCAATTGTATATAAACAGTGTCAACGCTAATTTTGAAAATAGTTTGTTGAAACCATTATTAAAGAAGTTATAATAAAAAAAACTTCGAGATTTCAAACCGTAAAAACAACATTAATTTCGATTTAGTCATAATTGAATTTGCTGAAGACTCAAACTCGTGTAGCGAGGTTTAAGTTTATTTTTACGACACTATCCTTCTTCTAGCAGTATCAGCTTGAAAATGTTAGAATAAATAGGTTATAGCTATTTAGAGTCCTTTTATGTCCTTTTTATGGTTTGGCTCATAGTACTCACTGAAGATTGGGTTGGAATGCCTGGCTTCGCATTTTTAGTTATTTTTTCTTTTCCCCGGGTAGATAACAGACTGTTACTTATTTGACAAGGTTTTGTCTAACAAATCGGGGTTTATTTTCAATCTTTTTCGTTTTTAGGTTTTACAAGTCTGACATGACCTCGCAAAGCGATATTTAAGATTTATATGAGGGCGGTAGGTGCATACGAGGATGACGTGGGAATCGGGTTAAGTGAAAGTTTAAGACGTAGATGGTCAATACTAAATAGTTGAGATGTAGGCAAAGAAAAAGACTGTATACCATATAATATCATATAAATATATATACAGTATAAATATGGCACTGTTAAAAAACAATTTGTCAGACAAATATAAATAAGTAATCATTGCTAAATTTGTTTTATAAACATTTAATATTTAATAATAATATAGGATCAAACAATTAAACAGTGCATTATTATATAGAAGACACTACATAGTAGAGATATATAATGAAAATTTAAGTTAAACATACATTTTGATGACATAAGATCTATAGACATAATTACATAACAAACACATTACAATGAGACAATTACCTTATTACAAAAATGTATTTAAATTATTAATTTAATTTAAGTTTTATTGCAGACAATTTATTTGATTTTAATAATATGGTCTTCGAGGATTATTCTGAAACAAGAAAAAGACAAATGTGTCATTTTATAAAATATAAGTACATATTTGTTATAAGTAGAATATAATTATAATATACACATTTTTTCTATCCTAATGTAAGCAAAAATAAATATGAAATAAAATCATAAAATCGCATATATATTGAAAAACATTGAGCGCCATAAGCACAGTGTAGAGCGTAACTTTTGAGGGATGTGATTCATTTAATTTTTAGAATATGAACATTTTTATATGGCCATAATATATTTTCAGTATTCATTATTCGTTTATCATGGTAAATCGATTAAGATTCTTTTAGAAAATCTAATTTTATGAAAAAAAAAAAAAAAATATTGGAAAAGAAAGCGTACAATATACAATAATTATCATATTATAGTTTCTGGAATAATTTCTAAAAATCATCCATAATTATTGTTCTATTGTAGTTGAGTCCATATGTTACCTACACATATTTATATATAAGCAATATTAATAATATACTCGTAGAAAACGATTAACACATCATCAGTATCAGTGGATACGCCAAGGGTAGGCTGTGATCTACCCTTAAATCTTCTTGGCTCTCAGCTGGCCCACCCTGTATGATTATAAAGAAATTCTGTTACAAAGATGTTAATTTTTTTAGATTCTAAGTGGAATGAGGAATGTATTTGTTTTATAATGATGTTTATTTTTTTTTTTATGTGATTACTTTTTCAACCAGAAAGCATACTCCGATCATCAAGTATATAGCGACTTATCTGTAAGGAAATGTTTTCTGGGTGATACTTTAGAGAAGTCATTTTTTGAAAATCTCATTAATATTCGAGATAATGAGGAAAACCTAGGTTTTTAAGTTAAAAAAGATAGAAAGATTAAAAATAAAATTGTCATTGGCAATTTTTTAAATTTATTTTTTGTTATAATTAGTTTTTATTATCTATTTATTAAATCTGTTTTAAACAATCATAATGGTTTTTTATGGAAACGCACATTGTTTTTAATCATTTTACTATAGTATGACATAATATTATATTGTATTGTTGACAAAGCAATATATCAACTGAAATCAGCTCAGAATTGTTTTTTCGTTAGCAATGGTTTATCGTTGCTTACAGATATACATTAATAAATTCTCATCTGTATACTACCTTCCCAACTTCCCACCTATAACAGTGGCTGCACCCATATGCGAAGTATGCTCGTCTTTTTTCTTTTTTTTTATGTGAACACTTTTTCTACAAGAAATCTTATTCTGATGAGTTTGATGTTTATGATGTAAACACTATTCTGAAAAAAAATTATCTTGGGGTGGTGCTTAAAGAGATCATTTTTTGGTTTTCTCATGAGTATTCCCAATAAATTGAAAAAAACGAAAATTTACGAAATGTAGGTATTAGTTGAAAAAAAGTTGTTCAACCTTTTTTTTCTTATGAACTACTTTTCTACCAGCAATTTTACCTCTAATTTACAACGATAGCACTTTTTTAAAGAAAATCTGAGTGGGAAGATACTTTAAGGAGGTCATTTTTCTATCAAATGTGAAAAACCGGAAAAAACAGGTAAAATTGGAACAATATTAAACAATTATTATTAAAAAAAATATATAATGCCCATTCAATTATTTCACCAAAATAATCTCCATGAATTTAAAAATAGGTATCAAGAAAAATGTTGACTCAGCTTAGCCCACCTGAAGTAGAAATTCTGGCGCCACCACTGATCAGTATTTAATGTTCACAGCCTTCAAATATATTTCATTAATGTCGAGTGTAAAATTCAAACATATATGATTTGTGAAGTGCCAGATTTGTACACAAATTTAACTCGTCAGCACTAGCGCGAGGTGATTCATCTTCCAGGCTAATTTTGTTTGGAAATATTGTCAAAGCTATCAAATGTATGATATCAATGTTCTCAATTAATAGCTAAATAGCCTAATTACATTTGAATGATTAGTTTGTTTCTGACCTTCCGTCGAATTGCATCACCACACGTTTGGAAAAATATGACCCACGTGAGTACGTTATAATGTTTGTACTGAACGATAAAAAACATATTGAATGAAAATGAAAAAAGATACGGACATACCTATTGTGGGCCACTATTGTAGGTGAGAAGTTGGGGTGATAGAGGTGAAATTTAATGTATATCTGTATGCAACAATTAACCATTGCTAATGAAAAATGATTCTGAGCAAAGTTCAGTTGATACTGTTGCTTTGTCAACAATATATTATATTATGTCATATTATAGTAAAATAATTGCATATGTATTATATATTTTATTTAATAATATTTGTTTAATATTGTACCTATTTTCTTGTTTTTCCTATTTATTGGGAAAACTAATAGGAAAATCAAAGATGACCTTCTTAAAGTACCACGCTAGTTAGATTTCTTTTCAAAAAAGTCGTAATGACAACCTATAGGTACTTTTAAATTTCATAAATAAAACTATGTATTTTAATTTATTTTTTGAATAATAAATATTTAAGTTCCAATGAAACATATTTATTTTATGAATAATACTAGTATAGTGCTAGAGTATTCCTATATTATTTCTATTTATTTATTTAAAAAGATATGTACCATTCGAAGAATATTTTTCTCAAAGTATTAAATGGAAAAATAATAATAACCTCCTAGAAAAAAATCCCAGAATATCTGTATATTAAAGAAACTTCACAATAATTAACATCATGATCCAATATTGAACAAATAAAGAAAACATATTTTTCAAAAAAAAATATAGTACTGATACTACAGTAAATAAATTACAAAATTATATAATTATGCACACAGCAGAGCAAGTGTAAGTACTAAATAAATTAGTAAATAATAAAAAAGATAATTTACAAAATTAATAATAGATTTTAAATATTTGTCTTATTAAAATATATAATATGTAACATTTTTATTTGTTTTTTTTTTATGTATGTTAAAACAAATTAAGCTTACCAAAGGATTTGGGCGGAACCGATAAGCCAACATCATTCTTTTTCGATAAGCATCAAATTCATCATCATTTTGTCTCAACTCTGATGGTCTTTCAACTCCTAAACCATGATTTTCATTATGTGACCCACCCCTGTAAAAATAATAAAATATAATTAAAAAAGAATTTAAAATAGTTAATAAACAAATATTTACTTATTAACAGGTTCAACAATACCAGAACCACTGGATCCTAATCCTTGTCCTTCTGACCACCCAAGTTTTTGTAACATTTGGAAACCAATGTTATCTTCTTTTAATTTAAATTCTTTATAATCAGACAAATCAGGTTCACGGTCTTCTTTTAAAGCAGTGTACTATATAAAATATACTAGTTAAGTAATCATTTAAAATTTTAACAATATATTTAAATATTAACCTTTTCCATAAACCTAGCAAGTTCATCTGGAGGTAAAAAGTCTCCAATATGATGTTTATCTTTAGACTTTTCAGTTAACTCTTCAGCCCATCTTTCAGTTGCTATCATTTCTTCTTTTCTTAATTTATGTTCCCAAGTACCTCCTTCAGTATCTTCATCGCTGTCATATTCATATTTAAACTTACCAGCTCTTTGTAAACTTTCTAATTTTTGACGTTTTTTTAACATATCTTGATACAACAAATTAATCTGCAAACATAGATTAATATTTAATTATATTAAATATTTATATATGATCTTGGAATTTCAAGATATAACTAATGGCTTTGATTTTATATTTATTATGTTTTACTCATAAATTAAGAAGTACCTAGCCACTATACAGAGTGATAACCAACTTAAACAAAAGTAATCCAACTTAAAAAAAAAAAATCATAGACCAAACATTTATGCATGAACTAATGAAATAATTTTAAAAAGTGACTTGTTCCTAACACTGCAACAGAAAACATTGTAACATACCCTGAGATTAAATATAGAATACATAATAAGATGTAAATAACACCATATTGTGTATATTTTTGTCCTAGCATTTTTATCAGAATGGACTATATTCTAATTGTCAGTAATAATGAAATTTCACAGGGAAAGGTTTACAAATGGTCAAAACAGGTCATTTGAATAATTTGGTTCATTTGGATTGGGTCATTTAAAAACCTGTTCATATAATTAATTTTGTTCACGCAAATGAATTAAACTGAATGACTATCTACTGAGTCATAAGATCATATCAGTTATTACATAATAAAGTTTACAATTTTTGTTCATAATGATTTGTTTACTAGAATTAATATATTTTTTTTTTTTTTTGTGAAAAATGTATTTTGCGATGAAGTCATAAATTATGTCATATAAGTGTCCATTTATTTAAATATTAATAAAGTAAACACAAAGGTACTTACTACCTAGTTACAATAATGTTTGATTACTGATTATTGTTTATTAAAGGTATTTAGTATGTGTTGACATGTAGTATACCATGAGTAAGATGTCTTTAACCGTGATATATACAGCTATATTAATCGTGGTCATGTATTCACGAATTCAATGTCCTTAAATTTGTTGTTGAACTTGTAATCACAGGTTTAGACAAATTATATATAATTATGATTGCTCAGATTTCTATAAGATAATATTCATTCGAAGAACAGTATGGACTGATTTGTTTATAAACAGTGCAACCCTAATGAGAACGAAATTAATGGCTTTCTATTTGATTCATGATCCGGATCAATTCATTCACAACTGTGATTTCTTCAATAAGACCCATTCTTTCGCAAACAACATAACTCTAGACAAGATATTGGGATAGATGACTTGGGTAATTTTAAATTTTAAATTGTCTGCTTGCAAATACTTAAATTCATACTCAGTGTTATTGTGATTAAATATCAAATAGGTATGTTACAAAACACAATTTGATCAACAAAAAAGGTCATTCAGTAGTGGTTACTTTAAGAATTACCAATCTACTTAGTTAGTGTAAGCATATCTCAGGTATATTGTTAATAATAATAATAATACAAGTAAATACACACCTATAAAACTATTATCAATCGATTTAACATGGCGCACTTCTATGACGCTCAAAGCACACTGGTTGAAAACCACTTTATAAACTAATAAAAATTTATAAGATATATCCATAATATTTTGGTTTTTTGGATATCTTGATTTAATATTAGAAAAAAAAATACAGACATACTTTGCATGATGGATAAACAACTGTTGTAGGTGAGAAGTTGTCCAATGATTTTGTACATTTTACCTCATCAAAGTATGTCTAATATGAGTATTATTACCAAGTTTTGAGTCTCTGCATGTATTTATAACCAAATTACAGCAAAAAATTTAAATTCTTTAAAAGCTCAAAAATGGTTCAAAAGTTTTAACAATAATATTGTAAGAAAGTAAACAAAAAAGGTGTTTTGTTATTTTTTAATTAAATCATTTTTTCTGGTAGAAAACATTGTCCATATTTTTATAATATAATGAAATCGTGAACACATTGATAGCAGATCTGGTAAAGGTGGTAACCAGGAAGAGCTAGAAGAGAATGAAAAAAGAGTGAGGTGGCGGGAAATTGTGGAAGCAGGGTAGCCCCTAAATGGGCTTTAAAAGCTAAAAAAAAAAATTACTTTATAATGATCTTCTGCTTTTTTCCAATCTTCTTCAGATAAATTGATTGTTCCAAAGGATTGCATGGCATATTGCATTAAAGCAGGATCATTTCGTCCAACTTGGCTAATCATAGGCCCAGACATACCAGGAACACCAACTAATTAAACAAATTAGTGTAAGGGGTATGTAGGATATAATTTCTGTTTTAAAAAAGTTACCGAGTTTATGAGCATTAATTGGTTGGGGAATAGTTTGTCCAATGGCAACAATTGGCGATGTTACTGGAACTTTAATGTTATCATTTGCCCAACGACTTTTACGCTTACGTTTTTTATTACTTGCATCTTCATTTTCAAGCTCTATTGTATGTACTTGATTTAATGTTTGTGGTTTTAAATCTGTTGGTGTTAATTTATTAGCAATAATTTTCGCTCTTAAATATCCTACTCTTTGTCGAAAGATTGTATAAGCAGGAGAATTTTTGTCTCTCAAAAACCTAAAACATTAAAAAAAACATTTGTCAATTTCTTAATACGATAAAAATATATAGGTACAAAATGATACATACAATAAATTAACATCTTGAGGTCGCTCTTGTAGTATAATATTTTCAATTTCATCACCATACTCAGCAACTGTAGCAGCTAAACTTTCAACATCTTGATTGTTGAGTACTGCCTGTGGTTCACACCTCATCACTGTATTCAAAGCTAGACAACTCCGAATCAGCTCAATATGCGGATTAAAACGCAAACCCCCTCTCCCGAATTCCCACAAATAACCCAATATACATAATAAATTATAAGTGAATACATGTATTTGTGTTAACATATTAATCTACAAGTTTTCTTAACAGTACCTCTCGCAACCGGAGTATAAGTTTCAATTGTCTGAGGTGGTGCATTCAATAAATGTGCCGCATCTGGAGATGGTCCTAAGGATACAGTAGATGTCTCAGTAACTATGAGTGATGGTTGTTCATCAGCACTACGAGGAACAGTTGCTGTTGTTGTAGTATCCGTCACTATTGTAGCAGTCAATGGAGGAGTTTGTAATGGATATTGTTGATATGGATTATGAGGGATAGTTATCTGTAATTGAATTTTAAATACATTTTGTAATATTTAAGTAGGTATATTCGTGAATTAAATTACTTTTGAATTATTTTGCGACAAGAATACAGGATTTTGTGTCTGATACATTGAAGTTGGTTGTGAAATTTGTATGATTGGATGTGTAGTAACTATTGATACAGTAGGAACTTGAACCACAGTTGTCTGAGGTTGTGGTTGAATTGAAGTTACTTGAACTGATGGAGAATTATAATAGTTTGGTGGTTGGTAAGATTGATTAATATTATAACCAATAAAATGATGATCTTGTATAAAAGGTTTTGGTTCTTTATATACTTCTGGACAATAATTTGATTCTAAAATCCGTTTTTAATTTTATTAACATAATAAACTATATAAATTTACAAATTATACAAACTCTAGAGCAATGGTTTTCAACCTTTTTAAGTCCACGGCTCTTCTGATTTTGAAAACCAAATTAGCGGCTATCTTACGAATAATTATAATAATAAAAATAAAAATAAATAAACTGTAATACTCTTCTATATTTACTATAGACGCAGCTCCCTTGATACTAAACCATACCCCTGGGTGTCTTGACGCACAGGTTGAAAACCACTGCTCTAGAAGATATGGTTCATAAAAACATTTATATATATCTTTTTGATTCTTTAAATTATTTGAGTTAAATATTTAAAAAAAAAAATTGACTTAAATGAGTTAAAAAGACTAAGTTCTTTGTAATTGTAATTGGTAATCTATTTCTTACTCCTAAATGAGACATGAATATAGGTGTGTGAACTAGTAATCTATATTAAAATCAGTTAGTAAGGAATAACTATAGAAAAACCAAAACAGTTTTTTGCACTTGAAGTCGAACCAACAGTGCCATAAGCTCTATAGCCAATTATGTGATCACTGAGCCGCTCTAGCTCTATCATATTAAGGGTGTATTTTATTTTCTTTAAAATACCTAGTTTTGGTCCATGTTCAACTTCTGGTTCAATATTTTTGGTATCTAGGACAACATAAATTATAATAAATTAATAATTATATAAATAAAACAGTGATAATCTTATAGCATACCATAAAATATATGTAACTAAAAACCAAAACAATTAGGATAGGTAAATTAAACAAGTTAAATGATGTGTATCTTAATTGAAATTGTAAACATTTTTTATACAGTTTAATTATTATATTTAAATTTATCTGTTAACTTGGCAATAAATATAATTTAAAAATTAAATCACATAATATGGTGAATTATGTTCAATTTAATAACAGATTGTAAACTGTTTTTTAAATATTATTGTTTACACAATAATCACCTAGCACTGCTCGTTTCTTTAGGAAATCCAAAAAAAAAAAACCAATACACTAAAATGGTGACTTACCATGGTGACCTTTACAACTAAACCAAATAGTTATAAAAACTGGATCTCATTGAGATAATTTTTTTTGTCTATGTAACCAAGACTATCAGAAATCAACAAAAGGTAATGCCAAAAAGAGAAGCTTAAGATGCCCATTATTTATTTGGAAAGAAAATTGTATTCTTAATTTTAAGGAGTAACAGCCGGAAAATTGTTTCAATACATCAATTACAAGAGTAAATAAAATCGAAAATAATGAACCCTTTAAATCACACAATTTCAAGTATTTTCCTAATTATTCTGAAAATTACACGAAAAATCAAAAACGACATTATTTTTCCATATAGAAAGGATACTAATCTTGAAATTTAGACCAAGATATTTGGATATTTTAATTTAGTGATGTAAAATGTTCATAATATTAGTGGTAAAATGAGGGAAGTTTTTTGGATATCTGCACACTCCTCTTGAATGTTATGCATGGAAGTTTTATTTAATGGCCATAGAAACTATTTTAGTTATTTAAATGAATCTAGTGGATGATCTAATGATCTAATATACTTATTATTTAAAGATAACTTTAATATTAAATTAAACCTAATAGTAAATTATTAATTATTAATTAATTTATATTTAATTTTATTTATAATAATAAATAAAGTACAAATTTTACCAGGCTCTTCATCTTTTTCAAAAACATCTGCTAAATTCAGTTTATTCTTATGTGCCCCAGTTGACTCATATGGGAGTTCTTCATTAATATTTTTTACAAAAACTTCATTCCTGTTAAATCATATACAATTATTTTAATATTAAAATAAATATGTAATCAATATAATTATATGAAAAATATAATTTACTTTTTTATAATCTTAGATTTTTGATAAAACGATTTTATTTTATCTAATTTAATTGCATTTTTAGTTATAGCCAATGGTTTTGGGAATTTTTTTTCTTCAGTTTGTTCAGCAGTTTTCTTTTTTTTTTCTTCAAATCTAGCTTGAATCTCACGCTTTTTTTGCTCTATCAATTGTTGCTGCTTGGACATTTCTTGAAAACGTTCACTACGTGACTGTTTTGCTGGTGCTGATTCAGAAAATTTACCATTGCGAAACATTGTAAAATTTATCTGTAAATAAAATATTATGAAGAAATTTTCTATATATTCTATATTAGCAAAACATTTTTATGAAATAATAATAATATGAAGTAACTATTTGATAACAAAAATATAACTATTGTTTATTAAAAAATAGTTGAATGCACTTAGTAAACTTACTATATGTGAAATTATGTTATGTCAAAATAAAAACGATAAATTAGTTTTTTTTTAGAGTTCAATTACATTACAAATTACAATGGTAAAATTAAAAAGAAATTGTATGTATCTTTATTGTATCTGTTATCTATATTAAACATTGGATCTACCAAACGTTTTTTCGTTAAATAAATAAATAATAATAATAAATGTAATAATGTGAGTATTTAATTAATAATAACAAAAAAATATAGTATACAATTATAAAAAACAAACGAGTGCTCAAATTTTTAGAAATTAAAAGATCCAAAAACTTTAATGAATTTCTTTGTAATTCGTAGCACATATTAAAATACTAACACAATTGGTATGGAACTTGTTATCACTTATCACTAGACAACGAGGCAAGATAACAAGAAAAATGTAATTTCATCACTTTTTAATTTCTAATATAAATATTACCTATGTATTACTTGTTGTTACAAGTGTTACATAAATATTATAAATCGTGATCTTTTATAAATGTTTTTAAACAATAATGGTTTTACCTTAATAAATGATAAAAATACATTAATATAAATATTTATTTAGTTGATGGAATATAAAGGTATGTTTCAATTAAACTTGTAAAGATAATATTGTTAAGATATTAATTTTAGTGAAATTATAATTTCATGTTTTTACTTTTTAGATAAAAGAATGCGTAGAGCTCACGGAGGAAATTATTATGACCCATTGCCTTCAAGTAGTTCATATGGCGGTGACTTTATTGAAACAGAGAATGATGATTTAACAGAACAGTTAAAAGATAAGGTGAATACTTTGAAGTCTCTTTCTATTGATATTGGTGCAGAAGTAAAATACCAAGATCGATTACTAAGAGACATGGATCATGATTTTGAAACAACTGGAGGATTTTTGAGCAACACACTTGGTCGAGTTACAAGGCTTAGTAGAAATAGTGGTGGCTACAATATGCTTTATCTAATATTATTTAGTGTGGCTGTATTTTTTATTTTATATATATTTTTAAAACTAAGATAAAAATGTATATGGTATAGCATTCATTATTGTTGATTAATGGGATAAGTAACCAAAATTCCATGTTTTAAATCATATAATTATTTTAAAAATATAATTACCTTCCTATATAATATTAAATTTATTAAAAAAAAATGAAATATAATTTTGTGGCTTATGGTATGTATTATTGATTTTAAAATATAGAAAATTATGAAATCAATGGTATTTAGTATATAATCTGTATATTCGTTAATGTTTTGTAATGGCACCAGCAGTGACACCATCAAATGACAAAGGGCCATAATTTTCAGTGTTTGTAGTAGAATTGGCTCTGGTCTTATCAAATATAAAGTAATCGACATAAATACAATATAGATAATATATTATGTATATCTGTGTGACCTATACATTATAAAAAATTATACACTGATCAAACCAACTTTAAAAAAAAAAAATTAAAATCATTAAACTTAAAAAAATGTAATTTAATATCGTATCGGTCAGTGTGATTGTGTATAAAATTGGATACAGCTTTTAAAAATCTCCAATACTTATAACCAATTATTTAAGACTGATGTTTATAGATTATGTCTTTTTTTTTTAAGTTCACCTAAAGTATTTAATGTTAATTGGATTAGATTGGTAATTTAATTTTTTATATCCTGTATAAACTTCCATATCATTTGATGATTTCAGCTAACTAGTTAAAAGATTTATTTCCATCCTTCAACAATTTGTTGGTTTTATGGCAGTCATTGAAGGTAGTTTCATTGATATTCCATACAGCGGGTGCCCTAGTGGGTACATTGGTTGCAGTTTTCGATGTCTAATTTTATTCTCTTAGTTTCTAATTCTTCTATATTTGCCATTAACATAATATGTTTCAAAATAGTCTAGTAAATCCGAACAATTTTCTGGTAGATTACCATTCATTTGTAATTTAGAGACTAATACAATTCTGGAATGATAGTCTATGTTGTTCAGAGAAAGTCCTACTACCACCTCCCAAAATCAGTTTATAGGTATTTTTGTTGTTTTACGTGATAATACAAACTAGATTAGAATTTGACTCGATAAAAGATAATTTATATTTATGATCATTCATTTATACCAGGTGATCCAATAAAGTGGGTACACTCATCTCAAAATTATGTGCTAGGGCAAGATAACAAACCTGAAAAATTATCACTTTCTTCTGTTTAACTATGAAATATTTGTACTTGAAGTTAATAAAAAGGTAATATTAATTAGGAATGTGTTCCTAACTTCATAGTAACTTAAAATTTCTTATAAATATAATGTGATAATTGTTTACCTATTTAATAATTAGTTTATTTATTTAATTATTAAATTATTTATAAATATAAGTCAAATTATTTTAACCGAGTTGAGTTAGGTACCTACTATTAGAGATTATTTAAGTGCCTTTAAGTACCTACAAAAAAGTTCAACATTTCAATTTTAAAAACACAAATAACTTTGTGTAAGCTATTTTAAGGGGTTAAACTTTGAGATAAAAAGTAGACAATGGCCATCCACTTATTGTAAATATTTAGTATTTATTTGTGAAAAGTTTCATCCAGTTCAGAATAAAGTTGTAGATTTATATAAAAAGTTAATATAAACCAAACTTAATTATTTGATCCTGATCCATTGACCAGGTTTAATAAAAAAAAAAAACCTACAATATAAACTATTTAGCAATGCAAAATTATATACATGGTGATTCACTAAGAATGCTCACTCTGATTTTTTTGGTTAATATTTTACATGTATTCAAATTTTGATTGTTGAAATTTTTAAGTATAATTAAAGCAAATATTTTCGAATACTTCGATTTTTCACAACATTTATAAAGTACTGTCATTTGGGTTACTTTTCTCTGATATTTCAAATTTATTTTATTTTGTCATTTTAGGTGTATCAAATTAAAAAAAAAAAAACATTGTGCTTATATAGTTTGATTTTTTAAAGTTCCATTAAGCTTATTATGATATAAAAATGAGTACCTATTATATCCCAATAACATTTTTTTTTTTATTTTTTTTTAAAAAGTCGAACAATATTACCCATAGGGTCTGCATACTTTGCACCACATCAAGAAATGCAATAAAATTGTTTAATTTTGTGACTGGGGTAATGTAAACAGGTCTAAAAAAAACAGCACCATTACAAAATAGTAATAACACACAACAAATTATTTCTGCCGAAAACATGTATTTTATTGGCAAGATTAGGTCCAAACAAGAATAATAAACAAAACAAATCATACAATTGTGTTAAAATTATTTTATTATTATTTAAATTTTATTACAATTAATTTATAATTAATAAAAAAAAAAACATTCAGGATTATTATCAAGAAAAACCAAACTATTATTTAATCCAAAATGGAAAATAATAAGTGATGAAACTTTATGCTAAAAAATAATAACAAAATACTGGCCCAGAGACCCCTTTTAGTGGTGCAATGTTACCCAGATCATGAAATTTGGTTTTAAATTATTCAAAAATTTTTAAACCAAAAATCTTCATATAACATCGTTTTCGTAACTAAATTTCTAACGTGAATGAGTTATATCTTACAATAAAATCCTCAAGCTCTTCGCTCCACAAAAAAAAGTTTGACAGTTCAAAGTTTCGCGGGTATAGCGGAATTACACTTGATACCGCACTGATAACAGATAAAACTGCCACCATAGACTTAATACTAATGACCTATGACTGCAACAATGTATGGCGACAAGTTGGTTATAAGATATAAAAAGGTAAGATAATGAAGACAGGTGCAGCCACTATTGTAGGTGGAAAATTGGGAAGGATACAAAGGGGGATTTAATGTATATCTGTAAACCATTGCCAACGAAAAAATGATTATAAGCGGAGTTCAATTGATAGTGATATTTTTTCAAAAATATATATGCCATATAGTAAAATAATTATATAGGATCTATATATTTTCTTTGATAATATTTCCCCGGTTTTCTATGTTTTTCTCATTTATTGAGAAAATCGAAAAATGACTTCTTTAAAGTACCTCCCCAATGAAATTGTCTTTTAGAAAAATTGCTATCATTAAAAGTTGGAGCAAAATTGCCGGTAGAAAAATTGTTCATAGGAAAAAAGAAGGCCATAATAATTTTAGCTAATACCTACATTTCTTACATTTTCCCTTTTTTTTCTTCTTTAATTTACCTCCCCATACCAATTTCCTTTCAGAAAAGTTACTACAAGTAAAAATCGGAGCAAATCTTCTGGTAGAAAAGGTGTCTACAAAAAAAAAAATTAACATCTTTGTAAAACTATAAACTTCTTCGCTCCACTCAGAATATAAAATAGCTTAATAATGTTGCCTCGAACGTACAAACTAAAATTGAATTAATTCCATTTCTAAAGTCAAACGTTATTACTAAATCTCTTTTTTTTCAACAAAGTTAACCTGAGGGAAGCACTAATAACCCTGAACGACGATATCTGTGGCACTAATAATCTAAGACCGTACTAACTTTGATTTTTTAATGAGATCTTCTAACCTATATTAAAAATTACATACATAAATGGTATATTACTTTCAAAACATTTTGGTGTTAACATTTTTGATTTCCGATAACCCATTGACGAGATATTTTACTTTTAATTTTAGGAAGAGGGTGATTAGCGGAGCAGCAATAAAACGCCGCGCGCTGTGTCCCCATACGAATAATACTCCATTACTCTCCCTCTATCTAAATTTCCATAAAAAAGTGGAATATTTCGTAAACGGGTTGACGAAAATCAAAAATGTTGTCACAAAATTTAATTAAAGTAATACTCCGTTTATTATCTATTTTTAGAATTTTTAATAATGGTTTTCATTTGAAAAACTTAAGGTATCGCCACATAATACTTCTTAAATATTGTAAAAAATCAAAGTACATGAAAATGTCAGCTTTAATTCCCCTTAGAAATTCCAAAACTCAGAATTTGAATATCTGCAAAATTTAACCAATAAAATAGGATGAGTAAATCTCAGTGAATCAGCAAAATTAATATGTTTATAATTAACTCAAAAATAGTTTGAATATTTTGAAAATTTGACTACGTCTAGAAAAATCTAATATAAATTTTCTTTTAAAATATCAAGTCTATGAATACATTAAAAAAACAAAATTGAAAATAATAAGAGAATTATTTTTGTACACTTTCCCATACTTTCTGAACTTTTTCGGTTTCGTTCAATTATAAAAAAACTACAAAGAAAATTAAAAAAACGACTTTGTCTTTAACCAACTAGATTATATATTCAACAAAAAAATCTCTTGATGATTTTTAACTGGAGTGATATTTATGATAGAAAACATAACGCGTGCTTTAATGAACTACCAGATTTGTATAACAGTAAAACGTTTTTCATAGTCCCAATAACGTACATATTGCAAAATTTGGAACTCAAATAGATTGCAATACGCATTATAGAACACTCTACTATCTTTAATTTGAACGAATATACGATAACGCGTGATAAAAAATAAATAAAAAGGAGAGAAATTCCGTACATATTATTTTAAAATAAAAAACAAATAACCACACTGAACTATAAGATAATTATAAAATAGTTCAATAGTTAACCAGATGCTCCATGTAAATTCTGTTTTTTTCATTTTTAAACAATGAAGTTCATTGGAAAATATCATAGACATATAATAGATTTTTTTATAACTCTATTAAATGTTTATAGAATATAATATATTGGTTTAGTTTTGACAATAAATTCAACATTTGGATGTTTAACTACACTTGAATAATTTAAATGCTTACTAATGGTTGAAATTAAAAATAATATAAAACTAATTAATTAAATAATGTATATTTTTATCATAGAAAATGTTTAAAATATTGTCGTTTTATTTGTTCAAAATTGTGTTGGAATTATAATTCAAAATTTGCACGTTTTTTCAAATTTTTCAATTTTTGTTCAAAATATTTATGTTTAAACTTCCAGGTATTCTAATTTATTTTCTGATAAAAACAATGATAAGATATGTACAAGTTTATAATTAGTAGTTTCGGTAAATTCGGCTGAAATATGTGCGGTTGCTTTATTTTTATTGAACTACACCAGGTATTTTAACTATCTTGGAACTACCTAAATTGAAATATTTACACATTTTAGGAACCACTGGAATCTTATCAAATATTGCCAGTGGAATATACGTTTGGAACTTTGATAGTAAATCTTTATTATTTATGGTTTATTGGTTTTTGAACTAAAATATACTTAGTCCGTGTTTTCGGGTCATAGAAATTAGAAAATCTGAAAAATAAATATTAAATAATATTAAACTTTCATTTTTTAAATTCTCTTTTACATATCATGGTTTAATTCGGCTAGTTAAACAAGTAAGTTAATATTTTAAATGTTATTTTAGATCAGTGTAGTTAAAAATATATCTATGTAGTTCTTTCTTGAATTATTTTTCATTATATTAAGTGCTGTATATCAATAAAATTTTGTTTATTGCACTAATAAGAAATGGATACAATTTTTATGCAGTAGACATTTATGTAGTTATGTTAGTTGATTGACAAATTAATTTAAAAAAAAAAATGATTTAATAAGAATTCCATACTATTCTCCATAAAAACATAATTAACATGTTATGTAAAAATCCTCTCTTCAATAAGTAATGAAATATGAAATTTTATTTACAATTTTTCCTATAAATACTCATTTTTTACAATTATGAGTTTTTACTGGGTATGTAAGTAATTTGTACACTTTGTTGAAATAATTTATTATTTTATTATTTACCATATAATAAAACATTTTATGTGATACTTTATATATTTATTTAGGTTACTTTGATATTTTAAATGTGTGGTTGGTTACATTCTCCTTAAAACATAATTCAGAATGACTTCAGCTTCTAGCACCAGTGCTAGATCTCTTTTTGGTGATTCCAAAAACTTATTAAGTGAACGAGTGAAGTTGAATATTAATAATATGTCATCGGTTATTAAACAAATACATAAAAGTTCCAAAAGTCATGAAATGTTAAATCAAACAGCTAAAAACCTTTTATTACTAGAATCCAATATTGATCGTACTGAACACAACCTGAATCAATTAAGAAATGTATCTACTAATTTCATTCAACAATATAATGAATTAAAAATATCCATACTTTTAATTGAAGAAGTAAAGGAACATGTCCAAACTATGCAAAGATAGTAAGTTATTTAAGATGTTTATTGTATAATATTTATATATTTTAATTGAATGATTAACTGGTATGTTGTAGGTATAACCCTTAGATTATATACTATGGATGACTACATCCATCCAATTTTTGAATCTATGAACTCATATGCTCTGATTGATTTTGTGTTTGTGTATTATGAATTATCCTCGTGAAGATGACTGTGCGTGTGCAGTGTAGCTATGGCTACCTATAACTATTGTATATAATCTAAGGTACAATCTTAGTTCATGTATCAGCTAAGAGTACATTAAAGGTTATCAGGAAAATTAGCACATCTAAAATAAATATTGTCTCATTGTTCTTCATAATATTTCTAGTTTCTTTAATGGTTTTAACTATGATTGACTTCTAACTCAAACTATAAATAAATATTTTGCTAATGTGTTCATGTCAGTGTATTGATGTACACAAATCATATTAAGTTAGTAACATTATTGTGTAGTATTTTGTTTTTGTACTATTTACTATTCAATTTTTTTTTTTTTTAATAGTATTAAATGATATAAGTATTTTAAATAACCATTAACCCTTCAATTACAATAATATGATTACATGCACACAGTTATTTTGATATAATTATAAATATAAGTACATATAATTCATTCAATTTTCTTCAATAATCTACATTATGATTAAGTAGATC
Organism: Cinara cedri; assembly: GCA_902439185.1. NCBI lineage: Eukaryota > Metazoa > Arthropoda > Insecta > Hemiptera > Aphididae > Cinara > Cinara cedri. The sequence goes on from CABPRJ010000004.1 coordinate 659,331, forward strand.
AATTTAATCACACAAAACATAAAATATGTATGTACTATATTATACAGAACAATATATTGTATACCTTAGAAATAAAATTGGAATTTGTAACTAAAAAGCCAGATCCTAAAAAAAAACCAAATTCTAATCATTACATCAAGATCTTCCTTAAAACTTTGATGAAATATAATATAAATTTCAAAATTAATTAATTGCTCATATTTGTTTGTGTTTTTAGGACAATGAGAAGATACAATCCCTAGCCTTCCTGCATATACTACTCTCGACATACTATTTTTCCAAATATGATAAAATAAGTATTAATACACAGCACTTAAGTAACAATTTACAAAAAAAAAAAACTTTCTGTCCGTACCGATAACTGTGTGTGATTAGCTGATAAATGTGTACAATGTATGTAAAAATTAATTTATATTATTACAAAAATTTTAAATAAAGATAACAGTATTTGATTATATTTTAAATATTAAATAGTACTCAATTTACCATATTAATTTTTTAATGAGGAATTCAATTTACCACTTTTATTTTAATATGAAGCACTCAATTTACTTCCAAATAAAAATCATGCTGATTTTTTAAAGGCTAATACGTAGATTTTGAATTGTATGATTTTATTGTTCATGATTCTGTGCTTATGTTTTTGATAATGCCAGACACTTTCTGCATTAAATAGTATCTATTTTTTTTTTTTTTGTCTTTTACTTATTTATAATAAATTAATAACTGTAATTAAGGTCATTAATTCAATATAATTATAATATTATATAATATATTCTATTATAAACACTAAATAAAGTTAAAAGTTGTTTTTCTTCTATTTTCTATATTTATTAATATCTCGTCTGACACTAAAAATAAAATACATATATTCCTTTGCTTAAATACCCTTTGTATGGTTATTCAACATTGTAAAGTAAATATAAAATGTAGTATATATACATAATAATGGAATAAAATAAAATAAATCAAAAAAAAGTTGATGACTGCGCCATTATTATGGCCTGATGCTTCCTAAACAATTTATGAGTGTACACCATATTTATAGTTCGTATACCTACCATGTAATCCTTTAACACTGACATTTTTTATGTAATTATATATGTTCATATTAGTTATTTGTATAAAGAAATTGGTTATAATAAAATGTATTTGAAAATTTAACTGCCGCCAGACAGTTTGAGTAGAGAAAATAGTCAGGTACGTATGCAAAATTAGTTCCTTCTCTTATGGGCTGCAGTACAGAAAAGACATATTTTTTTGTCTAAATTTCATATTTTTACAAATATTTTAAATTTAATAACAAAAAACATACTTTGCATATGGTTGCAGCCACTTTTGTAAGTGGAAAGCTGAGAAGTAATAGAAGAATACAGAAAATGATTTAAGATAAGATCTGTAAGCAACGATAAACCATTGCTAATGAAAAACGATTCTGAGCGAAGTTTTATAGTGATGCTTTATTAACAATATATATGTCATATTATGGTAAAATAATTTTATGGTAGTTAAATATTTTCTTTAATAATATTTTTTTTTATATTGTATCAATTTTCCTGGTTTCATCATGTTTTTCATATTTTACTGGGAAAATTTAAAGTAGGTATCTTCCCAGTCAGATTGACTTTCAGAAAAAGTGCTATAATTATAAATCGGAGCAAAGTTGCTAGTAGATAATTGACCACAGAAAATTTTTTTATATTTTCCTATAATATATTTCGTTCATTTACCTATTTTTTTCTAACTTTTTCCCGTTTATTGGGACAACTGCCAGAAAAATTAAAAAAATGACTTCTAGTACCAACTTAAGAAAATTTTGTATTAGAAAAAGGTCTACACATAAATGTAAGCTGTCTGGTAGAAAAAGTGTTCACCTTTGTAAAAATCATTTCTTCACCCCACTCAGAAACTAAAAAGAAAGTTAAAAATACACGAAACCATTATTTCAGTAAACTTTCTTAATTTTTCTCAATTATAAAAAAATTTCACTGAAAATTAAAAAACGACTTTCTAACCCAATAAATAATATAAAGTGCTCTGTAAACAATCAAATTTTTGTTGGATAACGGGAATTTTTTTCGAACATTTATTTATTTAAGGTTGTGTTTTTATTCCCTGTTACCTGACAAGATTATGCTTAACAAATCAGAGTTTAATATCAATTAAAGTAGGTATTAAAACAGTCCAAGTGAGTGACTCCCGCTGGTCTTTAGGTCCACCCAAAATAATGATTAAAATAATTTATTCAAAGGGGCGTGTAGCTTTTTTAGTAATATTAACAACCATCCATGTAGATACACGTTATGTTAGTTTTGGTATCGGAAATTATCATACAGTGAGACTTTGTATTAATACCAGTTCTGAAAAAAAATAGTTCATGATGCTGCCGGAATGCTCTCGTTAAAACAATATTTATAAAATCATTGTACCATTGCTTAAATATTAATTAATAATATATTATTTAATCAATGACTGTAACTACCATTACCAACGAACAATAAATATATTATACATGCCAGTAGATAATTATATCATGATAGGTACATATCATTGTAAAAATTGTGTACATCTGTGCTGGGAGAAACTCACATCTTCCGTAAATACACCACTGTACTTACCTACTTGGTTTTAATAAGTACTGTACCTAATTTTATTTTTAATTCTTGTATATTTTCCTGAAATTTTGAAGAGTGTAACTTCGTTAAATATTAATAACTCACCAATGACTCACTGCTGCTTTGGAGCAAAATACCTTTTTTCAATCCATTCCGATGACACTAATTTTTATGAGGGTAGTTTATATATGATTTAGGTATCGTCTCCAAGGATTGGTTAGATTAGCTTAAGGTAGGAGGTGATCGGGCGAATTCAGGATAGTCTCCTTGAGGGGGATTTAACAGTGTCAAACTATGGAGGAAACTTCTGTGGGGTACGAAGTCAAATTTGTTGGCCTTAAAACCATTCTCCTATCACCACATCCTGTCGAGATATACTTAATTCAAAAATCAGAAGGAAGGGTACTTTAATATAAAGTTCCAATAATAGCTCTTTATGTAATAGTGAAGATCACACTAGCATACGTTTAAATATAATCAAAATACGGCCCAAGGTTTCAAACAAAAAAAAACAACTTACGGTAAAACGTTGGTGTTCGACTTTACATTTATCAAAGTGGATTAAGTGGATCGAGAGCAAAATTCATCAACCAATCAGATCGCTCATAAATCGAACATATAATATCACTGTCTTATCACGCGCGCTTTTAGTTTTAAGTCTGAACTATACGTTTGCATTTGAACATTTTTAGTGGTGTTTTAATGTTTTAATTAACATTTCATTTTCATTTTAATTATGATGAGTATGTGACAGAAGATACAACTGGAATCAACGTTGATTTGACAACAGGGATTAAATGTCCAGACTATAAAAATTATTAATTTATACACAGAGTATTTAAAATTATATGTTAAATTATTTTTATATCTAGGTAAATAATAATGAATAATTGTATTTATTTTATCCGAACAAAACCTGATTTAACTTTTAAATAAACATAATAAAGAGATTGAAAAAGATTNATATATCTAATATCACTTCTATAATGGGTATATTATAATAATTATTAATCTTAATACAATCAAGTATTAATAATAATCAATAATAAAATAGTATATAATAAAATATCAATAATCCTTTTTTTTTCTATTTGTCTTTAATTATAGACTTAAAAAATAAACTAATAACACTTATGAACTAATAATAATAAAAAATAATATGAAATACAATGTACTTTACTATATTTGGTAAAGAATTACTAGTTTAGTATGAATGGTCATTATTATTTTACATAGTAATTTTACATTCAACACCGGCGGCTGGAGGAGTTTTAAAACTTTGCTCGTTCATCAGCAGTTAGTCTACATCTACCTTAGTTAGACCCATGCCCAAAATGTGTGTTACTAAAATCAACGTTGATTCCATTTGTATCTTCTGTCGCAATCTAAATAATTTTAGAGGAAATTTATTATTAGTGGAAACTGGAAGGCAGTTATATTTTATGGTATTTCACCATATTTATTATTTATTATTTACCATTGATAACGTGCATCTTGAACCTATCTTATTGTTACCTTGGCTTTTAATGCGCCTGACGCCTCACGATATACTATTAAAGTAACCACTATGATGACAATAATAATAGGTTTTCAATTTTTAGTTTACAATCCTTTAAATCTACAAAAAAAAAATATTTTAGTCAACAGTTATACACTATTTACACTTTTTATGTAACTACATCAAGCTAACAAGTACCATTTAGAGTTTGGAAGTAATGACGTTCTTTACTTATAGTAATTTTATGGAAATCTTCGACGTGTTTTCTTAATAAACTATATCCGGTGAATAATAATTGTCCACACTTATAGTCTGGACATTTAATCCCTGTTTTATTTTCATTATTATTTACTATACCACATTTTTTTTCATGTGATAATAAATTCCCACGGTACCCAAACACTTTTTTACATTTAAAACACATAAAAGAAGACGAAGATATTGTAAAATAATAGAAAATAATATGAAATGTTAATTAAATGCAAACGTATAGTTCATACTTAATAACTAAAAGCGCGCGTGATAAGATATATTCGATTTATAAGCGAACTGATTGGTTGATGGATTTTGCTCTCGATTCCCTCATTGATATATAACGGATATCTAAAACATAATAGATGAAATTCACCCTGATAATTGATAATTTGATATTTACATTAAGATAGATAAGAACACGGTTTTAGTTGTTCTAAGATCGTGGATAAGAAAATACTGGAATGCAGAGCATAGATAATAAAAGTACTTTTATTATCTGTAGAGGCAGACAGACGTAAAAACGGACTTCTGTACTTTTCCACAGATATCTATACTATAACTTTAATATAGATATAGATATCTTTGATTTTTCATTATCCCTACTCCGGTGTGCCGAGAAATATCTTGTTTATATAACCTATGCTGCAGTATACCTGATAAGTGATAACGTATATTTTAGTATTAACTGTCTATAATCTGTTTCAGGAGAGAACGGGCCGTTTGTGCGCATGTTTACCCCTCCACATAACTTGATTTCAGCGAAGGCAGCCGATTGTCATTTCTTCCATCGTCGGTTTTTGACTATACACCGCTAGGCTATTTTGTAGAAATTCAAATATTATTATCAGACATCGCGCATCACACATTTTTTACCTTTGCTGTTTTATAACCTGTTGATGATTTTTCAAATCGTAAACTATCGTATATACAAGCACCTTCTATAATAATTCACTTTTTTTTTTCTTTTGTATACATATTTATTTATTTAATATTTTATTGAACACTGTAAGTATAATACAGAGTTATATATTTAATAAATAATAAATAATTATATTAAAACATTTCATTTTTTTTTGTCGTCATATTTACATAATTTTTTTAAAATAATTAAAAAAACGGAGAAAAAAGTAAAAATTACCAAACGGTACAAAAAAGTAAACGCTGTAAAAATGAAGTGTGCGTACACCACGGCAATTGGCGATAAACAGTGGACTATCGACAGTCAACAGTGCATTATTTGAAACGCAGTGTACAACACCTGCACCACTTCTGCGGTCGCCGTTGCAGCGCTGTCGATAGATCCGGGAGGGGATAAATGGATAGTGTTGTGGCGTGGGGATGCGCTGTGGCCATTCGGTTTGGTCGGAGAGCGGCCTGTACTCTCTACAGACCAGATATGGTACACATTTTATTTTATACTTAAAAATCATATTGTCTATTTAACCAAAAATAGAACTAATTAAGAAGACAATACTATTACTATGTATTGTGATGTTTATATAAAATTGTGTATTACCTTTACCTATATAAATGTGCCTATGAATGGTTAAAATTTAAAATGTATTATTATTTTGAGAAAATGTGATAAAAAAACTTAGATAATATTCCTACCTACATTGATAATGATTATTTTTATCTATGATTGTTATGTAATTTGGCATCAAATTCATTTAACTAAAACAATTCTCTCAAAATGGCTACACTGTAATTTTTTTTTTTTTTTGCTGTGATTTCACGGTTGACATCGTTCCTCACATCTTTAATATCGGAATTCAGTATAATATCAAATATGATTGGTCTTACTATTAGTGAAGTTAGTATCGTAATCTTTATTGTTTGATTTATACTGTTTTGGGTGACGAGCGGCAAGCACCTACGCTATTTTTGCAGCGAGTCCACCACAAATCCTCAATTATTCATTCATTTTACTTTTAGACGTTTTATGTTAGCCACGTGAGATTTTTATTCCACGATAATTTTTACACGAGGTTGACAAACAATTGTATTCCATATAATTGTTATTTTTATTTTAAGGACTTAAAATACCTAATCGGCATCATGTGGAGTAAGTATTATTTTAAAATATATGTTTTAAAAACACGTGATCTATTTAATTTTATTTGTATTTAGTTTGTAATATAACAATGATATTTTTTTTCGATCGTCATTTTATGTTAATTTATAATAATTATTAACTCTGTAATAGTTATTTTTTAATATGTGTTTTGAATATATTTATATTAACTCATTGATATTCACAGGCATAATAATGGAACCCGGGAAAAAATATAGCACTATTGTGGAACACACATTTCATCTTTCTATGGCTGCTCTTGATTTAGATTCTGTTAAAAAGGGTATGTATAAATGCACAATCTATTCACATCATTTTTATCCTTTATATTAAAGCACTAGGTGTATTGTTTGGTATTAACATTAATGTGGTATTTCATTTTAAGAGGGAGTAATACTTTATTGTATTTGTCTTGCTAACTTTTGATATAGTAAATTTTCCTTTATCAGGGACAATGTTGTGCTGCTAATTTTAATACTGTGGATGAGTTTATGTATTATAAATATTGAATTTGAAAATTGGAACTTGTTTTTTTTTTTTTTCAATGTTTTAATATTCATGAGATTATTTGAAATATCTCAATTTAATACCTAATTTTATTTCTTGAAAATTATAATATTAATAAAATGATGTCAATATTCCAAAGATGTTCTTAGCTTTTTAAGTTTGATATTACGTTTATTTATTTTAACATTAAAATTAACAGTGCAAATTAGTATCTGTTAAAAACACATTTTGTGTAATCGAGATTACAAGGCTATACAGTGTTTAAAAACTTGCCAAATTTTTAGTTTATGTGTTCAACTATGGGAGTGATTAAGAGTACTCAATTGCTTCCTAATTGTCAGCTTAATATCCTGTATAAGTATGATGGTTGTTGCTAATAATTTTGTGTTTTAATTTGATGTTGAAGTTTTATTAGAATAATTGTATAGTGTATACTTTTTTATTTTGGTTTTTGTTACAATAATGAATAGAGCTCTTCATAGTTGTAGTTATATTGACAAAGAAATTGATTTTTCATCCTTCAAAAATGAAATGGAAGAACTTACTGATTCAATTCAAGAAGGGAAAATTTTTTCGAGAACTTCGAAAATAACTTGACTTATTTAGAGGAATTAAAGATTCTTAAATGATTTCATTTAAAGAAACAAACTGTAGAGAAGGTTCTGGAAGAAATTTGATTAGATAAAAATATCCCACATATGTTGATCTGATTTTTTACATTCTAAAACACTTGCATGTTTTGCAATCAACTCAACCAATATATTCGCTTTCGTTGCAGAAAACTTGCAACTGAGTTATTATTTTATTTATATTTTAAATTCTGAGCAGAGTGAGTAATTAATATGAAGTCTGATTTTTGAATATATATAAAAAAAAGTTTGGTTGGAGGGGAGGGTAAGAATAGACCTCAACACCCCTTTTACCTTCAATTAGGACTTAAAAATAGGACTATATCATAAATTAATAATAATAAAACAAAACGTATGGGTGTCATACCCTATTATGCTTAGTAATTTGTTTATAGCCTTAATATCATTATTAAAATTATTGTATAGTTGCCGAACTTTGTTCTAATTTGTTTTACACATTAAAATTAATTATTTTTAGATAATGACATTCATACTATATACGTAGAAACTGATAATACTCCTCGTGCTATTCTTTGCCATCTTTCCAAAGCGTCAAATATTTTCCAAGTTAGATTGGATCATATTTTCTCACAAGGAACAGATTTGAAGTTTTTTATAGCTGGATCTGCCCAAATACATATGACTGGTATTTATTTGAACTATTCATGATTTATTTTAATTGTATTGTTGGAATATTTGTATAAACATTTTTGTTAATAATAGGGTATTTAGACTATGATCAAGATGAAGAATTATATTCTGATTTAGAAAGTGAAATTGAAGAAGAAGAAGCAGAAGAAGAAGAAGAAGTAAAAATAGCCACAAATAAATCAAAAATAGGAAAAGGTGATTATTCTTTTAATTGGTTTAATTTAACTGGTCTCAGTTAACAGGAAATCACTAGTATTATTTAATACAATTTGCTAATCATTGACATTATAAAACACTTTTATATGAAAATGTAAATGTTATTGTAAGTTAACTATTTTTGCAGACAAAATTTGTTAAACTTAATTTTGAGCATTATTGAACTTAAGTGGTTGCATAGCTTGAAAATGTCCAATTTAATGAACATGGCTATTAATTGACAAATTTTAAAGTATTATTAGTTTGAAAAGATATGCTGTTAAGTTAATTTAATAATATTTTTAAGTTTTAAAATGTAATTATTGGTGTATCAACTGTAAGTTACAAAGAAAAAGTTTCAAATTAGTGGGAGATAATTTAAACCACCGTCATTTAAAATTATTGTAAATTCAAACCCTTATTAATTGTTGTTTATATAAAATATGAAAAAAATGTCCATTCAAGTATTTATTCTAACTTTGGCTTACTTCTCTTAAGTAGTCCAGGTGTTCCAATCAATGTTGTACATTTTAATAATTACTTCCTTAAAGATCTATTAAGGACACTTCTTTAAGGGTATAGGGTACACCATTTATACAGATGAAAATGACTTCATGACTTGAATTAATCATTGTCATTAAAATGCATGCTTGCTTCCCTTTTTTCATTGATTCTACAAACCATATTGAAACTTTCATTCAATTTCAAATTATGGTATAATCAAGGTGATATTTTTAAAGGGATTGTTTAGAGGTGTTATTAAGTTTAGATGAAGATATTCAAAAACTGAATTCAATTTGGTCTATGTAAGTCTTAACTTTTTTTCAACAACAAATAATCCTCAAAATCTGTCACTATGATTAAAGAGTTTACCATAAATTGCATTATTCAGCAAAGAATAAAATGCTAGTTGCAAATACGAAAGATAAGTATTGGCCACTGTAACCCATTCATACCTAGTGTTGAAGCTATTAGTTCTCATCATTCTACTTTCACTCTGTTATTACGAGTCGTATTCATAGTTGTGATTAATAACAAGCATTGGTGGGATAATTTGATAACCACTTTAAAAAAACTGCCACCTTAGTTCATGACGGACAGCAATCATTTTTCGTCCGCCTGATTATAGTCTGGGTTTTAAATTAAAAGCTATATTCAATTTGATAAGGTTTGGTCCCATCAAGTCTAGATTAGTAACACTAATAAATTTCAATATCCATTATGGCTTATATTTTACTTATAAAGTATTTCATCTATTTATGTACATATATGATAAAATTGAACTATATTTTACCATATTTTGAAAAATAAACTAAACAATTGATTTCATTTAATTTTTAAAGGAAACAAACGTAAAGCTGAAGATGATCCAAAAAAAACAAAATCTGTTAAATTAAATAAAAGTAATCGGCTTGATGATGATGATGATGATGATGATGACGATGATGACGATGACGATGATGACGACGAAAAAGTTAACAGAGGTAAAGTTATTTTTTTTATGATACTTATACTATTCTACTGATGAAATATTCAACATACAGAATAGATTCAAATAATGGAAATAAAATCTTATCATGCAATTTTTTTGTTTTTAATTAAAATTAATCTAGTTTTTATTTTCCTAGTAATAATATAAGTAAAATAATATAATACAAAGCCAAAAAAAGGAATGTTGAAAATTTATCATACAATACTTTTTATTATTTTTAATCGTGTTTTGTCGTAATTCACTTATAAAATATTTGTCTATGTTTATAATGTTTATATTTCTTATACAATAATTGTACAAATACTTTCTTACTTTGCATCAACACCAGTATCTGCTCTTTTTTAAATTTATAATGTATCACTAAAATGTTGAAAAATGATTAAAATAAAATCATTATTTTTATATAAATCTATTTAATTTAATAATAATTAATGGCATATATTAATATTTTGAAATATTTTATTGTGTATTCATATTAGGTTATCAAATTAGTGATTTACTACATGACGATGAATCTGATGAATCAATTTGTGGTGATGAAATTATGGACATAGATGATGATGATGACGATGACGATGATGATGATGATGATGACGATGACGACGATGATAATGATAATGAAGAAGAAGATGATGATGATAGTGAAGATGAACCAATATTGACTAAGAAAGGAAAAGAACAACAAAAGACTCCCAAAAAGCAGTTAAATGGAGTTGAACAAAAAACACCAAAACAGGATCAGAAAACACTTAAGAAAAATCAAAAAACTCCTAAAGGCCAAGAAAAGACTCCTTTGGCCCAAAAAACACCTAATGCAAATCAATCTTTGTTAAATGTAAATTTGTATATTATTGTTTTCATTTAATTTATCTCATTCTTCAAATTTTCACTATTATTTTAGGGTTCAATTGAAAGTAGTAAGAAGAAGAAAAATGAACCTAAAACTCCATTGGCTGGATTAAAAACTAAACCAGATACTCCATTACCAAAAGATAAGCAAAATCAACAACAAAAGTTGAATGGTGGAGTTTTGATTCAGGACTTAAAAGTTGGTGATGGTGCCTTAGCAAAAAACGGAAAGAATGTAAGTTTATGAATTTTCAAGCCATAAATTAAACCTTTATTAATTTATTTTGTGTTTTAAAAATAGATTAAAGTTTATTATATTGGCCGTCTTAAATCTTCTGGTAAAGTTTTTGATTCAATGCAAAAAGGTCCTGGATTTAGTTTTGGATTAGCGCGTAATGAAGTTATTAAAGGTTGGGATGTTGGTATTGCTGGAATGAAAGTTGGGGGCAAAAGGAAAATTATTTGTCCACCTAATATGGCGTAAGTAGTTAATTTTTAGTTATTACTTATTGTATTCATAGGAATTCATTCAAATAGAAAATGAATATCATAATTATAATCTATTTTAGATATGGTGCCAAAGGAAGCCCACCGGAAATTCCACCAAATAGTACATTGGTGTTTGAAGTGGAATTAAAACATGTTAATTAAGTTTTCATTAAGTATTCATTATGTCATTTATTCCGACTGATATTCCTATTATTTTTTGCTAATTTCCATTTATTTATTATTTTTTTACATATTCATGACAAGAAAAAATTTTTTATTTAGTGCATCTTACTAACATTACTCCTTAAATTTAAATTTGCAATTGTTAAATTGTTGTGAGCAATAATAAACATTATTGGTATTGAAAATAACTCTTTAATAAAATACATGCAATTATAAAATCTGTCGCAAAATTTATAGTTTTTTGGATACTTTTGAAGTACAGATATGAATTAGCTAAATGTTTGAATAAAAATCATTTTGTTAATGACATAAATGACATAATTTTTATGAACGTTTATATTAAATAAAATTGTTTAAATTTAATGAATTGTGTTTTATTTTTTGTTTAGTTATAATGATATATGTTATAATTATAACTAATATAATTATAACATATATCATTTTATTGTGATTGTTTGTATATATGGATTATATTTGAATGAAATTTTTTTATCTTTTCAAGCAATAAGCAATACAGTTAAATAAAAACCACAAATTGTAGCAGTTATCTTTGTGGGAATTAAAATATATTGTAGTAGTTGAAATATATGAAATTAAAACCACATGATTATGATAACATTTATGTATTTAGGTTAAATACTAAGTATTTTGGGTAACTAGTTTAGTTACTATAATATATAGAAATAAATTATCACCATGACTTTTTATTCATTAGTTCTAACACCAAAAGATGAAAATAATTGCGTAAAATTATTTTCTCAACATGGTGATACTTTATGTGAGAAATGCGGTATTCAACAAATCATTGTAGTGGATAAACCTTTACATTTAACCATGGCTGTTCTGGACATAGATTATGGAGCATTTATAAGACGATCATTGTCGTGTGACAAATTTGAATGTGAGTCACCATATTTAGTGCTGAACAATAGATTCAAATTCACTCTAAAAATAAAATCTTCAGGCAACAGCCAAGAAGTAATAATTTGTCACTTGCACGAAGGTAATAAATACCAGTCGAATATTGATTTACATTTAAGTTCAGGATCAAGTTTTATTTTTTCTTGTCAACAAACATGTAGCATACATCTAACTGGCTATTACTTAAATTGAATATGGTTATGTGATGAATTTTGCTATAGTTAAATGAGAAAAAAGCGTGTACACTTTTACAAGATAAATATTCAATACAATCGACAAAATAAGACAGATTCAATGGACGGATTGAACAAGATAAAAATAGCAAGAGTGCAACAACTAGAATCAAATATAACAAGTATTTAAGCAAAAAAAATTTTTTTTAAAAATATTTTCAATAAAGGAATTTTAAATTAACATCTGGATATTTTTTATTAATTCATTGGTGTAATATTTTATCATTATTAAAAAAACTGTATTATAATACTATGGAGTTTACTTTTTTAAAAACCGGTATAAAATCCTTACTTTAACTAATTATTAATTAATCATGACATCAATAATTTTAGTGTAATAATATTGAAAGTTGGAAGACTATTTAGAGTTAATTGATCAATTTTCTCAAAATTCAATTTGATCACTAGCACGTGGCATAACGCACAAATATTGTATCCACATAATTGATAACAATTTTTTTTTATATGTTAAACATTTTTAATGTTGTAAATATTTGTTATAATTGACATTTGAAAAAATGTGAAATTACCTGTGCATTATTGCGTTTTATATGACAATGATATTTGGTAACATTGACCAAGATAGAGTTTTAATAATATTAATTTGTAGCCTTAAATGGCTAAAGAGATCTGACTTAATAGTTCAAAGTAAGCTTTTTTTTTATTATTATTTGATTGTTTTCAAAATAATTTGTAAAAAAACTTAAGACAAAATAAAACCAAAATATGTAATATAGAGATTAGATCATACAGATAAATACTACACATTTTTAAATAAAATTAAAACAAGTTTTCAAAGTTTGCATCAAAAAGTCAAAATTTTTTGCTAAAACTAAGTTAATTATAATGGCGCAAATTTTTAATAAGTGGATTGTTAATTTTACTAATTATATATATATATATATGTAAAAAAAAAACAAGGAATACGAAAAACATACATTTAAAGGTAGTGTACTGAGGAATATATTGGTTTAACAATTTTTAATTTTTTTCTGTATGAACAACTTTTCTGAGAAGAAATTTTATTTACTTAACTAATATCTATATTTTGTACATTACCCCATTTATTTATATTTGGAGGAAACTAAATGACCTCTCACAAGTACCTCCCTAGTCAGATTTTCTTTTAGAAAAATTCCTATCAATGCAAATCAGAAAAATTGCTGATAGAAGAGAAAAATAAAAGTAATTTACTAATATATTTCCTATATATTACAGTTATTTTCTCACTTTTCTATTTTATTGAGAAACTGCTGGGAAAATCTAAAATTGATCTCCCTAAAGTAGTACCCCAAAAAAATTTTCTTTCAAAAAAAGGGTCTACATTGTGTGCATCAGAATAAAATCTGATAATAGAGTTCACATAAAAAAAGAATTAAACACTTGTAAAACCAATACATTCTTCGCTATACTCAGAATCTAAAACCTATCTATAAACATTTTTATTTAGAGTATTTTTGCAGAATTTTTATTTAGTAGGGATTTTGTGAATAAAATTGTTAAAACTAAATAAAAATGAAAATTTAACAGGGGATTCATTAACCATAAATGGTGACAAAAATCGTAATTACTGCCTTTTTAAATGAGTATAAGTGAACTTTGTTCCAAAACATTTTTTATTAACAACATTTGTTTATCATTGTTTACAAATATATATTGTATTCCTCTCTATATCCTATCTTCCTAACTTCTCACCTACGACAGTGACGCATTCGTCATGTAAAGTATCTTAGTTTTTATAAATTTAAATGTGTTAGGCCTTTAAATTTTTTTGTAGTTTCTTATATAAAATGAGGATAACATTTCATATTTGAAATATCATGTAGTTAAAGTTCAATATTCATCAATGTCTTTTCATTATTACTCCAGATATTTAACTATTGTTGAATTTCTTGTTCCTAATTTTTTTTATGATATGAACTAAAAAAAAACAACTATTTTTTCATAATTGTTAGACTAGTATTTAATTGCTAACCAAGTGTCACCATGTGATGACTGATTTAGGGGAAGGTACAAAATATTAAGATAACTTTTAAATGTTTGTACTCTATTAGGAGCTATGAGTAATACCTTTTATTAGTCTTGATGAATGAATCAACAAAGGGAAACTTTTCTCTTAATATTTTAATAATACAATAAAATCTATGTGTTACATAACTTAAATATAATGTTTTTGCGTATTATTCACTTAAATGCACAAACTAAAACAGCTGTATACTAAATCACCTTAACTGATATGATCAAAAATCATAATCTGTCTATCTTTTATTATAGCATTATTGATTAATAAAAACAGATAAAATAAAATGTCCAACAGAATAATGGTTATTATCAATATTTCTGTAAATTTAATAACTATATATAAAAATACAACTATTTAAAAACTTAACTTGTAAAATAAAGTTTTTTTTAATTTATGGTGTTGTGAAGAGTGTTTCTTTTCGATCAGATTTTAAAAATCGATATTCAATAAAACTATGATGTATTTGCGCACAACCTATTAGAACATTTTTATAAATATGGATATGAAATATCTAAAAAGTGGTCAATACTCTAATATTGAAGAATCTACTAGCTTTAACAGAAAATACAAAATATTATTTGTTACATACTTTTAATTAAGATTTAATCAATTTTTGGTTAAATATAAAAATAATGATAAATTGTACAATGTATTTTTATGTTTACTATTAATACAAATAATATGTATCTATATGTATACAGACTAAAATATACCATTTAATGACTCTTCCATAAACTTTGAATAAAGTAACATGAATTTGGCAACAAATGCCTCTAAATGGAACATTGTTTTATTACCTTTTAATAAGCTATGTTCGTAATATGATGATATTTCAACAATATCATGTTTTAATGACATGTCACAGTTTTTCACCAATTCTTTAAGTAAAAACTGAAATTGCATACCAGACAAATTAGAAATTCATAAGTGATTAATAAATTGGGCTTACTTTAAAAATCACATTTGTTGGAATGCCATGCACAATTAATTCATAAAGCATGGATCGAACTTCAAGCAATTTTCCAGGAGTCTGCTGACTTAATATCTGTTTGGCAGTGTCACTTATATAAAGCTGCCAATCTGGTACAACAACACTTTGGTTTATGTCAAATGGATACCTTTAATAAAATGTACACTCAGTTACAATTTCAGGTATTAAAAATTACTATCTAGTAACCAAAACATTTTGAAAATAAAATACTCACTGTTTTACTTTACTGGCTTCCAACATAAGTATGGCCCGTCTTAGGTTTCGTTCACAGTTTTGAGAAATAATTAAAGATAATTCATCTGGTAACATCAATCCTTCTTTTTTACAAATAATCTACAGATATTATAAATGTTTAATGAATATATAATAAAACAAATAGATAATAATAATTGGTGATTTAATTATGCTGTGTTTAAATTGGGCACGTATATATTTTAAACTTAATTTTAGTTTTTAAACGTAGTGAGGGAGCATTGGTTTTACTAAGTTGTTTATTTTTTTTTTTAGCCTGTGAACATGTTCTTTCCTAGTAAATTTGTTCTGATTTTTACGTGTAGCAACTTTTCTGAAATATCAAAACGTCTAGATGGTACTTTAAAGGGATCATTTTTTGATTTTCGACACCATTTTTTAAATAAAAGCACCCAAGTGGAAAAAAACGTAGGAAAACATACAATTTCATAATTTCATTATTTTATAAAAATACGGACAATGTTTTCTGATAGGAAAAATGATTTAATCGAAAAATTACAAGACAATTTTTTGATCAATTTTCTTATGGTATTATCACCAAAACTTTTCAGCTTTTAAGAAATTTTAATTTTTGCTGTAATTCGGTTATAAATTCACGTAGACACTTGAAACTGAGTAATAATACTTATATTGGACTTATCTAACATGGTAAAATTTCCAAAATCATCAACTTTTTTTTTTGTTCAGAAATTAAATTTAAACGAAAAAATAAAAAAATAAATTATGCATTACCGAATTGAACTTGGAATCGTCTTTCATCAAGCAATGGTTTATCGTTCCTTACAGATATAAATGAAATAACCTTATGAATCCTACCTTCCCATCAACAACAATGGCCACTACCATTCCCAGTATCAGCTCTTTTTTTAAAATTAAAATTCTTATTATTTAGCAGAATACATTTATTTTTTATTTTTTAATATTAAATAATATACTTTTAAAATTGAAGTAATATCTTCATGAGTTGGAGCAGGCACACGTATAGCTAAACATCTACTTCGTATAGCAGGAATAACTTGAGCAATAGAATTGGCACACAAAATAATACGACATGTAGCCATATATTTTTCCATAGTACGCCGCAATGCTTGTTGAGCTTCTTTAGTAAGACGATCCACTTCAGTTAATAAAATTACTATAAATTGAATTAAATTAGTCACAAATTTGTAATGAATGTTAACAAAAACTTTTAGACACCTTTAAAGTGCCGTTGTTTATTTGAATCTAATTGATGGGTTTGTGCCACAGTTTTTATGAGTTCCATAACTACAATGCGATCATACATTCCCGCATCACTGGCGTTTACTTCTATATGGTAATTACTGGCAACAGTCATTATTTCAAACTTTTTATTTGAAGGCGTCTTAAATTTAGAAAAAAAACATATTATTGATATAAAAGCTATGTCTTTAAATATTGAGCATAATTCCATACCATAAAGTTCATATGTTCCGTACGTAATCTTTCAACACCGGGACCATACAGTGTTCGTAACAATGCTAAAATACGAGTCTTTTTTCCAGCACCATTGGGCCCATAAAACAATAAATGTGGAAAATCACCTTGATTAACCTACAAATGTGCTTTATTATATGAAAGTCAATTTAATATACAACCAATCTACTTACGAGGTTTATTAAATGCTTAGCCTGATCTTGATGGTAATCAACTTTTTGTAAAGCATGAGGTCTATACTTATCTGCCCATAAACTCATTTTGTTTTAAATAATTCCAACAAGATTAAAAATAAAAATTAAGTATTCTAAATTTCTGTAAAATAATATTATTAAAAATGTAGGCAAACTGAAAAATATAATTTATAATCTTAAAAATTAATTAGGGTGATTGCGGATTAAGTATAATATTGGCGGGAGAATGAAACAAAATTAATGCGTGCGGTCACAAATTAAAATATACAGAATACTGAATGAAAATGTGATAAGTGAAGCTCGAACATTATTACTTTTGGTAAGGCCACTAACACCATCTAGTGTCCTTTTTATAAACTATGTCAATATTTAATTAATTTTAAAAAAACAAATATTTCTGACAGAATTATAACAAATAACAAAATTGAATGAATAATAAAACCATTAATTTTGTAAATTTTCCATTTTTTTCTTAACGTTTTATCCTGATTTTTCCAAATATTATGAAAACCGCTTGGAAAATCCAAAAATGACCTCTCAAAAGTTCCATCTGGGCAATATTTCCTTTCAGAAGTGTTGCCCTGTGAAACCAATACATTATTCGCTGCACTCAAAATCTAAAATTATTAATAATAATATTATTAAATTTTTTGTGACAAAGAACATTTTCATTTAACACCTGTTTAATAATTTATATGCATTATTGGAGTTTTAAACGTGTAAAAGTGCATATACATATTATACTACAATTACAATTATAACAATTTTTATAATACCTATTTACTTCACAGCAAAAGTTACAGTGTTTTTTAGTTCCTGAAAAATTGTATAATTTAATTTATTTCTTTTCTTACCAAAACCATCCATATGTATTTTAATGTAATATGTATACTTTTAAGAATTCCTCCACATTAACAGTGCCTTATTTTTTTTTTTTGATAGTTAACAATTAAAAGATAAGAATATGTTGTCTTGAGTATAACATAGAAATAATTAACTTTTCTTTTAGTAATTTGTCTAAGAGAATGCGTTTAAAAACATAAGATTTATACATTTTAGTTTTAACCTTTATTTAATTGTAACATTAATCATTATTCTTAGATTGATGTAAATAGTAAAATATATAGATTGTAGAAAGAATGCACGTCAAATCATTGCGAGGCTGGAGTATTTATGGCTAAAATGCCCAATGGATTCTATTGTGGAAAATATAGTTCTACTATAGCTAAATAAACTGTATATTATTTTATTTTTTCTAAGTACAATACAATTTAAATATATTTATGTATGAAAAACAAATGTCTCTGATTACTGTTTAATACAATTGAAAATATTTTTTGATATCATTTTAACAAACATTACATAATTTAAATTTCTGTAAAAGTTGGTCCTTTGTCAGGTTTGAGCAATATGTCTTGCCAATACATAATTCTATATAAATGTTAGATCATTAAAACTAGTTTTTTCAAATAGAATAGTGGTCATAATCTTAATGAATAAAATAATAATTAGTGAGAATCTTTAAGAATCAAGCAAATTAGAACTACATAATTTGAGCAACTAAATAGCATACAAAATACCAGTGAAATAAAACTTAAATTAACTTATACATAAAATATTCAAAGAAGTTAAAATTAATTAAAAATATATACAATATTTGGTATCTGCTGATTATAATATTACAATTTACTTAAATGATTTAATTATATGTAACATATAGGTAATTAATAATTTGACTAGATTACTAAATGTGAAAATTCCAAAAACTCTGTTATTACTATATATTTGCATAAATATAACATAAAAAGTTAAATTATTTTTAAGTACTTGTTTAAATGATAAATACATAGGCCATAGTAAAATTATTTTCTGAATTATAAAATAATGAGTAGAAAAGGATTGTACCTTTTGATTGTCAGATACAATTAAATTGATTCTGTCTGCTTTAAAATAGATGAATTATTTTCCATAAATCTTTTGTCTTTTGATCTTTAGTCAGATTGTCCTAAAATCTAGAATAATAACAAGAAAAGGATTGCTCCTTTTGATTGTCAGGTATAATTAAATTGAATTTATCTGCATTAAAATAGATAGATTATCCCCTAATAGATATTTTAGTAAAATATTTATAGTACTTATGCTAAAATAATAGAATTAAATGTCTTTAATAATTAAGAAACAATATTATCTTTAATTATTTATATGTTCAAAAATTCATCATGGATGGTTATTTATGTTATTGAAATAATACTGTTACTAGCATTTCAATGTTTTTTTTACCTCTAAGTATGTATTCATTTTATTATTTCTTTTACTATAATGTTTTATAATGTTTTATTGTCAACTGTATTAGTTCATTTTTCATTGTTTTTAAAAAGTAGAGTTGATTAATTTTCAATCATAAGTGACTCAATAATATCAATTAATTGTGCAAAGCTAGGACGATCAGCTGCAATGTAAGCCCAACATGGCCGCATAAGCCTGTTATATATGTCCACAGTACATGGCGGACATGATGGACATTGTAATCGATGACCTTCTAATAATACTTTTATAAGTTTTTCAACATCTAATCTTTCTTCTAATTTGGAAACTACATTGGGTTCTTTACCCAGTGAAAAAATTTCAAAGAGTAGAACACCATATGCCCAAATATCAGTTTTTGTGGAAAATTTTCCATATAAAATAGCCTCTGGAGCATGCCTAGAAGTATATAATTCAAGAATAACACATAGCACTTTCATGGAGTTAATTACTTAATAACTAAAAACTTACCATTTTAAAGGTAAATCCCGTACTGTTTGAAGATAATAATATTTATCATCTGACAAAAATTGAGCAAGGCCAAAATCCGATATTTTTACAGTAGTTGGACTAGCTACTAGAATATTTCTTGTGGCTAAATCACGATGTATTATATTTAAACTTCCTAAATATTTCATTCCCTGAAATAAAACAAATTAATTTTAATAATTATACTGAAATATTATTTAAAATCTATAAAGTTATTTGCTCAATACATTGAAATTATTATATAGGTAATAAACTAATATTGATCACCCTAATTTATTATTTTTAGTATGACCTTTATTAAATGCAATATGTAGTTATGATTTACTATTAATAGTTAACAGGGAAATTAAAATAAGTAAATAGATAAAATAGATATAGAACACATTAATACAATAAAAAGAGCAAATAAATTGCATTTTTTTTTTTGCAATATTCAATGACCATTTAATAGCATTGTGTGTTATTGTGTTTTATTCACTCATGATTCTGAGGAATTTTCTCTTAGTGCACTTATTTGCTATGTGATATCCTAATTTATAATTCTTCACCAATTAGATCAATAGTATTCAGTAGTTAAAAAATCTAAATTACTTGAGCTATATCTAAAGAATATTTTAATAATTGATTTGTTTCTTCTAGAAGTTCATTTTCATGTAATCGCAAGTAACTACTGAGGGAACCAAATTTAATATACTCCATGACAAGCATCAAATTGGGTTCTTCTAGTACACCTTCAATATTTACAATATTTGGATGATTTAGTCCCTGAAAAAAGAAATAAATAGGATAGAATCAAATATTTATTTTAAATATCATTAATGATTTACCTCTATAATACAAATTTCTCTTTGAAAATCTTCAGTTTGGAATGATCTTTTCATGTGTTTCACAGCTACCTTTTTAGTTTTCTTATCATTGTATTCTAATAAGCCTTCTAATACAACTCCATAAAATCCCTACAGAAAATAAATTAACTTTTCTGTTTAGCAACTAATGATTTTAAACTACCAAAATAAATAAAAGCTTTACCTGTCCTATAACTTGATGTAAACTTAATGTAGCATTATTGAACTGGTAAGTTTTTTGTTGACAGTTCATAGCACTTTGCATATTGTTTTTTATTTCTTCTTTTGATGTAAGCTAAAAAAATAATTTTTTTTTTTTTAAATTAGGTCATATATTCAACTGTATTTTATGTAACTAATATACTTATCGAGACTTTATTTAGTTAATATTACTTAATTGACCAATCATTATACTATATACCTGTTCCATGAATTGATTGAAACTTGTGTTGGTTGCAAGTATAGGAGTTTCATTTTGATAACTTCTTCTGTCATCCTGAAAAAAGTTAAAAATAAACAATCATGCATTAAATATACTTTAATTTGTTCAAAACAATAATAAAAAATACATACAGGATTAGAATTAAAATCAATAAAATCTGATTTAGTTTCACTTCCAGAAAAAGAACTTGATACAGTATCCAAAAATGTTTCAACTAAAAAAATAATAAGATAAAATGTTAAATTATAGATACTATTTCTTCTCCTACACCTTTATCCCAAGTATTTGGAGTTGGCCACCCACGTTTAAAATTTCCAATTGACCAGATCTCCACCTTCGCATACACTGGTTTACCTCATATCATTCTCAATCCCACTTAACCATCTTTTTTTCAGTCATTCTTCCACCTATTTCCTCCTGTTTATTTTAATTACAATGCTTACTACTTCAAACTCCTCTCTCTCCATGACATGTTTTAAATCAACTCAATCTATTTTCTCTCACTTTGTCTACTATTGAAGTCATGCTTAAGCTACCACTTATGTACTCATTCCTTATCCTTCCTTTTTTTGTCACTCTACTCGTTTACCTAAGCATTCTTATCTCTGCTCTATTTTTCTGTATACAGCCTAACACTAAGAACCATAAAACATAATTAGTCTTACCATACTTTTGTAGAATTTAACTTTAAGTCTCATTGGAATTAATGCATAAAAACTTGACGTTTCTCTGCACTTTATTCAACCACACTTAAAATCATATTATATTTCACATCCTCATAAAAGCCACCATTCTTTTGAACAAAACATCCTAGGTATTATAACTGTCTACCTTGCTTATTGAAGTTTATTGTCTTATCTTATTACTCCAGATTCATACTCTATGTACTTTGTTTTTTTTTCTACTTATCTTTGGTCCCTTTCCTTCAAGTGTTACTCTCCATTCCTTAAGCCTATAGTTAACTTATTTCAGATTTTCTCTGATCAATGCTATGGACTATGATATCTTCTCTCACCTGTTTTCTCTATGCACATCCAAGATAGAACAGCATACTTAAGTCTTGTTTAGAACTCCTCACACTATTTGATAGAATTTTACACCAACTGTAGACCAGACGCAACCTCATTTGTCGCTTTTTACAATAGGCAGAGGTCCCATAGGAGTATTCTGATCCTCTCTCACAGAAACAAATGTACAGATACTATTTAAAAAAAAAAAACAATTATAGTTGGGCACACTAATTTACTGATTTCTGGCTAAATAATCTATAGTTGAACAATGAAGTTAAAACTTTGTACATACCTTTCAAACAATTATATAAGTGCCTCCTCCCACTTTCACCTAGTTTAGTCTTAACTTCAACATATCACAATTGCCAGCTAATAAGGTCAATTGTATACTATGCAAATAAAAGTTATTGTTCAACACACTCACCAATATTGGAGTAATATGTTATGAAAAAAGGCGATAGGCAAAAGACTTGTCTATTTCAAATCAGCTTACCCATCACACATTTATGTAATATAGGCTATCCAGTAAAACAACTTAAGTTATCTGAAATAATTTTTCTATTAATATGTTGCTCCAATCAAAAACTTTATAGGAACTTTTTACATTTTTTTATTGTAGTTTATTTGAAGCAGTTTTTTAAAATTTGTTATAATTGGCTTTTGAGATTTTGCTAGGTTGTTGACAATATACTACACGAATAGCAAATATTTACTAATTAGCAAATAGACTTACAAAAATAGTCCAAACTCTTTAAAACTTGGACAAATATGTTGATGTGCATTTGAAACCTCAATTTTGCCCTAGGATGAATTTATTTTTTTTTAAAAAAAAAAACACTTTTTGCGAGTCTGACCATAAATCATTATATATCTAGGGTTGCCACCTCTTCGGGTTTTATCCAGATTCTACAGATTTACATATAAATCTACAGACTACAGATTCAGTGAATTATTCTCTGAATCGTCATAAAATTAGTACTGTTCATAAAATTGTATATAGTTTGTCAATAAGCAACAGGAACAATATTTTTCATTCACCGAAATATGAGATATTTTAGATTTATTAACTATTGTTATACATTAACTTTATGCATAGACATATAAGCACAGGCACAGTATCTTTTGCTGACAACCATTTTTTCTTATCAGTCAGGTCTACCATCAAAGGTGGCAACCCTATATATATCTCCTATTTGGGTAGTATAAATAAGTGTGCGACAGGTAGCCCGATACAAATTTGGCATGTCATCTAACGTTTAACATATAAACCTAACATTTTAAGTTATGTGTAAGTTGGTGTTAGGAAGGTGTATACAGAGTTTTAATTGATCAAGTATAGCCATTTAATTAGAAATCAATACTACTCTACTATAATTGAAAAATTGTAATTTCTTGATAGAAAATCTAGTGTTAAACAAATGTAAAACACAATAAATAAGACACAAATGTTTTCTTCAAAACAACATAAAAAAGATGTTTTATTATAGATAGAATTAAAAACTTACTTGTATAATTTGAAGTATAATAAATTGTTGCATCAGAGCATGTAACATCATCGCTATATATTTCTTCCTTTTTTAATGGTGTATATTCATGTTGAGGACTAGCATAAACTGAAATCACAAATTAAATCAGTATGAAACTATTTATGTAGAATAACTGAATTACTTTGAAGCCAGATTTGTCTTAAATCTCTTAATGTTGCTTGTGGCTTTTTTCGAATAAAAGGATCGTTATCCCAGCATTCTGTCATTATGTGATAAATGTCATCTGTAGAACAATCTGGTTTTGGCATTCTTATATTTTTTTCAAATTTCTAGAAAAATAGTATACTAAAAGTTATACATTTTATACTTTTTACCAAATAATAAATATATACTTTTTTAAACAGATCAACATTTTGAATTTCGGGTAATAAAATACCATAATTAAATAATTCCCACAATGTTGAACTAAAAGCCCAAATATCAGCTTGAGGAGATTTCCGAGCAAGTTCTATATTATTGTAAAATTCAGTAGGAATCCAATATAAACTAAAAAAATAAAATATATATATATAAATATATTAGGGTGTCAGTTAATTATATGGAAAGAAAATTATTTGTCAAATTTTTAGGAGTGCTAATAGACATTTTTTTGTATTTGTATTTCATATATTTATAAATAGTGTCTGTAAAATTTGAGGTTGATCAAACATGCTTAACTCGTGGTAACTTAATTTTAAAGTTGTATGAAGAAACTTAAAATTTCACATTTTGTTATATACCTACTTACATTTTTATTTTATGAAAAATTGAATATTATTATTATTGCAGTGCTAATTATTTCCTAAAATTCATGTATCTTTACATTTGTTCGTAAAGTTAACCTTTACTTATTATGAAAAAACTAGATTTTAAATTTGTTTGCAAAATATATACTCTTATATTTAGTAAATACATAATAATAACATTTTCAAATAAAATAATTATACAAAATTCAGATTTATACTTATCAAACAATTATTTTGGTTTCATTATTTACTCTTCCATCAAATGAAAAACTACTTTCTCTTTGTTTAAATAATACAAATAATTAATAATTTTAAAAATAGCTACATCAGAAACACTTTTATTGATTATACTATAATCATGTAATTTTCTCAAAAATTGAATATTGTTAAATGGGACTTTTTGCAAAGAAAAACAACACCTAACTTAAAATTAAACAGTAAATACAATTAATTGTGACAGAGATATCTCCGCTTATTTTTTCAAATGAACTCTTGGTAAAATTTTAATACAATAAAGTACTTTGGCCATACATCTTGCGAAATGATAAACTCCAGGTTTTTAAATTTTATTCGACTCTGAGGAATACCATATAAAAATGTATGATAAGCTCTAAGAACTATTTATAATCAACCCCTAATAATGTGGTCAATATTGTATGATTTGAAAAATTCAGTACAGTATTGTAATAAGCTTTCAACAATTTAATAATTGCTTCATCAATGTTTCATGTAAAGAGTTTTTATAGTTTATTCCAACTCACTTTGCTTTAAACGGTTTAAATAAAGATATATCTGGCCCAAAAATCAATGAAATATTATACTTTGTAAAAACTGTAGCTAAAACTTTTTCATAAATATGACCTATACAAAAAAAAAATTATTTGTTCGAGTGAAACACACCTGCCATGTTTGTACTTAACTGTTAATCAACTATTATATCATATACCACCAAAGATATTTCAATTTTAATACCTGCATACCATTTTGGAATACCTAATAATTGCTCCACACTTGGACCTTTTCCAATGTTTGTTAATCTATCAATTAGTTTTCCTGATACGTTTTTTAATAATTTGGTATCCCAATAATTGAATATAGACTTAACATTTAAATTGGGAAATTATTGTTACTTGCTTTTTATATGATTCACGATAAACTTTAGGATTTCCAATTGAGATTCTGTTTTCTGTGAGAAGTTCCTTTTCATATAAATACTTGACAGTTAAATCAAGTATTTTTAGAATACATTTTCACTAGTAAGGGTTAACTCTACTAATAAATGTTAAGATAAATATTTTATCGGAAATAATTAGCACTACATAATAATACTACACAATTTTTTATAAAATACAAATTTAAGTAAGAATAGTACAAAATATTAAATTTTAAGTTTTTCATAAAACTTTAAGCTTAAGTTTCCATGCGTTAATTATATTCGATTAAACTCAACAATTATAGACACTATTTATAGATGCATTCCTGATTGGCGCTTTTCAAAATTAACAACTTAAAAAATAAGTGGCACTCTGATATATATATTTTGCAATTAAAAAAAAAAATTATTATTATTATTATTATTGTAATAATAAATGAAAATGGCCTAATGTCAGTTTAGTTTATTTCTAATTTTAACTATTTAAATGCAATATGTATTTTAATATTATTTTGCTAATTGATTAATTGTATAATTTAATATGTCTATTAGATATAATATTTCTACAAATTATATACACCACTTTATTATTTTAGATTTGGAACATTGGTTTTAGAATATTGTTTATTTTTTTTCTTTCTGTGAGCTACTTTTCTACCAGAAATCTTGCCTTGATATTTCAAGTGTAATACATTTTTCGGAAAGAAAATTGTGTGTAGTTGTTACTTTAGTGAAGCCATTTTTGATTTTCCAAGTAGTTTTCATAATAATTAGGAAAAACCCACAAAATTTACATACATGTATAAAAGAAACTTTGTTTCAAATTATTTTTCCTAAGCAATGATCTATCATTCTGTACAGATATAAATTAAATTTTCCTTTATATCGTACCTTTCGAAATTCTTACCTACAACAGTAGCCCACCTATTGTGTGAAGGATGTCCATCTTGGTAAATCAAAATCTACATAATTAGTATACATTTAATTTACAAGAACCAATATTTAACAATTCAATATTCAAACTTAGATAAAATTAATTAAAAAGATTAATGCAATTTTGTTTAGTCTATAACATGAATGCTATTAGAAAATTTTTAGACTACACAATTTAAAAATTATTGTTATTGTGTCTATTTAATTAAATTATATACCTATTTACCCCTCAGGGGAAGTATAGGACAATAATATGTCATATACTACGGGTTTAGCGCACCCGGGGCCCCAAGCTCCACTGGTGGAAATCCTCAGGCAGGAAATTCCAGTGGGATTAAACCGAACTACTCCCGGTATAAGGAGCAATTATTTACGCTAGTAAAGGAAAGAGCACTCTCTTGCCCTTAGAGTAAGAAATTGCTCTTAAAGGCGGACGAATGAGTCAATTTTCTGGTCAACGGTATAGAATGCGAAAAGCAAGAGGAAACTATCTAAAGATCTAAATAGATATCTTGAGTATCAACAATTTAAAGTATGAATGCTTCGACAGTAGTAAAAAATTCCGGAGGTAAAATAGACCCCCAATTGGATCTCCGGGTGGGGTCTACTCAAGAAGTTAATCCTTTATGATTGAAGATGAAAGGTCATGATATCAAGAGAGTTGGTACATGGAATGTCAGAACACTTCTGCAGACAGGGAAATTAGAGAATCTAAAAGTTGAGATGAAGAGACTTAAAATAGACATTCTGGGCGTCTAGGAAATGAGATGGCCTAAATTGGGCGATTTTTGGTCAGGGGAATACAGAATAATTTATTCGGGAACAGAAGATGGAAAGTTGGCTACAAAAGGAGTAGAAATAGTTCTTCAAAAAAATATGGGACACAAGGTAAAAGGTTACATGCAATATAGCGATAAAATAATTCTAGTCAAGTTAGATACCAAACCAATAGATACTGTGATAATTCAAGTTTATATGCCCACATCAGAAGAAAAGGACGATGAAGTAGAAAGAATATATGAAGAACTAAATGATTTAATAAAGACTGTCAAAGGAGAAGAAAATCTTATTATCCTAGGAGACTTTAATGCCACCGTGGGGAAGGGAAATAAAAGAATATTATCGGCAAGTATGGACTTGGAATTAGAAATCCAAGAGGAGAAACCTTATTAGAGTTCTGTGTACGGAATAATCTAATAATAACGAACACACACTTTCAACATCACAAAAGAAGACGATATACATGGCAAGCTCCCGGTGATATAAGAAGAGCACAAATAGATTATTAAGAGGAAGACACAAAAATCAAGTTAAAGACAGTAAAAGCTATCCAGGAGCCGACATTAATAGCGATCATAACCTGGTCCTAATGCATTGTGAACTTAAGTTTAAGAAGCTACAAAAGAAAAAAGGTATGAAATGCTTTCAACTGACAAACCTGAAAGTGGAAGAAATCAAAAATTCATACAAAGAAAAGACAGATATAGCGATAATGGAGACCTATGACACACAATGTACTTTAAGCATTGAAGAGAAATGGGGAAACATCAAACGATGCATATTAAACAAAGCGGATGAAGTTTTAGGGAAATCAAAAGAAACTAAAAGAAAGGAATGGATAAACGAAGAAAACCTGGAAATGATTAATGAAAGGAGAAAATATAAAAATGCTACAGACCAAAGAGGGAAGGAAAAATACAGGAAATTAAAAAATACAATAAATAGAGAATGCAAAAAAAGGGATAAGGATAAACGGTAAAAGAATAGATATGCTAAGATTTGCAGATGACATAGCGGTAATAACAGACAATTAAGAGGATCTACAGAATATCTTAGAAATAATGAACTTAACAATGAAAAATGAATACAATATGAAAATAAACAAAGCAAAAACGAAAGTCCTTGTTTGTAGCCGTAACGAAGGAACCCAAACTCAAATTGCACTAGATGGTGACACACTAGAGAACCGCTGCACTAGAGCAAGTGAATGAGTACAAATACTTGGGAAGTACGATAACTGAGGACGGCCGTAGTACTAGGGAGATCATAAGCAGAATAAACCAGGCTAAATGTGCATTTTAAAGCAAGAAAAATATGTTTATATCTCGAAATATTGACATAAAAGTGAGGAAAAACTTACTTAAGGCTTATGTTTGGAGTGTAACACTGTATGGAAGTGAGACATGGACCATAGGTAAAACAGAAAAAAAAACTCTTAGCGTTTGAGACATGGTGTTACAGAAGACTACTTAGAATAAGTTGGACAGAACACATAACAAATGAAAAGATTTATTGAAGAGCCGGAGAAACAAGAAGCTTTCTGAAGACCTTAAAAATAAGAAGAGCCAAGTTAATTGGACACATACTGTATCAAAACAGTCTACTTAGCAGGATAATAGAAGGTGCCATTGAAGGGAATAACAGCAGAGGGCGACCGCCACTGGACTACATTAGTCAAGTAGTANAAAAAAAAAAAAAAAAAAAAAAAAAATACCTATTTAACAAAATATAAATTGTATATGTATAAATCATTAATCTTAACAAGACTTATAAAACAATTAAATAATAAAGTTAAAACACTTACTCATAACTAGTGTAACATTTGTGAATACCCGGATCTGTAAGTTTAACTATAAAAGAATTTCTGGTATGTTCAGCTACTACAAATTTATGACATCGAATTTTTCCATGAACTAAACATGCAGTTTCCTAAAATCACAGAGATATAATAGATTACACATATGTTATAATTAGTAAGAATACAGTATATTTGTGATGGGGACATTAATGTATTTTAATATTGAGTTGGTATCATTAAGAGTTTTTCTTTAATAAAGATAAATTACCATATCCCATAAAGCTGTAGCAATATATGTTGCAGCTTCAACTAAATTGCTAAACGATATTTTATCTTTGTTTGTTCGCAGATATACATCAAGAGGCCCTAATGTAAAGTATTCACTGACCAAGGCAGTTGGAGTATCAACACAAAGACCAAATAGTCGTACAACTGCACTCGAAGACACTGAACTCCATCTTTTTGATAAACTTAATAAGTCCTGTAAAAAGTAAAGATTATAAATGTATTTATTATGATGGAAATAGACAAAATTTACCATTAGATGTAAACTTATATTAACATCATCTTGAAATAATTTCACAACAACAGTAGATTCATTTCTTTTAGATTTATACCATGTAGCTACTCTAACTTTCATAAGCGATTGTATTTTTTTTTTTGGTGAACAAATAGCTAAAAAAATTATAATTAATAGTGTTTTTTTAAAATATTCATTGTAGAAGTATAGTTAACACTTACTTTTTAATAATTTTATAGAATCACTATTGATTAAATGAGGACCACTGATTTTATCTTCATCATCATCATTACCTACATGTTTAATATTGGTGTTTTGACATAACAGTAATTCATTCATTGCTAAAAAAAATATATATATTTTTTTATTAAAAATAAAAATATACCTTTATATTATCTAAATAAACAGTAAAAAAGTTACTGTTTTAATTTTAAAAAGACTTCAATTAAAGTTACTCACCGTTATCTGACGGAAAAATACATTCAATAAGATTCAAAGACATTTTATTGTTAGAAATAAGTCTCCAAATAGAAGGGTATTCTATGTCATTGTCTCCAGCTATTTTATAAAATCCATTTTTACTTTCTATTACATATGTCATTGGTTTCATACTAAAATTAAAATAATTAATTATTTATTTAAGTAATTTATTATAATGCTAATAGCTTATGATGAGTAAATTTATATAAAATATAGATATGATTTTACCTCTGATTTACACAAACATCAATAACATAATTATCATGATTTTTCATACTTTGTCGAAGTATAAAACTTCCATGTTTCTTTGACATTTTCTTTTTTAAAATAGAAGTAGATTTCATAATGCTACAAAAAATAATTTTTTTTTAGTTTTTGCTTTAAAATTCATACAAAAATGCAATAATTTAAAAAGTCACTAAAGTAATAATCTTAAATTATGCATAACTAAAATATGTTAACTATTCAAGAAATCTAAACCCATATTATGTTGAGTACCTGATTGGTCCATGAGAACGGATAGATTTAAGTTTGCTTAAAGTTGGGGTGTTGGTAGATGCACATAAATCAAAATTCCAATTAACCATTAAACGATAGTAACCATTAAGTAATGTAATAAATGATACCATAGTACTTGTATTGGCAAATTTTAAATGTATAGGTATACCAGTTCTTCTAGATATTTCAACAATACCATCATCAGTTGTGGATAGAAAACACAGATCTTCTATTGCAGCTAAATGTACCCACTAAAACATATATTTATTAATAAATTAATAGTGGTGTCTGCATGTGTAAAATTTAACATACTTCTTTTCTATTTTCAGTACACATGCGTACACCAGGCATTTCAGAATGAAATGGATTTACTCTAAACGTAACATTGACAGAATCACTTTTTTCATTATATATAGCCTTATATTCTTCTTCTAAGTAATTTGGAGCTATTGAATTAAATTGTTCCAAATAACTTTCTTTGATTATAGATACATAATGAGTGTCAACTGTATTGTTGTTTATAATTTTTTTTAAAGTTTCTTGGACAGGTTTCTTTAAAAAAAACATGTGTTGCTTTACTACTTCTTTAGGCATGAATTGTTTATAATTTTGTTCAACAGATTCTCTAGACTTGTCCTCTTCTAAAATAGCTCTGTACATATCAGCAACACCCAAGCCAATGAGCTCTCGCTTATATGTGTCATAACACAATCCAGTAACTTTACTCTTTAATAAATCAGATTTAACTTGATAAAAATAAAAATTGTAAGCATAACGATCAGTGGACTTCAGCCGTTTAACATCAGGCATTTTATAACGTAATTTATATTCATAAACGTGATGTTCATTTTTAACATACAATATAAAGAGAGAAGAACTTAACCACAGATTATCATCTGTAACACTTACAACTCTTAGTCCAAATAGGTGCCTGGCTATTGGACCAATGTTTAGCAATTTTGAGGTCTCAATAATTACATCTTCCACAGTCGTATTAATAGTCACAGGTATCTCGTACGGGGTAGCTTGCATTGCAGTGAGAACTTTGATACAAAGACTAGAATCCATTCTGCATCAATATTTGTTTTCAATTAATACAAAAATGAAATTCTATTTACGGCAAGTATAGATAACATTATGAACGCGCATAATATTGTATTAGCGATGTTCAATAATTTTCCTCGATTGGTTAATACAATAACACTAATAATCAGTAGTTCCAAATAAATAAAACTGGTACAAGAGATAAGTAAACTACTATAACTACTAAGTAGTAAGTACCAAGTAACTTTACTAGTTACTCAGTAACTAGTAAAGTAGTAACTACTAACTCAGTGAAACGATTTTCGAAGAAATCACAATAAAACACTTTTAATCTGAACAGTAGAAACATTTACAAACACATCGTTGAACTCGGTAACCCAATTGGCTCTTTATCTGAGTATCACGCATCCACGCTATGCATCACGGTCTTTGAAGATAAGATCGTGCTATACATTATGGTCGAGGTTGATGTCAAAGTTAATACATTGATAAGATTTTGGATTCTACGGAGTCAGGTGGTTCCAGCTGATCTATCTTAATTAGATAATCAAATTATGAAAATATGACAAAATAAATGTGATTTAATATTTTAATTTTTTCTATAGATTACGCTTTTCAGTATTCAGTGATTAGAGTAGTTATTGACGTTATGGTGAAGATTATTGGTCAGTTTGTCAGACAAAAATTACATTTTTTTGATATTTTCAACTATTAAAGAAAATTGCAGGAAATCGTGGCAGGTACTTTGCCACATTTGGGTTTCAGTCATTCAACATTAACGTGATTTATTTATTATTAAATTAGATAGTTAATAAATTTGTACCTTTCTTTCTATAGTTATAAACTTTAAAATAGAGAATGTAATTATTATAAACGACTACTGGAACAAAAATCTATGTTGAGTATATATACAGTATTACTCCGGTTTTGATAGTTAAAAAAAATTTTAATACATTTTTCATTAATTTTTACTCAATCAATATTATTTAAAGTACCAATATAAAATAAAATCAGTATATATGCAATGATTATAAAATAGTTTATTAAAATATATTTGTCGTTAAAATAAAAACAATTTGTTAACATATTTAACATATTGTATAGATATTATTCACCCAATCCATCAATAATGTCAGAGATTAAATAAATAAATAACAATTACAAGGGTATATTTCTTTCCTAATATAAAGGATTTTTTCCTTTCATTTCAGGAGTTAATATACTGTTGTATATTTTAATTTAAAATATCTTAAATTGTTATTTCATTTAATTACACTATTTACAAATTGTTATCTTACACATTTCACATTAGAATGGTTAAAATAAAATATATAAATAAATATGTATATTTTTAATATGAAACTAATTTAAAATTGAAAGTATTTTTATAATCAACAAAAATTTGAAGTTTACATTTTATGGTTGTAGGTAGATGCATTGAAAAGTAATAATAATACATATGAAAATGTTTAAATAGTATAGACAAGTTATTATTTTCACCCATAATTATAATTAAAAAATGAATAACCCTAATAATTACTTGTACTACTAATTACTATGTAAATTTGATATTGAAATCTGTTATAACTTGTGTGCAAAATGCGTTTGTTTTAACTATGTTATTCATTTCTAAATAAAACTAATTTATTTAAATTTAAATTAGAATGGGAAAACTGAACAACAGAATAAAAATGAAAACTGTGGGGAGTTTAGTTTGTCTTATTAAATCAGTAGAGAATCAATACACAACTATTGATTTGCAAAATGAAACCACTGTACATGGATTTGTTAAAGAAGTTGATTGGTATTATTTTATTGTATTGAAATACTTCGATAAATTGTGATTTATTTAATATTTATTTATATTTTATAGTGATATGAATGTGACTTTAAATGATGTTACATTGACTGATCCTAATGGTAACCGATGTTCTTGTGAAAATCTTTTTCTAAAATCAAGGTTGATACGTTATGTTCATTTATCTAAAGAAGTAAGTTTAAGAATAAATATTAAAATTATTTTTGTGCCAAGATTCAACTGTCATATTTTTTTAGGTTAATATATTTGATGAAATGAAAACAGTCATAAAAAAAACATTTCCTCCTAAAGTTAAAACATCAACTTTTTCCTTGAAGAATAAGAAAATACTAGCAAATCAAGAAAAACTCAAAAGGGAAATACAACATATGAAAAAAAGTGATACTAAATAAATCATAATTAAGTATTATATATTTAAAATATTATTTTATACCTATATCTACATACTATATAATTTTAATTTATAATCCTCTATCCTGGTTTTGATATTTAGAATATTTTAATATAAGTATTATATTGAAGTATTTTGAATAAAATAAATTATTTGGCTTACTTGTTATTGCTGTTGAAAAATATTCAAATCAATATTTTGTCTATTTGAGTATTGCATATACTCACTATTTACTACTGCCTATAGAGTATATATTTCTGAGTGGTTGGTGTTTAGTGTGGGTATTACATTACAAACAAGTAATAGAATTTAATGTTAATTGTTAAATCTAGCTTAATTTAAAATTAACTGTTCAATCAAGTTGATTATTAAAAATGTTATGACTAAAACATGTTACATTAATAAATCAAAATAAGGGAGATTACTGATTTTCGTTTACAACATTGATGAGGTACCTACAGATGTCTTTTCTAAATTTCTAGTCTGGTCAAGAAAAGAATAATATTCCCTATAGTTTATCAGTACCCTGAATTAGGGTAATTAGGTTAAAATTTAAAAATCTCAATTGTCAAACAATTTTATCCACATCTTACTAACTTACCAAATAAAAAACTAAAAAAAAATTGATACTAATAAAACCGATACAAGTGACAGATTGAGTGATAGCCCAAACCCCTAGTAATATAATTGTGTTTTATATTGGCTCGTGTGAAATGAAATTTAAGATAATATATCTATACATTTTTATATTTGTATAAATGTATTATATGTTTTAATACGTCAGAAGTGGAAAACAATTGGTAGAAAAATATATTCAATAACAATGGAATCTTTTATAAAACACATGATGTAACTGCAGTGTCTCGACGGTTTAAATTAAAAAAGAGCTGATACTGGAGATAGGAGTGACCACTGTTGTAGTGAGAAGTCGGGAAGGTAGAAAACATAAGGTTATTTCATTTATATCTGTAAGCAACCATAAACTATTGCTTGACGAAAGACGATTCAAAGAGCAGTTCGGTAATATATAATTTGAAGTGCCGTAATTTTTTTTTTCAATTTTGGTTTAAATTTGTTTTCAAAACACTCTTTAAAAAAAAATTTATCACATCTAGGTAAGTCCAATATAAGTATTATTACCAAATTTTAAGTCTCTACGTGTATTTATAACCAAATTACAACAAAAATACTTCCAAAAATTAAAACTTCTTAAAAACTCAAAAGTTTTTGAGATGATACCGTAGAAAAGTATATCAAAAAGGCAAAAAAAACGGTATTCTGTGATTCTTTGATTAAATCATTTTTTCTGATAGAAAACGTCGTTCGTGTTTTTATAAAATAATGAAATTGAGAAATTGCATGTTTTCCTACGTTTTTTCCCACTTCAGTGTTTTTATTTAAAAGATGGCGTTGAAAATCAAAAAATAATCCCTCTAAAGTACCATCTAGACAACTTGAGATTTCAGAAAAGTTGCTACATATAAAAATCTGAGCCAGTTTACTAGGAAAAAACGTGTCTAGACTAGATCAAAGAACAATGAAAAATAAACAGCATTGTAAAACAAATAGCTAGTTACCCTTGAAATCTAAAATGTACAATATCTATAAACAGCTTAGAAATGTTTTTAAAATAAATGGTCATTGGGTCTGTAATCAGAAACATGGGTTCAAAGTTCAATATATTGATATTTCGATGGGTAGCATTGATAGCTAGGGAGGTTGCAGCCAGAATACAGGTGGCTAATAAGTGTTACTAAACGTTAGTAAAGATATAAGGCTCCCAATTACTATCTAAAAAACTGAAAAAACAATTATATACTACACTAATCTGTTCTGTAATCCTGTATGGAGTGGAAACATGGCTACCAAGAAAACTAGATGACAATAAATATTTAATATTAGAAAGGAAAATGTTGAGGAAAATCTTTAGGCAAGTTAACAATGGTGCAATGAAGAAGGAGAAAAAATGCAGAGCTCAACTTGATGTTCCAAAATATAATAATAACGGATTTGATAAAAAAGTAAAGATTCCAATGGACAGAGTATACCTGAAGGAGCCATAATGAGTAAAAAACAGTAATGGAACAAAACCTATGTAGAAAAAGACCTCTTAAAAGACTCAAAAGAAGATAGGAAAACTTAGTCAAAAAGAATGTGGAATTACTAGAAGGAGGCATAAATTGGAAAGAAAGATTAATGAATAGGAAAGAATGGAAAGGAGTGGATGTGAAATAGGATGGTCTTGAAATACCTTTTTAACCAAGAAGAAGAATTTTAGAAAAAAACTATTCAATTATACAATAAGAATAGATGAAAGTGATAAATGCATAATCACATGATATTGAGTTAAATGGTGTTAGAAAATGATAAGTGGAGTGCAATAATAAGAGTAGATGGCTCACTGACATGGAATAAAGGTGAAGAAGTATTGTTTAAAAATAAATTAAAAATACTATTATTTTTTGCAAATCTACTTAAATTATCTTTAATATTTTAAATGTATTTACTTGAAATATATTGATAAAATTGTAAATATTCACCTCCAAAATAGTTTACAAATAAATCATAATAATACATAGTGCATCTTCTTAAGATTATCACATACTTAAATATCTACTTTAAAATAAAATCTATTTGTAAATTTAAACCATTTATCAGACTAACAGAGTTTAGAAAAAATCTAGCTGACTAAAAACAAAATTGACCATTATTATTAA
Source organism: Cinara cedri (assembly GCA_902439185.1). Taxonomy (NCBI): domain Eukaryota; kingdom Metazoa; phylum Arthropoda; class Insecta; order Hemiptera; family Aphididae; genus Cinara; species Cinara cedri. The sequence goes on from CABPRJ010000004.1 coordinate 696,332, forward strand.
TATTAAATATGAGTAAATAATACATCATAAATGTGAAATATTTTAGTTAAGTCATTCATAAATTAATGGTATAATATTAGATATTTTATAATTAGTTTGAATTTAGTATTTCACTTTCTTGTAGCAAGACTATATACTTTCATTAGCCAATATTAAAAGTCATAGGCAGTGAAGTCATGAATTTGTATAATTTTAAACATTATAAAATTGGTTTACTTGAGATGATTGAAGTTCAATTTGTGCCATTTTAAATTGTACTGTTTGTAACCATTTAAGAATATCTAAATTTACTTCTGATTTAGAAAGAACAGATCTAGGTTTAACTGACGGAGGTTCTCTAGGCTCAAATTCAATACATGCATCTAAACGCAATTTCATATGCCCTGGTAACTGTAACCAATAAAATATATAAAATGTATATAGTAGTTTATTTAGGTATAAAATATTTTATTTAAGATATTGATTTATACCTTAATATTTTTATCAGTAAATAATACTTCTTTCCACATAGGTATAAGTTTACACAATGTTACAGTGCGGCACTCTAGTAATGCTTCAAGTAAACTCAAAAAATGCAAATTCACCATTTCTCCCAACTGAATAAAAACAATAATATTATTGTATATATTTATAGTTTGTTATTTTTCAAATAAAGAAATAATTAATTATTAACCATTAAACAAAGAATTATTATTATGAGTTGTTTTTAAATTTTAGATTTGGGGAAAGAAATGTATTAAAATGGATATAACACATTTTAGATAAAAGATATAAGGGCAGTCAGCATGATACAATAAAAAAATATAAAGTATTAAGTATAAGTCATAAATATTAAAGTTTTTTTTGCTATAAACTTAACTGTTTTCGATTTGGTTGATAGATTAAGCATACTCTGTGTAATTTTATTCCAAAAATCATGTAATATATTCATTGTAAAAGAATGATGATCACCAGCTGTTACCATTTGTTGAGCTGTTTGTTCCATATAAATGGTCCATAACTAATAAATTAGTTTAAAATTAATTAAAATTATGTTTTATAAATTATTTACATATATATATATTATTACTTGACAAAGTACAAAGGCATGAAAGAGAGATGACATATGAATAACTGATGACTTTGATTCTTCTGCAAATCCTGTCATAATTACATTAATATGATCAGCTATTTGGCATGAAACATCTTGAGATAATGGTAAACATGGTCTATTTTGCATTGTTGTATATGAGAGCGATCCAATTAGAATCCAAGATAATAAGCGTATATGACTGAGACAATCCGAAAAGTCTTTACAATTATTAATGAATAATCTGAAATAGGAATTTTACAAAATATTTAATAAATTCTCCAAAAGTTCTAGTACATAAATACTTTAATTAAAAAACAATATTTTTTAGTAGGCTGCTGATTGAAAAAATAATAATATACAAAAACCTTAGGTATAATATATTTTAATATAAAAAAAAATACATTTTTTTTAGCAATATAACTAAGGGTAGGATACATGTGACGAGAAAATACAGTATAAGGAATATAATGGAATACAACTTATAGGGCTTATAGGGTGGACATGTCAGTCGTAGTAGTTTGAAAAATTGAAGTGAGATTTGAGGTATTAAAAAAAAAAATCCCCAACTCATACTTTACCTTTTGTGTAATCAACTATTAATCTTTGGCTAACTTTAGTATTAAAAATAATTAATTTTGCTACTCAACTAAGTTTAAGAAGCTGTCCAGTTATATATTTTAACATATTATAATTAAATTATTTAACATTTTTACCCAATTGTTTGTATTTCATTTGGTCCATAATATAACCAAGGAAATATCTTATTTAATGACCTTGCATCCCGAGTATTACTTTTTAATAGTTCTAACGATAAGTACTGAGACATTCCAGCTTTCACGATACTTCCAAATGTATCTTCATTAATGCCTTCTTCAGGTGTTGTACATCGACTCTAAACATAAACATATTTATGTAAATTTAATTAAATGGAAAATATTTAAAAAAAAATAATATGATTTAAGAATAACCTTTAATTTTGTTAATGTATTAATATCTGTCAAAAAATCTAAAATATCTTGTAAATTATTTCTCAAAAGTTCTGATGCACCCGTTGGTACGCTGGATACAATTTCTGGGAATGTTGGCACTATATTTTCAATTGCTGAACACTCAGGTAATATTCCACCGATATCCTGAAACAATAATTTAAAATTTATGTTATATTTTACGTATTATATATTTAATAATTTTACTTGAAGTATAAAAGCAACATAAACCAATAGATTGTTGTTGAGGTTTTGAGTTTTGAATTTTAATGCTTGTATTAACTCAACTGTAACTGCCCTTGTAAGTATTGTTTTTTCTCTTTCCTATCAATTATTCTCATTATTTAAAATATGTATTTATAAAGTATGACATGCTTACCCTTGCAAATGTTTTGTAACTTAAAGAACAAAGATCAACTAATAAATAATAATCAATATAATGTTGTTGGAGGGCATAAGCCAATATTTTTGAAAATGGATCTAAAATACTCTAAAAAATGCACAATGTATAATTATATAAATACATCTTATATTTAAAACAATTATAAATAGTTTAATTAGTTAAATAAATATTTATTAATACATTCACAAATACTACCTTTGATCAAATTTTACCTTAGTTGAAATAATTCCAGGTATTTTCAACACTATAATCATCAGCTTAAGTATTAAATTAATATTTTCAAAGCTGCTTATTGTTAATTGAACTTTTCTGAACATTGTATCAAAGTGACTAAGAATAGTAGTCCAAATCAAAGTAGATGTTGTTCCAGTAGTGTCAGAAGTTAATATATCAATATAATATGTTACATTTGATAACATTATAATACAATTATCTGTTGTCAATGATTTCTTGGAATTTAAGACCTAAGAAAATAGATTTTAAACTACATTATTTATAATGATAAAATATGGTATGTAATATATAATGTATAATATCAGAACTTCAGAAAGCTATAATTTTGAAACTAAGTTAGTTTGCTCGATTCTGACATTAACATTATCATCGTCCTTAAATCGGCAATATACATATATTGTTCAAAACTAAAAATTGAAAAATTAGATTTGTTACACAAAATTTTTTACTCAAACGATTTTTGTCAACATTTTATATTAAAATTCCTTAAAAAAAAAAAAAAAAAATACTACATTAAGCTCAATTTTTTTGTTTTAACCATAAAGTAAGACTATTAATGAACCTCCTGTTAAATTTCCAAAAAACTCTTTTTAGTCTAACAATTTTATTACAAAGAACCTAGGTACAGAATAAAAGTTACATACAAAACTCTCAAAAATTAATATATCTATTTAAATAGCTTAAAAATGGTTAGCAATTTTTAAAATTTTACTACATCCAGAAAAGGCATATAAAAATAAATATAAGTTTTGTGTCCTAAATTCCTAATTTCAAAAAAAAGACAAATGCATTTTGAGCATGCCTAGAGACCCAAGCCATTGTTCGCTCTGGCTATTTCAACCGGAAAATACCCCTCGATTTGTTGTGCAAACTTTTCTACCAGTAATCTTGCTCCAATGTTTCAAGTGTAGCACCTTTCCTGCAACGAAATTTTATCTACATAGTACTCTAAGGAGGTAATTTTTTTTATTTACCCTGGAGTTATCCCTATAAATGGAAAAAAACAGGAAAATAAATACAATATTCAACAAATTCTATTAATGAAAATATGTAATGCATAGGTATCTATGTAATTACTTTACCATAATATGACATAAATATATTGTTGACAAAGTAACACTACTACAAGCATTTTACTCAGAATTGTTTTTTATTACGAATGGTTAAATGTTATGAACAAATATAGATTAAATTTCCCTTTACCTTCTTAACTTCTTACCTACAACAGTGGCCCACCCACGGGCAAGGTTAGATTAGAAATGATGCCGCATGTACATATCGGAGAAAGATTTCTGGTAGAATTTTTGTACATAGTATAAAAAAATAAACATAGTAAAACCAATACATTCCTCGCTTTACTTAGAATTTAGAATAAATATATTTTCTTTTTTACCATTTTTCATGTTTTATGATATATTAAAGCATATTATACGATTTTTTATATCATATTATACCGTATATTCCATTTATTTTCAGTGCTAAAAAATCTGAGCCCTGATAATGACTTGGTCATTAATTTATACTGGTCTCTTGAATGTCATAATAAGCTGTTTCTATTGTACATTAACTAAAAACTGTAATATTTATGGACATTGATATAATAAATACCTTCTTAAATTTTAAATTAACACTAATTTTAAATTACCAACATTTTTATTATATGTTATGGCTGTGAATCAGTAAATTGTAATTCATACCTACTTCTAGGGGTAAATTATAGGTTAAAGATAGGAATTGGAACTAAACCGAAAAAACTAATTCTGAAAACCAAAAACCCTTAAAATATGTAGAACCAGTTTCAAATTTAAATATTTTTGAAAGACCCGAACCCATATTTTTGAACAATTTTAATTTGATAACTACAGGGTTTTGCAATAGTTATACTACCTTAATTTCAAATTTTTATTTTTCAAAATAACATGTTTATTGTAACTGTTTTGTTTTTAATTTTTAAAAAGATTAATTTGTTTTTTTTTTTTTAAACACAAGTAGGTATCTATAACATATGAGCTTTATATTACATTATTATATAACATATAGGCAAGTACCTAAAATATTCATAATAAATTATACACAGTAAAAACTTGTACCTAAGTACCTATAGTTGTATTTTTTTGTTACTTATTGTACTTATTAATATAGTTAATAGCTTTTCTGAAATTATATTTATCAAATAAAAATTCAATATTATTGTGAAATCTTGAACAGTTGAATTGTATATAGTTATCATTTAGGCTTAAATGTGGATTTATACCTAAATTAAAATTTTTTAATAGTAAGTACTCAATAAAAAGTAGTAAAACACTGGTATTATAGTTAATATTGGCCCAAATACAAAAGAAGAAAAAAAAATGTTTGAAACTGTTAATAACTTTAACTTTTAATTAGTATTTTTCAAAACTTATAAATAAAATAATTGATTACTGAAATCGGAATCAGAACTGAAAAACCAAAAAGTTTCAGTCTCTGGATGGTAGGTAAATGTTAATAGATATAAACATTACTTACTTCTAAAACCATCTGCAATGGCTCAATAGGATTCATTTCATTAAAATCCATTAAAGCCTGTATAATACTCTTAAAGAAATTATTTTCATGGCTTTCTATAACCAAAGAATTATTTTATGTTTATATAATACTTTCTTATAGTTTTAAATGATTCTAATTATTACCATTATGTTTCATTTGGAATATTTGTGTGAATACTCCGTTTGGTGCTAATTGATAAAGAATACATCTTAAAAATTTCTTAGCAATACTAGTTGAACCACAAGGTAAAAACTTTTGGCTATCTTTTTGCCATAAGAAAGTGGGTTTAGAATGACACCTGTTACAAAAAAAAAAATACAAGTAAAACATTATAAATACCGTGTAATAATTTAATTACTTGGCTAATACTATTAGTATTTTAGGTAAAAGGCAAGCAGCTACTGAGGGAGCACGATGAACAAAAGTTCCCAACAACACAACACAAAGTCCAATTTCATCATCACTATATTCTTCTTTACGTGTTCCACAATCACTACACCTATATAAAATTACATAAAATAAATATATTTATCAAGTAAGTTTATATTTTTTAAATAGGTATAATTTGATATATTTTAAATAGTTACCTTTCTTGTACAGAATCTATTCCAATGCGGCTCATACTATTGCTAACTTTTTTATGTGAGTTGGTTCCATAAATTGGAGGATCTGAATTTTGAAAGTGACTATTTCTAAAGAATTTTACAAATATGATCATATAAATTATGTTAATAATAGGATTTTGGAATAAATAAAATATATTGCATATATCTATACCTAAGATACTTGATAGATAAAATTAATTACAAATGAAAAAAAAAAAAAATGTATTATTTAACATGAATGGCAGATGTAACCCATTCATCCACAGCAGTTTATCAATCTAACAGGCAATTTAGAAAAAATATGTTTTCATACTTTTATTAGTACTCAGACTTCTTTGGTCATATAAACTTTATTTGAATATCAAAATAAACAATAAAAGTACTACCAAAAGGTATACTCAGACATTTTTATTTTAAATCTTCATTTGTCAATTTTATTTTGAAGTACTTCAGGAAAAATCGTGGATGCGTAAAATAAATATTTACACTTAGTACAGTTACTAAAGATATATATGACATGAAAACTGATGGGCCTAAAATTCCAGTTTGCTGATGGTATTATTATAGCATGATAAGGTAAAACATTTCGTACATTTTCTTGTTTTTCTTAAGGTCTTTTAGGATTTTTACATTTGTTGAGAAAACTTCTAAGAAAATCAAAAAAATAACCTCACTTAAGTACCTCTATAGTCTGATTTCCTTCCAGAAAAGGTACTACACTTAAAAATCGGAGCAAGATTTCTGGTAGAAAAATTGTTCACAATAGAAAAAAAAAAAAAATAAACATATTTTAAAAACCATAAGCTTCTCACTCTACTCAAAAACTAAAATTATATGAATCAGTAAAAACCTTATAATAGTAATAGCAATAATAAACACTTTTTGATTGAATATTGAAAATAATATCAATTATAAAAAGGCCATTAAGCCTAATATAGATACTAATATATTATTGTTCACATTGCCACAACTATTAATTTGTTATTTGGAGTGCAAGGCAATTTTTTGCGGCTCACTTACCATAAAGCTTTTAAAAATACAGTTTATTAAACAGTAAGAATCAATGATACATAATTCTACAGTGGCCCAAAAGTGCCTTTCACCCATATTACCCCCATTTGTTACATCACTGATTGCCCATCTTAATTAAATAAATATAATAAATAAAAATAATTAATTTAATAATAAAAAAATCCATTATAATTTGTTATGGTCTGAAAAATTATTACCTATGATAATTGTTGGAACTTTTATGTGAATCATTTCCATAATTCAAAGAATGTCGCATAGATGAAAACGTTGATGATTTATTGTCTTCTGGACTATCTAGAGCACTTTGTTTAATTAATTTGCGTGGGCTATGGTGGTTACTTTTCTGTAAAATATAATTAAAAAATATATTTTATATATATATATATATGTGTGTTAAATTGTTATTATTTGTATACATTATTTATGATTTTATGTTCTAACCCATTTATAACTGATTCACATGTACTTCATAATTTTAAATTTTACAACTCTAAGGTAACGTAACAATTGTACACTAATTAACTAATTTACTATAAAATCTAAAGTTTAATAATTCAAAGACTACATTATATTTTAATGAAAATCCTGTATAATTATTATATTTATTACAATCTAAAATTATTGACACATTCCAATTAGATAAATCAGTAAGCACATATTTAGTACTTTAGATTTTCATTAGGGAGTCAAGAGAGGTGCTGGAACTTTTATTAAATGTTATGTCCGCCCATAATTATATCATTGTTAGCACTGTATTAAATAGACAAACAATACAATTGCAGTAATATATACTTGTTCTTTTTCAGAGCTATCTTCTCTATTAAGGGATGATGACTGTGATGTCGAGTCCATGTCTCCTAAGCCAAAAGTTTTGTTAATTTTTTGCACAAGATTTATTGTTGTTCCAATTGGTAATAGGCGTTCTTGTGCTGGTATTTCTAGTGGTTTTTTTTCTATTTTAACTTCCAATTTAAATCCCAAATCTGTCTGAATTTCATCTAAATATTCAAAATTTGTATCAACTTTTCACATAATATTATTTAGTTTACCATAATTGTCAATAATAGAACCTTTGTTTAAATATACAAATAGTACAAATATTTACTCAATGTCATTACCATTGGAAAATGATGAGTTAGGATGTATTTTCATTTTTGATAGAGGAGATTCTGGACAGTTATAAAATTTTGGCGGTGGTTTGTGTAATAATAATTTTTCTTTTATATTTGAAATTATTGGTGGGTGTGATGTTACTGAAGAAGATGATGTTGATGTTTGACTGTTATCTTTTGGATTGTATAATGTACGTAATTTATACTGGAAATTATCTTCAATTGTTTCTTCACATTTTCTTAAAAGATTTAATTTAGATATCTATATAATTAAAACTCTCAAAATCATATTTGTATATGTTGTTTTAATTACTTTAATGTTGTATTTATTTCAGGTGATGAAGTTGAAGTAGTCGCTAGCACTGGTGGTGTTAAAAAATTTGGTTGATTAGCAACACTGATTATTGCTGATGTTGCTAACATTTTCATTCCTTCTTTTACGCCCCATTTATCCGCCTTTTCCTTAAATTATTTAATTTACATTTTAACCTATAATTATTCATAAACATTTAATTATTTTCTTACATCAATATTATTTTCATTTGACCAAAATGATCTAAGTGGTGTTTTTCTACTATAGGTTTCATCCACTGAATCATCAAATGAACCCTGTAAAATTATAAAAATAGTTGCTAACAATATTACTTTGAAATTTAATTTAAAAATACATTTAAAAAAATTGAATAAATTATTCAACTAAGAGGTAATTATAAATAACATTTGATAACACATGCAAACATTAGCAAACACATAAATAAAGCTGGAAATGATAGGTATATAGGTACAGTATCTTAATTTAATCATCTTAATTTGAGCCAGTTTTATAAATTTGAAAGAACTAGTCAATCTCCACATTCAAAAAACAATTCTAAGTTAAGCTTTGTTATAGTGTTTATAAGACATTCTCCAACATTTTAATTTGTGTGCATATGTTTGTACAAAAAAATGTATTATTAAAACTTTAAATTGTTAATATATGGAATAAAAAAAAGTTTCATGAAAAAAAAGTATGTAAGTAAAAATATGTGTGCTGTCATTTCAAAATAGTAAGTTATATTGCATATATGGGCAATAAGAATTAAAATTTTTAATATTCATAAACAATTTGTTCATAATTTAAATACACCAATAAATTGAGGGATATATAAATGTATGAAAACATTTGCTATCTGTTTTTTTAATTGGAAATATATATAAAAAACGTGTTCATCCAAAAAAAGAACTAAGTCTTTTTAAATTGTTTTTAGAGATAAAACACCAATAGTAAAACACATGATAAAAACCATAATACATTTCAAAATTTTTCTTGATTTTCAAGAAACCAATTATACAATTTTAAAAATATTTATTAATAAATCCCAAAATCAAATTCCCTTCATAATATTTATACACATATTAAATACTTGATTTATTTACTAGAAATATGCACTAGGTAAGTGTATTAAAATGAAATATATAATGTATAAATAGTAATAAGTACTTACGTGTGAACTATAGTGACCGGTCGTACTGTCAGATTTATATTTTTCTGGAGCAATGGCTAAATCTGATTCTGTTTCATCTGGTTCGGTTGATCCACTAATTAAATATTAAAATTATTAACAACAATTATGTAAAATTGTCCATCTGGGTGTTGAATTATTAATATAAAAATATACGTATTTGTTAAATAATTTGATAAATTACATACGTAGATCCTTGTTTATGTGGAGTTCTTTTAGGAAATGGACCTTCTTCCCAGTGAGTTTCCATGCTCATTGGATATCTTTTTGAGGTGGATGGTTGGGATTCATATAACTTTTGTGATTCCATGCATAAAAAAGATTCGCCATTTTTTTCAACTTAAATATGGCAAAAATATTAAATATTACTATCTATTGTATAGTATTAAATCCAAATGTAATTACAAACTTTTAGTTTTAGAAGTATCTGGCATTACAACTGTTGGAGGTATTCTGTTACAAACATGTTGTTGTGCATTTAGTGTATTCAAAACTATCTCCATTAATGATACTACAAGGGGGCTAACAGGTTCTTTATCAAAATTGTACTGAAATTAAAGTGACCCAATCAAGTAAACTATTAGATAACATAAACAAATATAATTTATTGTTTAGTATTTACCTTATAAAGAAATACCATTACAGACATAAGCCATGACTTTCTAGCCATTGGCTCTAAAAACCATAAAGAATATGTTGCATTAATAGAATGTGCTTCAGGAGAAGGACAATATTGAAGCAATAAAAGTGCAGTCGGTGCAATAACATGACCCATTGTAAAATTTTGATCCAACATTTGTGGCAAATTTGACAAAAATGAATTAAAAACTGGTAAAACTCTATACAAATTATAAAATAATTTTTTAATAAATAATAACTAAAAAAAAAAACTATAAAATACAAATAAATACCTTAATTTTTCTGGTGGTAAAAGAAATCCTTTTTCATTATAGTTGTAACCTAATAACAAATATAAATGCTGTAACACAATACCTTGGACTCTTATTCCATGTTTTGATTCTTCTGGATATGCCTATAATAAATAATTAATTAACTTATTAAAGTTTAAGATAATAAGGTAGTTTAAAATTACGTGTTCTGGACGTGACATGTATTGCATAAATAGAAATACAATTAAACTGCTTGTTTCTTTATCAGATTCTTCTAAATCAACAATTCGCTGTAAGAGCTCGCCAGCATTGTCTTCGTGTGAATCTATTCCATAAGCATGATCTACAAAAAATTATTTATTACAAAGTAGAGTAGTTATTAGAAAAATGATATCAAGTTTTTTACAATAGTACCTGGAAGGATTGACAGAATTGGAGTAATAAGCTGTGATGTTTTTCGTTTCAAAATTGGAGCAGAAAACTGCCTATTATAAACTTTATCACCTAGACATATTAATTTACATGATCTTAAATTTTAAACTAACATTCATAGATTATTTAAAGGTAGAGTTTGGTATATTAAACAACTTTAATAAATGCTCTATAAAAAGTTAAAATATGCGTTATAATAAGTCTTATAAAACATTATTTGATGCCTCAAAAAAATAAAATATAAACTAAAACATCAAAGTATCAACTAATAATGCATAAATAATTTTAATTTACGTAGCTGTAAAATGAAACCCTATACCTATTGTTGAGTTTTGAGAGTTCAATCTTCCTTCTTTCCCCTGAAATTTGTTCATGTTCTATTAAATTGAGCAAAAATAATAATTTCAATCAATAAAATTAGAACATTGAACATTTTTAATTTACTACCCTCCTCTTCAAAAAAAAATTGTTCTGATTTTGACATTGGTAAGATGTAAGTATTAAAAAGGTAGGAAGTTAAGAAGGTAGGATAGATAAAAAAATAATTTTATTTATACCTGTTTTTAAAAATTAAGCTATATTAATGAAAAAAGATTCTGAACAAAATTCAGGCATATATTGTTTTGAAATGTAATAATTTATATAATTTTCACCAAAATTTAATCTTAAAACACTTATAAAAAAATACTAATTCACTCAACTTTTTTTTTTTACCTCTAAATACAATTTACAATAAACCTCGTGTTAAACTGTTCAATCATTTTTGTTTAGTCAAACAATTTTATACACTTAATACCTACCAAATAAAAACTAAAAAAACTCAAAAATGTTAAATTGTTATAAATAGCTTAAAAATGTTTATTATATATAGAAAGTTTTGAACATTTACCACTTTTATAAAAGGCTAATATTAGAATTCTATATAAATTGTAGATTTGTATGGGTATTTTTAACTGAATTATAATAAAAAGACTAAATCGAAAATAATAAAACCATTAATACCACAAAATTTCTGTCTCCTTATTATTTTTCTAATTATTGAGAAAATTACATGAAAAATCAAAATGTGATTTCAATACACAGAATAGATCTATAATCACTCTTGTATTTTTAGTTTTGTGCTGAGAGTTGACTTCAAGAAGTCTAAGTTTCCCCCATGGTTTTTTAATGACCTTAAATGTATAAACATTCAAAAAAGTGCATGCCACCTAATAAGGCTTTGATGTGTCCACTTGACTACTCCGTTTTTTCTTTGCTTCACGTGCGGTATAAGTTCTTATCAAAGAAATGTTATGAAAGCTATATTAAACGAATTGAAACGTCCTTTTGTACAAATTCCAAATCATTTGCAACATGATAATTTCACTTATATATTGTAAAAGCATTTTATTATAATTAATTTTTATTCTATTCTGCAACTTTTACTAGAAAAGTAAATAAGGACGTCCTAGGATAATGAGGCCACTGTTATAGATAATTTAATGTATACCTGTAAGTAACGATAAACCATTGCATACAAAAAAATCTGAGCGGAGTTCAGTTGATAATAATGCTTTGTCAACAATATATGTCATTTTATAGTAAAATAATTAAATAGAATAGGCTTTACATATTTTCTTTAATAATATTTGTTTAAATGTACCGATTTTTCCAGTGTTCCTATGCTTTTTCTGTTTTTTCGGTTTTTCAAATTTGATGAGAAATCTCCTGAGAAAATCAAAAAATGACCCTTCTACAGTACCTTTCTAGTGAAATTTCCTTTTAAAAACATTGCTATCATTATAAGTTGAAACAAAATTTTTGGTAGAAAAGGTGTGCACAGCAAAACAAGAAGGCCGTAATATATTTTAACTAATACCCACCTACATTTTTTTATATTTTCCGACTTTTACATTTGTTGAGAAAACTCTGGAGAAAATCGAAAAACGAACTTTTTAAAGTACCTCCCCAGTGAAATATCCTTTTAGAAAAGTTGAGATATGTAGAGAGCAAGTCCTCTGGTAGAAAAGTTGTCCACAGTAAAAAAAAAAAAAAAAACATCTTTATAAAACCATAAGCTTCTTCGCTCCACTCAGAATCTAATATACAGAGTGATTTTTTTTTATCATGAAACAGCAATTATTTTAGAGTTTAAGTGAATTTGATTTCTGTTTTTTCTCATCATTATATTCGTTAAGAGTTTATTTTAAAACCATGTATAATTTTTATCTACCCCTACTTCATATACCTTAAATAAGTAGATACATACTTTTAATTTTCAAATCGGAACCCCCCCTTTTTTTGAACACAGATTTGAATACAGAATATTTTTCTAGAAATTTGAATGTCACTAATTATTTATTCATTTTTATAGCGCATAAGCCAAAATCAAAATTTGGTTTTAAAATATTATGCTAAGTTCATTTAAAATTACTTTCATTATTATATTATATGTTATTTCTAACCATATTTTGGATCGTTCCTTGATAGCGTGGAAGCTGGTGCAGACATAGTTCTCTTGTATGGCCACTTTTGACCAAAACTTGCACTTAGTGTTCGTACAGAATTTGATTCCGAGGAATGTGACATAGCTTCATGAGCTCTTTGAACTTTTTTTATAAATGAATCACTAGTGATATCAGAATTTTTTAAATCTAATACAATTAAGAATAATGTTTTTTATATGAACTCAAATTACCTTAAAATTGAAAAATTAATTTTTTTATTGAAAATGTATGCAATTGTTTACCTCGTACATGCGTTATATCGCCACTTTTTTTTAATTGTATTTGTGCTTCAATAAATAAAGCATCAAAACGTCCCAAGAAAAACTCCCATGATAATATTTTTCTGTCATTCAAAGTATTGTGTAACTGATACAATGATTGTAATATCATAGGTCTATCAACCATTACTGTGTCAAAATGAATTTCCATACAATGAATTAAATTCTGCACATAAAATTAATACAAATTGTACCAAAAAATAATAAGATCTAAGTAAATACAACTTTTATTTATGTTATCTACCTTTAATGCGGAATCATGAATAGTAGGTAATAGAAGGGTTGCTCTTGTGGCTACATAAGAACTGCGATCATCCATACTTGACAATAGATAACAAAAGGCATTTGTTATACATGATTGAAGTGGAGGATTGTTTCTCAATGGAGTATTGTCCATGAACCTAGATATCAGCACCACTTTTTCCACTTTTAGCAAAAATATGTTATTTTATTTTAACATTATAACATAATTTAATTTCAAAGTTTTATTAAAATATAAGTGCAGGTACTAGCTACTTTTACCTGCATTGAATCGAGTACGCCAATCTGAACTATGAAATTCATCTCTGATTAATTTCCAAAAAATGTCACTACCACATGGTAGTGATATACAATGAAGCATAACAGGTATAGCGACTTCACATAGATGCGATTTAATACCTTCAATGCAATCCCAAATGCTAAATAAATATAAAAATTATACTAGATATTTTATATAAATGTAGTAAATAACAATATGTCTACATACCCATAAATTGTGCTAATATAATATTATTATAATACATTTTATTAAAATGTATACTTACTTTTTAATTATTAAATTTTCTTGACACCATATTACAAATCCTTTGTGCTCTTTAACAGCTTTATTCAATGTATCACTATGAAGAACCATAAGATATAGGGACTGTAATAAATAATACTTGAAACTAGTATCGCTTGTTTTAGGGAATTCCTAAATATGTACAAAAAATATTAATATATAAGTATAACACGAATCTGACATATGAAATAACTTTTGGCTGTTTAATATTTTTAAGTTTTTTATGTAATAATTTCTAGTTTTTATAATCATTGGGAAAAATCAAAAAAGAGAAAAATTACATCTGATTTAAAATCAAATATGAGTTTAATGAGTTAGTTTTTTTTAAAAAAATTTAGTATCAAATTTTAATAAAAATTGTAAAAATTACGGCATTTCAAAATATATGTAATCGAACTTAGCTCCAAATTGTTTTTTGTTAGTAATGAATTATCATTAAATACAGATATAAATTAAATAACTTTATGTACCCTATCTTCCAACTTCTCATCTACAACAGTGGCAGCAACTGTCCTCAGTATCAACACTTTTTAAAATTTTTTTTTTAAACATTTCAATAAAAATTGTTTAAGATAGACATTTATAAACAAATATAAATTTGAAAACAAAATTTTGGTGTTACACATATCAACTAATAATGAAATACTAAGTTTTTATAATTGTTTGAAGTTTACAAAAATCATTAACAAAATTATTTTTTATGCACAAATTGAAAAATCAATTTGTATTATATAGTAATAACAATGAAAACAATTAATTATTGTCAATTTCAAAATTATCGTTTCATCATTTGTACCAAAGTTTTGTTTCAAAATATATTTATAAAATGACTTTATTGGATAATATAAAAAGATTTGATTAAAAAAATTAATAATTTGTATTTTGTCATAAAAAAAATCTATAATAGAGAAATCATAATACAAGACTCAAGTAATTATCACAAGAAAAGAAAAATTTTAAAAATTGAACAGAACAAAAGTTATTTCATATGTCAAATCTTTATGTTACTTAGTATATCATAAAAATAGTACCATCTGTTACTTAGTTAATTATTTCCCTATTATTCTAGATATATTAACTATAATGGCTATGGAGTGATAACTAATAAGCTTTGTATATAAATTTTTAAACTTCTTAGGAAGATTTTAGTATTTTGATACATTATTGAGGGGAGGGGGTTGCAAATATTCTATTATTTTAATAACATATATGTAGAACAATGATCTATGACAAGTAAAAACATTAAAAATATGCATTCATTGATATTCAACAAACCATGTACTAGATAAAACAGATTTGTTTTTTTTTTTTTTAATGATTTAATTTTAAAATTAAAATTAGTATCAATAAGAAAAAAGTTAAGATCTAGATTTTTCCCATAAACTTTAAAATTTACTTTTAGAATATGATAAACTAATTGTAACTGGTCAGGAAGTTCTTCAATTTTGATTCGAAATCTTCCTTGTTCTGTTTGCCAAAAATCTTGTATATTATGGACAGATTCATCTATTGGTTCATCATATTCGTTCATTAATTTAGCTTGTGCAACTCTTGCTGTGGCTAATCCTAAAAAATTAAAAAATATATTTATTTAAACTAAAATGTAATATAAGTCATAGTTTTATTTATATAAATAAACTATTTTGTTTTCCTATTTACATTAGTTAAAAATAAAAGCGTAGAAAAATATTTACCAACATCAGATTCTGTTAATGTAATAGCTCTAGCAATTGCTGGCATGACAGGAGTTAAATCTAACTGTTCTACTACAGTTTCAACTGTAGCAGTCATTAGCTGTAAAAATAATTATATATTAGACGTTTAAAAAATATATTAAAACATTAAAACATTATACATAATTTTTTAAGATAACATAAATTGTAAACACTAAATATCTGTTTATATTTTTGATTAATGTAAGTTTTATTATGTTCGGTAAGAAATAAGATATTAACATTTAGATTTTTAGTAGTTTTAACATTAGCACTGTACAAATCAAATTTTATATGCACAGTAATATATATTTTTTGTAAATTATTGATTTATTTTCTATAATGGATTGATTTTTCTATAATTTTAGTAGTACTTTAATCAATTTGTATGTTTACAAATATCAAGTTATAAAATTATTAACATGGTTTTAGTTATTCAAATTATTATTATATCTATGTCAATTTTAAAATGTATTTTTTTATTTCAAAATTAATATTTTAGTTAATTTCTTTACTAACTTAGTACCAAATATTTAAATTTTTAAAGAGAACAAAATAAATAATGAGCTTTAATTATATAGGTTTAAATAGATATACAAATATAAGATTATTAATGAAAAATTATATGTTAGTATTTTAGATTCTAAGTGTAGTGATTTACAATGATAGCACTTGTTCTAAAAGGAAATCTGACTGGGAAGGTACATTAGATCTTTTTTTGATTTTCCCAGCAAATGTGAAAAACTGGGATAAAACCATGGGGAAAAACGGAAAAATCGATACAGTATTAAACAAATTTTATTAAAGAAAATACATAATGCCTATTTAATTATTTCACCATAATATATATAGATTGTTGGCAAAGCATTACTATCAACTGAACTCCACTCAGAATCGTTTTTAGTAAGCAATGGTTTATTGTTGCTTAGATACAAATTAATTTCCCCTCTATATATTACTTTCCCAACTTCTCATCAATAACAGTGGCTGCACCCATCGTGCGAAGTATGCCAGTCTTTTTTAAAATAGTACCTACACAATTAAACTTGTGTGTATTACATTAGATTATTTTACTAACTACATTAGTTTTTTAACCAAAGTATCAAATAAATTAATTACTGACTACATCTAATTAGAGTATTGTACTGTAGTTAAATGATTTATTATCTATGTAATTATATTCCACAACATATTCTACAAATCTACAAATGATTATACCAAGGTAAGTATTATTTTATATTTAATAAGGTAATATTAGCAATAATTAATAAAAAAGCAGTGGTTCCCAAATTAAAAAATAATGTTGCCTATTTAATTCCTGAAATTGTATTGCTATACACCAAAAATTAATTTTTAACCCATTTTTAAAATTCTATTGTCAAAGTAAAATTGTGTAGATATTTTTCTTACCTAGCTCCTGAAATAATTAAGCACTAACTCGTACTTTTAACTATTTCATTATTTACCATTGACTATGTTTTGATTTATTTTTAATAACTTCTCATTGAAATGTAAAAGTTAGTGACAGTGTGACTCAATCACGCCAAACCAACAGAATGGATTTGGATGAAATATAAATAGAATATGATGGTAATTTTGGAACATAAATTGAATTTTTTAAATTTAACTTACCTAGATATCACGGATAAAAAACTGTTATTACAAGTTAATACAAGTTCAGTTGATAGTGTTGCTTTGTCATCAATATAAATAGTCATATTATGGTAAAATAATTACATAGGAATTATGTATATTTTTAATAATATTAGTTTAATATTGTATCTATTTTCCCGATTTTTCACATTTATTGAGAAAATTAAAAAATGACGACCTCCCTAAAGTACCTACCACCCCAGTCTGGTTTCCTTTCAGAAAAAGTGCTACGTTTGTAAATCAATATTTCTGGTTTATTGTTCACAGATAAAAAAAATTAACATTGCAAAACCATAAGCTTCTTCCCTCCACTCAGAATCTAAAAACTAAAGTGAAATATATGCATATATAAAATACACTAGTTTATATATATACTTGTATTTATACATACTTCACATTTTAAAAATAAACTCATAAAAACTAAAGCAGTTACATTTCCCTAGCAAGAGATTTTCGTCCAATTATTTTATCATGATGGAAATCTAGCTCGAAAAACAGTGTGCATTTGTGAATTTAAAACAAGGGAATATAACCTTTAAAATGTTATCTCAAATATCGATTTTGGTTAAGTATGAAGGGAGAAAAAGTGTGATGATAGAAAATCAACACTAGAAAAAAAATAGTTTTGATATACCTTCATCTAATGGACATCTAGTTTTAATACATATTATTTATTATTTTACTAAGCCTTTACTTGGGGCATGTTTACTAAAAGACCACCAATAGTATCCGGGGTTAACATAAAAGATAAATTAGTTCCTTCATATTTTGATTCTTTTTTATCAACTTCTGTTGGTGTTTTTTTTGTATCCTCAGAAAAACATTCATCTATAATTGGATCCTGCAAATAAAACTTTTAGTAATAATAATTTAGAATTCTAATAAATACACGTTATAAATCTATGATAATGTATTATTTACTTACATCAGGAGGATGTGCTAAATTAGGCAAAGAAATATATTCCACTAAAGAATTTGCAAGTTGGTGCCATAAAACCATTAGTTCATACGATATACACTCTATTTTGTTATCACAATCTGTGTGAGACTTAGTAAACCAACCAGAAACTAAGGTATTAGTAATTAATTTACAAACATCATGGTTTATTGTACTTCCAAATCCGGTGTGTTTTTCAATTCCATGTAATTCAATCTAAATTAATATTTAACAAATTACAAAACCTAATGTATCTCACTGAAAAAATTTTAGTTATTTTTTATTTTAATACTTGTTTAGATATTATATCTAGCATTAATACACAGCAGCTAAGTTTCACGTCATCTTCTGACAATTCCAGTTTAGTATTATAATTTTGTTTATCTTCATCATCAGTGACGCTTTCTGTTCGTTTAATTATAACTGGATCTGAAATAAATAATCACTATTAAAAAATGTAAAGTACTTTTATTTATTATTTAATTTAAATATACAATACTCATAATAATAGGTTGATACTAACTTAAATTACTCTTTACAAAACCAGATTCTATAATATTTTCATTGATATAGATATTCTTTAAGCTTTCTACTCCATCTTTAAAGAAGTTGAATAATAATTGTATTGGTATTCCAATTTCTAAACTGGTTAATACCTGTCAAGTATTTTTTAAATAATCATTCGATTAATTTATTATGTAATCAAATGAATAACATTATTTAAATCAATTATTATAAATATTTTACCTGGATCCAAGTTAAAGCTTGTTCTTGTACTTTAGCAGCTGTACCTTTAAAGCGGACACCGATAAAATTGTACAATTTAGTAGCATCAAATCCTAAAGGACTCATATCTGAATCTAATATTTTGCTAAATTTAAATAATAAATGAAAAAATTAGACATCAATTATTTTTATTTTCCAGAATATTGATATTATTCAATAATTTATTAAACAAGGTGTCAAGAAAAGAATGGCCAACTCTACGGGGTTTTACTCTATATTATGTGGCTTAATGTCAAAACTTTTGTTTTACTAGTTTTATTTATAAAATATCCATACAAAATAAAAATAAACCGCACCAGAGGATTTCTTGTAAAGTTCTCTTACAAAATAGGGGTCACTCGATTTTTTTCCAAAAATAATCATTATCACCACTATTTTTTGCTTATCATCATGTCCAAAATCATAATTTTGGTGCAATACATAAACTGTATATTATACATTTGTTGGGGATTTCATTGGAGTCAATTTTTTATATAAGTGTTAATTTAAAGATCCTATCAGAACTAAATGTAAAAAACATAATAAATACCCAAATTCAGTGATATTTGTATGAATATTTTACAAATAAATTCTGTAAAACCAAAGTTTTGACATTAAAAAAAAATTCAAAAAAACCTATTCTTATAGCTACATATAGAGTATGGAGTAACACTTATTAGAGTTAGCTATTCTTTACTAGAACACAATGTATACTATGTTTACCATAAAAGCATTCGCAATTCTGCTAATTCGCCAGGTGGAACATCTTGAACAATAGCTTCTAACCAATGTGGCATTATTAGTTCCCATATTTCTGAAGTGACAATGTCATAAGGAACCAAACATAATAATTGATTTAGACCATTTCTTATTAATGCAGTTTGACTTGCTAACATATCCCTATAAATGAAACATCTTATTATATTAAACCATATATTTTTTAATATTTTAGGTGATATACCAATTGCCACCAACTTGTGCGTATTCTGGAGGACAAGGTAATAAACAGTTAACAAACGCTTCAAAATAATGTTGTCTAACACCTTTTAACCATCTTTCACCTATATATTCAGTTTTCATATATTCTAAGGTACATTCTTGTTGATCTAAAATAAATATGTCATAGTAACATACAATTAACATACAATTAAAATAATTTCTAAATAAAAATAGCATTATAAACAAGTAATTTGATAATTATGAAGTAAAGAAAGAACAAATTTAAACAAAGTTTTTTTAAGTATACCTACAGTAAAGTGATATTAAAACAATAAAATTATAATACCTAAGTTTTTAAAAAGACCTATCTTCTCACTTTCTCAAAAAAATAAATATAAATAATTTTGTTAATTTTTTTGTTTAGATCTAAAGTTTAAATATACCATCATAGGAATAAGCAGTGACATGAAACCAGTGAAATAGTATTGACAACAATCGTCCCATTATACTAGAACATGGAGGTTTTTGATCTTCTATTCGATATAAAGCCACCAATAACCAAACACCAGTTCTACCCATTAGTTGTCTATCATTTATTGTGACTTCTGGTTGTTCATCTTCTTTATCTGTCTTGCTAGAGGACATTGTTCCTTTTACCTTAGCACCAAATACAGCTGCTTTAGTTTGACTTTCTTTAGTTGCTTCTGAGATAGGTGGACGGACTTCTTTTAACAAACTAAAGATTATAATATACATGTATATAATTTTTATTATAAATATATTAAATTAATGAATTCAAAGAAATATCTAAATACCTAACAATAGATTCAACCAAATAAGTTTGCATATCGTTATCTAATTCTCCAGATGATTTTAGAGTCCAGTGAACAATATGGTCAACATTTTCAGAATGGATGTTTTTATAACAATCCGAACATAATCGTATAGGTCTGTTTTTGTTCATAGAGGCACACTCGGGTGAAAAACAAGTTACGCAAATCATAGTATTTTGCGATTTACATTCCTATGTGTTATAATATTCTTTAAATATATTTTAAGCATTTAAAAAAAGTAAAATTAATTTTTTAGCTACCTACTTTATATTCACATTTCCAGGTGGCTAATAGTAATGGTTGTAAAACAATATGAAATTGATAGGTTGGCTTTTTATTATGTAAGTCTTCAGCACAATCAGCACATAAATAAAAAGGCGGTGGACAATTTTCAGCATGTTTCATAGATAGTTCATGATCTAAACATACTCGTTCAGCAGGACCATAACCTACTTTTGGACAATTTTTTTTTTGACATAATAATGCCAACCAATTTCCTAAAAGTAGTGAATAAATTGTATATTAAATCTATTGTAATTAATTATAAACAAATTATGAAAGTTGAGAACTGGGAAGATAAGGTAATGGGACACATAGAATTATTTGATTTATGTCTGTTCTCAATGATAAATAATCCCTAATAAAATCAATTATAAGCAAAATTCGGTAAAATACATTTTAAAATTGAGTTATTTTTCAATTTTTGCTCTACTATTGTGTAAAACTTATAATAATCAAAATTTGAAATGCGAAAATTTAGAAGAAGTTAACAATAGATTTGAGGAATGCAGAGTAACATTTGAATGAAAGGGACTAAGGATAAGTAGAAAAAAAACAGAGTTTGGATGAACAGCACAAGGCAGCTAATATTAATAAGTGGTTATAGGTGAAGTTGAGTTTTCTTATAAAAGAACGTGGATCTCATGAGAATGTGAAACATAGGATTAAGCGTGATTGGATAATATGAAAAGAAGCGCCAGGTGTTTTAAGTGACAAAGGACATCCAATGGGATTTAAAGTTAAGTTCTAGAAAAATTTGGTAAGACTGACTATGTTGTATAGTTCAGTGTTGGGTTATAGATAGAAAATTAGATCAGATATGGGAATGCTTAGGTGGATAAGTGGCGTGACAAGAAAATATAGAATAAAGAATGAATACTTATGAGTTAACTTAGGAGAAGCTTTAATAATAGACAAAATGATATAAAAATAGACTAAGATGATTTGATCATGTCACAGGGAGAGAGAAATCTGAAGCAGTAAGAATTATAATGAAAATTTACGTGAGAAGAAAAGGATAGAGAAGAAGACCAAAAAAGAGGTCGATAGATGCAATTGAGAATGACATAAAGATAGCTGATGTATGTGAGGAGGGAGATTGAGTCAAGTGGAAGTATATAACGAGGATGGCTGAATCCAAATATCTGTGATGAAGGCAAATGAGAAGAAGAGAGTTTTGAGTGTTCAAGGGCTACTTGGAATTTGCATTTATGACTAATGGCATTATTAAAAAATATCACCACTGCCTTATCGCCAGACAAAATATATCTCAGGTGAGCTCACAATCTATAATGCAATTATTGTCATTCCTGAGTTGTAGTGGCAAATTTGAAATATACGTGCCTGACAATCAAAGAATATAAGTGTATAAATCTTAACTTGTGGTATATACCTATTAAGAGTATCTACATAGGTACCTAGGATAAGTAAGAACATCATTTTTTTTTTCTAGTTAATTCTCAAACTTATTAATCTAGGCATCAAATATATATTTACCTATTGATTTTGGTTTATTTCTATCAAATTTATTGGCATTATACAAAGGCCAATAATTAAATAACAATCTTGCAGCATGATAACGTGCCACTGAAGTACCATATGCAATTACAATAAGTAAGTCTTTCTTTATATTTTTTTTAAATGTCATAAGACGTTCTACCAATTGTAAATGTAATGCTGAAAACAAAATAAAACATAATTTAATTATTTGAATTAATATAATAACTTTGTATTACCAGTATCAAATGTATTTTGAAATACTAATAATAAAATCCCAGCTACAGATAAAGCTGCATTGTTAATGCATTTGTTTCTTGCTGAAAAACCAAAATAAATTAAATTCCAATTATTTTGTTCAATAAAATAAATAGGTTATAAAAAATAGTAAATAATTTTTATTTTACGTATAGTAAATGGTATCACAAAATAACATAGTGTGTTGATTAAGTCATGATGAACTGATGAAGGGAGTACTTGAAAAGCAGTGGCTATCATATATGGCAAACTTTCTAAAGTATCACCGCCAAGAAAAGGAACCAAACAAGCCACACATTGATTGAATGCTTCACCAAATGCTAAAAAAATGAATTGCATTAATTGCAAAAAATGCATCAAAATGAAATAAATATTACAGATATATTGTGTCTTACTTACTAAAGATTTTATTAAAATAGGGAATGTAAACGCTTATTCAAAACCCTTAATACCTTTGACTGAGCTATATAATTTTAATTTTGTTTTTTTAGTTGGTTGTTAAACTCAGTAATACACATTTTCATACCCGACGTGGTTTAGCAAAATGTTTTTATGGAATTTGAATTTGAACTTACAATTTCTAGGATAATGATAGATACCTCATACCTACCACTAATAAACTACGACAGACATAGGTACCTACTATAAAATTGACAAAATTGAGTTACCTATTTTATTTAATATAACACATAGGTATAATATCCACATAATACCAGAACTTCAAAAAGCTAGAATTTTGAAACTCAGTCCGTAAAATTCTGACTTTACCATAGATCTTAAATCGGAAATATACATGTATATGTATTGAACAATTTGCATTGACCAGTAACTAGATTTGTTCCACATAATTTTTGACTCAAACAATTTTCGTCAAAATTGTATACTAAAACTCCTTTATAAAAAGGATGTGTAAGGATATAGTATTTACAGACTGTAGGTATGTGTTATAATCAAAGATGTTAATGTGAGAAATTATGTAAATGTAGACTACCTGGTCATTACCATCAATAGCCAGTTAAATAGACTATTGATATTGAATTCATACTTAATTATTTATTCAAAAATATTTAGATTTTTATAATTTTTTTGTGATTCAATTTTCTATAAACTCTTTTAAATAATAATAATAGTGGTTTACTTACCTTGTAAACCAGTATTTATAGAAGATGCAGCGTGAAGTAATGATTCAAGAGCAGAATATAAGCCTATGTAATCCAATGTTGGGTAGAGTGCTAAACGAGTGGCATCCATTTCTGGATGTAAAATCATTTCGTGCGGGGATTTAGGAACTTCCTTTAATATTGCTAAAAAATAATACATGTTTTTAAATAATATAAAAAGCATACAATCTGGAAAAATGTATTACCTATTAATTATTATTCTATGATTATCCCTAGTATTTAAGTTTTATATTTACATCTATTTTAAAGAGCTTGTCCCATTAAGTTATAATTTAAAAAAAAAGTAAAACAAGTAGGTAGATACTACCTACCTATATAGAATTGTCTAAAAAACAAATTTGATAAACTCTTAAAGATTTTACTCTAAATTACTTTTCCATCGCAGCCCCTCATATTTAACTTAGCTACAACCACAATTTCTGGTGACTCTTAAACAAGGCTCAAAAGAAATAAGTGTCATGATCTTCTAAAATAGCAATTAAAATATAAATAACAAAAAATGTAGTGCCACCACTGAATGGTTTTTTTCCATTAAAAATGTCACCTGCTGTACATTCGTTAATCATATATTGTTAATGTGTTAAAGAGGTATAAATTGTATATTTTGTTTATAAATAATAATAATAAAAAACTCTTAAATTGAAATAGAAAATAGAGCACACAATTAAATTATTATTTTAATAATATTGCCATACAAAATAATAATAATTTTAATTATACACACGGTTTTAAATTAAAAATCTACAATCAGGTAAATCACAAAGTCAAAAAGTAAAACGCTATTATTAATTTATTTATTTTTACACATAAGATATTTATTTATATATTTATTTACGAGTATTAACCATTTAATAATTTTGTTTTAACTTTATTATTTTATTAATAAATTAATATTTATAGTATAATATAATATTTCAAACTTACTTAAAAGTACTTGAGAAAAATATTTTAAACAGTTAGCTATATCTAGTCCAGAAGGACAAGGCATCGTGTTGTAGCTCAATCGCAATTGATAATCTTGAAGATTTTTGATTTTAGCAATAACTGGAAAAAAAATATTTTAATAACTATTATATTTATTAGGCTATATTTTATAATTCAATTATTAACTTACATGATACTGATTTAGTTACCATGATGAAATTTTGTTTTACCAATACTATATGAATTAAATAAATTTACATATTTGTTACTAATTTAAAATTATCCAATATAATATAGTTTCTGATAATGATTCTTAATTGTTTTAACTGTAACCATTATATGCAGTTTATCATACAAAAAATGAAAGCTTTACAATTTGTCACTTCTTACCTACTTTTAGAAGGTACCACTACACTTTTGAAAGTTATTGATCTGATGCTGTACAGTAATACCACATATCCAATAAAAAATACAAACTTTTATCTATAATTAAACATTACAATACCATATAGTATTTAGTTTCTTAGTGGTATTAGTATTAATATGAAATATTTTAAATTATATATATATATTGATTAAATACATGACAATATATATTATTGTAATTAAATAAGTGATAGGTATATATTATTTTATGTTCCCAAATATCAAGAGATATGTTTTATTCAAGTTAAAATATGTAAGCTAGGTGGCATAATAAGTGTTATGAGTATATAATATTGATTTGAAAAATATAAATTATATTCTAACTTCACGACTGGGATCACATAAATTATTACACCATTGTTGTGGCTAATCTTTGTTAAATAATGTTGCTGAGCTTAACATTGCTGACAAAGAACCCCAATTTGTTAACTGATTCTTTAAACATCAATACATATAAGTTTTAAAAATGTAGTCATAAAAAACTAAATTTATCCTACAAATATAGGTATCTAAGCTAATTGCTATTTGTTTCCAATCAAATAATTTAACCCTTTAACCCAAAATTAATTTTTAGATTTCGGTATAAGAGTTTTCTGTTTATTAGAATATTAGTTATATATAATATTAGAAGTTTCAGTGTTTCTCTGTGCCTAGTAGTTTTAAACATTATAATTTATATTTAATATATAACAAATAACAATGGTAAAAGTAATATATAATTTAATATATAACAATGTTAAAATACAATAATGGTTAATGATGTTGATGTATTTTAGTAACAAAAGACTAAAGATGACTGTTTAAAAATGTTGGACAAGTGAAATCAACCTGTAAGTTTTATTGAATGTGTCACTTAAAAAATTTTTTTTTTCTAAAGTCTAAACCAAGTCTATCCACTGTTTGTGTGGTATACCAAATTAGCATTTTCAAGAATAATTGCTAAATTATAAGGACTTACTTTTTATATTACCATTATCATTACATATTATACTCAAGTGAAAACAAAAGATTAACATAGTTAATAATACAAATAATTATTGAAATACATTAGTTTCTTATGCTTAAACATCATTTCCAATTTTGCAAGATAATAAAAATGTTATTAATTTTTAAAACAATTGATAAGTATGTATTTCAATAAGTTTTTACCACCATTTAAATTTGCTAAAAACTACTATCACGCATAATAAGTACATAAGAGCAGTAACATTTACATTAAATTGCTGGTTGCGGCCTCAAGTCCAAATCTGATCACAACCGTGTTAATTATTTTTTACATTGTTTTCAACAAACATCTATTATAGCTTTCACTTTTTATGTATTTAATAATTATTCATATAAATTTAATTAATTTTATTTGATTTTTACCTAAACAATATCTCATACTTAGAGCCTTATTAAGGGACAGAAAAGAGTTAGAATGGTTGCCAACAGAGGTAAGGATGGGGATAAAGGATAACATAGGCATTTAATCTGACACAAATGTCATGGGTTAACTGTGATAGGGATGAAGGCGTACAACTATATTGATACAGACGAA
Organism: Cinara cedri; assembly: GCA_902439185.1. Taxonomy (NCBI): domain Eukaryota; kingdom Metazoa; phylum Arthropoda; class Insecta; order Hemiptera; family Aphididae; genus Cinara; species Cinara cedri. The sequence goes on from CABPRJ010000004.1 coordinate 723,660, forward strand.
ATAAAAACATAAAATATTTATTATTAGGTAAACATGGGAAGAAACTTTATATTGCACGGGCTAAGCCAGGCATGACAGTAATAAATATAATATACCTACTATGATCATTGCAAATTCTTTTGTTGTTATCAATATTTCTCTAATGCGGAGGTTCTCTAACTTTTTTTCATTTACTACTTGTATTATGGATCTGTCACGTATAACTTATGACTCAAAAATCACAGACATACATTGCACGATGTGGTAGGCCACTGTTATAGGAGAGAAGTTGAGAAGGTAAGATAGATATAGAGGAGAATTTAATGTGTATTCTTATGTGCAACGATTAATTATTGCTAATGAAAAACGGTTTTAAGTAGCATTCAGCTATACCTTATGTATACCTGTTTTAAAAGGCCATAATAGTTATAATTTTTTTCAAAATTTGACATAAAAATTCTAATAAAAAAAAATGCTATGTTACACTTAATTTTTTTTGTTTACCACCAAGTACAACTATTATTAACTTTCTGTTCAAATTACATGTATTTATGTTAGGACTACGTAAAGCATATTTTGTTTTAAAAAATGGGTTATACGTTTGACTTTTGTTATTAGATGATTATTTTCCTAAAAAGAACTCACTCAATCCAAAATAAAAATTAAATTAAATTTCGTTTATCAAAATCAAAAATAACAAAATTATAGTTTACATATATTTAATAGAGATGTTACTAACCCTGATTTTTAAGTTTGAACTGAACTTTTCTTAAAATTAACAAACCCGAACCGAACTTGCACATTTTTATTTGAACGCAAACCGAATCAAACTTGTAAAATAATTTTTCAAATTCGAACATAGTAAGGTCAAAAATCTAGGTTCTAAAACTGCTTGATTCCGTGATTTACGATTATGAAACCACTATGCGAAGAAAAATAGAATTTTTTTTTCCGTAACAAGGTTGCTCTCTCTCACTACAGAAAAACGTATTGGTGACTGCATAGGATCTGCAATGAATTATTTTCAAACTGAACTATTGAGTATTTGGTTCGGTTCAATTATTTGCAATTTTCAGTTTGAAAATCAAACACTTCGTCACACCTTTAATACTTAACTAAAATAATTTTCTTATAAAATATTTAAGTGGTATAAATATTTCAGAATTTACCTTAAAGTACTTAATTAAAAGGTATGCATTTAATTTTATACTACAATAATTTAAATAAATAAATGTGGTGTATTTAAAATACAATACAAATTTACACAAATACAAACGCAAACAAAATACTATATTTTAAAAAAAAATATTATTTTTCAATACAATCATTCAAAATATTTCTAAAATCACAGAAACAATTGCCATTATATTTTTCTCCCTTTAAGGCTATAAAATTACAATATAATTAATAAATACATTTTAATATTTATATCACTAAAAATATGTTAAAATATCCCTATGTATAAAAAGTTGAAACATAATAAAATATTACAGTTATATTTAATATATATATTTTAAATGGACTTAAAGTTAATAACAAAAATATAACATTATCAATAATACAAATAAACTAAAAGTTAAACCTTGGAGTGTATAATTGTACTTTTTTTTTTTCATATAATCATAATTAAATTTTTCATTATAATTTAAATCATTTGTTTCTACTTATTAAACTAATAATGTTGGCTAATAGGATATTGTGGACTATCAATTAAACAATTTGAATATGTTTGTGCTAAGCGAGGTTTTGTTCCCAGAATATTTAATCAATACTCTTAAAAGAATAATATCATAATAACAAAAATATTATAATAAATAAATTTATTCCCACAGAACAATAGGTGAAATAAAACTATAATATACCCCGTCTAAACCTCTGTATAAAGAAAAAAATCTGTTAAAAAAAATATTTATTATAAATCCAATAAATAATTTAATAGTTTTAAAAAAATAATTTTGAAGCTTATTAATACATGGAATTTATTAAAAATATACATAAATATTAATTTAAAAATAATATATATATATATATATATATATATATATGTTTGATGATAACATAATATTCTTGAACATTAAATGAAAAAGAAACTTGTAAATGGAAAATAAAAGTAAACATGTATGTAATTATTAAAAAGGTGAATGAAAAGAAAAAGCAAATCAATAATCAAATTTTTATTAAAAACAAAAATATAAATAAAAGTATTATTTTATAAAATAATAATTCAAATATTCAGTAGAATATTAGGTTAGAATGATGACTTTTTTTCAATAAAAAACATTTATCTTACCTTAAGCACCAATTAAGTCATCATACATTACAACATTACAATAGTTGGGTAATAAAATTATCAAACATTAAATATTCATTTTTAACAAGATTAAATAAGCTTATAATTTATCAATAGGACATCAGTTAAATTACCTGAAAAGTATGAAATATAAATAATTAAAATGTGTGTACAAATAATTTGTATCAAATTAAAATATGTTAGTTCTAAAAGAGAAAATATTTAAGTTCAAATATTTAAAAAATGTTAACAATCACAAGCATTTTTCTTATAATTAATGTGGAGGTATATTTAAATTCATACAATCAAATTAAAACTGAAGAGCAAAAAGATAAAGTTAGGTTAATGTTAAATAACTGACAAAATATTCAAATACATAAAACCTATATTAACAATATAATTATAAATAATATTTAGTCAACTCAATTTTTTTTTAATAGAATACATTTAATTATTTTTTTTTTTTTCAAATCAAAACTCTATTAATATAATTCCAATTGTGATAGATTTCATGAAAATTCACTTGTTCCACTATAAAATCATTCGCAGTTAGCGAATTTTGACAACATATACCAAAAGTAGTGTGAATGTTGGTAATATTTAAAATATTAAGCATTACAAACAAATATAATCGTTTAGTTAACAGTGTACTTGAGTGCAACTCAGAATATTACAAGCATTTACTTTGTTATAATAATTAAAATAAATACATTTTAAAATGTCAAAAAGATGATATTTTTATCAAGATATGCAACATTCACTACCCGTTGTGCATGTCAATTAACACCAGAAAATGTCCCCAAATTTATAATATTTATATAAATTCAAATATTCAACAAAATTGCTGGTATATATGAACAATCACCATTGACTGTCAATACTCATCACTTTTAGAACATACACCTTAATATATGTATATTATATTTATAAGTATCATAATTACTTTTATCTTCTACGTGGTCTTATTCTGTTTATTAAATTTTGAAGTTTCAAAGCAGGCCCTAATCTAAGTCCCATATACTTCATCATAGTATCTGAATTCAATAATAATAAGGCTTTTCCATCAATTTCCTAAAATAATCATGTATATATTTTTAATATATCTGATGTAACAAGTTATACAAATTTAGCATACACAAACTAAACTCACGTGTTTTCTAAAAAGATCAGCAAATGTATTTAATTGTATATCTACACAATTTATGTGTTGAATAACATCTTCTACAGACCATTCTGCAGGATCTACAGGTAATCTTGATTGTCCTTCAGTTGAAGTTGTTGAAGATGCTGCTTCCATTTCAGGTTCGTTTGTACGAGGCATTTTTGTTATCAATGTCACTTCATCAGGAGTCGAGCTCTCTGGTGAACCATGTCGTTTTATATTTTTTTTGTCATTTGTTATTACTTCATTGACATCTGAAATTAAAAAACGATTATTTAAATAAATGTATACAATTTTAACTGTTATACTCATACTAATATTTTTATTTTTTTCCAATTTGCACTCTGAACAAACATTTAGAGCAGGACTCAACAAATTTTTGCAACACGACAAATCTTCTAATAAAGTTTTGATATATTCCCAAAACTCATCTGCTTTCTCAATTTTCGGTAATTTAAAAACTCGAGATTTCCCTTCGTATGTAGCTAAAAATAAAACCAAATTAAATCTTAGTAAAGTAATAATTATATAATTTTATATTTATAATATTTACTGTACAAGAAAATATACATTTGACCTAATGTAACTCAAAGTATGTAAAACAACTAATTTATTTAGATCACTTTTAGGTTCTTTAATTTATGAATAAATACAATTTATTTAAAAATAAATGTTGTACTACTAATAAATAAAATATTAAATTTTTTTACCTGTTATTGTACATGTACTATCACCTTGCTTTTTCATTAATGTAGTTACAGATTGTATATCATGTGCAGTGTTTACTAAATGTTGTATAGTATCTTTTAATACTTTTTGTACTAATCCAGGTCCCAATTGTTTAGGAAGTTCAAATAATTTAGAGGAATCCATAAAAGGACCACATTTGCATTCGTGATTTATAAAAACTGAAATAAAATAAACCTTCTTTTATGCAATTTCATAACAATTTAAAAATGTATTATTAAAATCAAGAAATTTGTATAAATAATTAAATTTTTACAAATTGTAATACCAGAACATGATTCTTGTATACCAGTTTCAAGATCACTCGCACTATCTGGTGATAAATTCATGGAATCATTTAAATTTTGTTTTACATTAGAAGTTTGTGCGCCATTTGGTCTACCTCCTGAATAGCGAGATCCTGTAACAGCTGATTTGTTATACCGTTTGTTAATTAATATTGTTAAATTTATCAATAAATGTAATAAATTAAGGAAATATTATTATTACCTTTATGGTGGCTGTTGCCAGGTGGCTGAAGTGGATGACTACTTTTTAAACACCACCCTACTGGAAATATATCTCTAGAGTCATATGAACACCAATAGTCAAACGCTCCTCTCCATCCATCAAATGTAACAAATATATTATTTTTATCAACATCACCTAACCAAATTAAAACCACATGAATATTTAATGGGATCATATTTTTCTGATTATACAATCATTTTATTTTCAAAAATATGTGTATTATTAGTTTGAAAAAATAATTATAATTTAAGATCTACCAATAGTTGCTACACAAATTAAATGTGGATTTTTTTTATCAACTGCTTCAAGTTTTTGACCAACTTTAAATAAATTATCTGTAGGAGTATCTGGTTCTGATTTAAAAGCAGTATCAGGAGAATAGTAAGCTCCATTTAGAGTTTTCACCAGGAACATAGGGAATAGTGAGCCATTCATACGGAAGCCTAAAAGAATATAAAATTTAAAAAAAACAAAACAAAATATAAATAAATATTAATTACCAAGTGGAGGTTGTAGCATGCCTCCTTTTTTTTCTGTATATCCAACTGGCTTTAATTCTGAAGAGTCAACTAATCGCCAAAAATCATTTTTATTATCTCCACCATCGAGACGTAGACGTATTCTAGGTCCAACCACACCTACTACAGTTGCGATACATATAGATGTTATATTTCGAGGATCTACTGCTTCTAATTTCATACCAGGTTTAAATTCATTCTCTGGAGATTCTTCATGCTATAAATAATATATTAATCTAGTACATTTTAAGTTGTGACTTATGATATATTTTACATTTAAGTCCTCACACACACACACACACACAAATATATCCACAAAAATGACATTAAACCAAAAAAAATATTGATTTAATAGTATTATTATTACATACATTTTTTTTAGACTAACCTGTTTAAAACAATACGCAGGAGCTGCAGTACTAGATGTTTCTTTAAGATAACTGTCCCAATCAAATACTGAATTACCATGAGTACAGAATGGATGTTCTACTTGAACATCGCCAAATACAGCTAAAAACATAATTGAATATGTATATCAAATATTACTGTACAATATTTAAAATCAGATTGTCCACTTTGGAATAATGATAAAAAAGACTTCCTAGAATAATGGGATAGGGTGGCTCTGTTATAAGTAATTTAATGTCTACCTGTAAGCAACACAATAAACCATAGTAAATGAGTGCAGTTCAGTTGATAGTGATGCTTTGTCAACAATAGACAAGTCATATTATGGTAAAATCATTAAATAGGCATAATATATTTTCTTTAACAATATTTGTTTAATATTGTATCGATTTTTCCGTTTTTTCCCATGGTTTTATCCCAGTTTTTCACATTTGCTGGTAAAATATTGGAAAAATTGAAAAAGTACCTTCCCTCCCAGTCAGATTTCCTTTCAGAAAAGTGCTATCATTTTAAATCGGACCAAAATTGCTGGTAGAAAAATTGTACACAGAAAAAATAAGGCCATATTTTTTTACTAATACCTACATTTGGTACATTTTCAATTTTTCCAATATTTTATCCTGGTTTTTCCCAAATATTATGAAAACCACTTGAAAAATCAAAAAATAACCTCCCTAAATTACCATAAAGATAAAATTTCCTTTCAGAAAATAAGCTACACTTGATACATCGGAGCAAAATTGTTGGTAGAAAAGTTTGCACAACAAATCGATATGTATTTTTCGAGTAAAATAGTCCGAGCGAGCGATAGCTAGATTTCTAGATACACCTAAAATGCATTTGTATTTTCTCTGTTTTGGTAAAAACGAAAAAATAAGTGCAAAAATGTTTTTCATAACACGGGTTTAAACTCTCGACTACTAGGATTATTATACTAGGGGTCACGAGTTAAACGGTATAGGTATGTATAACCATTCAGCTATGACAAACATTCTTTAAAAAAGAAAATATTAAGTTTATTAATAACATATAAAATCCGCATAGTACCAGAACTTCAAAAAGCTATAATTTCAGAACTTAGTCCGATCAATTTTGACTTCACCATCATTCTTTAATTGGTAGTATACATATGTGCGAAAAAAAAAAATTGAAAAATTAGATTTGTAATACATAATTTTTTATCCAAATATTTTCATAAAAATTTGATATAAAAAGATCTAGACTTTTAATGAACCTCCTATTAAATGTCCACGCATTGCTATTTAGTCTAACAATTTGACTACACAGTACCTATCGAATAAAAATTTTGTATAAAACTCTCAAAGTTAAAATGTCTATTAAAAGCTCAAATATATCTTAAATATTTTTGAAAATTTTCTACGTCTTGAAAAGGTAAATATAATTTTTTTTTTTTAAATTGTAAGTCCATAAAATCGATACAAATATTTTAAACTAAATTTAAAAAAAATATTAAAATTTGTGTAAAAAGCCAAAAAGTGGCTCAAATGTTTTGAAATTTTACTATATCTAAAAAAAAAGGCAAACATAAGTTTTCTGTCTTAATTTCAAATCAATATGAATATTTTTAACTGAATTACAACAAATAATAAAAGCATTATAAATGTGAATTCCCCGTTTTCCCCCACTTTTTCTCTTTTATTGGGAAAACTGCCAAGAAAATCAAAAAAATTACTTCCTTAAAGTACCACCTTAAGAAAATTTCCTTTCAAAAAAGAGTTTACATTGTATACATATAAACATCATAACAAATAAACATCTTTGTAAAACTATACATTCTTTGTTACACTCAGAATCTAAAAAATACCTCAGGTAAACTAATATTTCTACCCTCTCCCCCACCACCCATTCGACTAAAGTTTCTGATGAAAGTAAAAATGTTTGATGATCATCTATCTAGCTAACAAATTTTATTTTAACATGAGTATAAAACTTGACCTTGACTACATTTAGAATGCCTAAAATAATTAAAAACCATATACCTTTAGAAACAAACTGGTGGTTATCACCAAGATATGACTTACCCAAGAAAACAAAAATTACTTCTTAAGTAATAAACAAAAGCAATATTTGTTTCATATATTTTAAGACACGCTAAAAAGTATTACCCTTTGATTTATATCAAGTGTATAAATTGGAAGATATCTCATACATAATTTAAGAAGAAAAAATGCTTGCATAATATCTTATTCATAGATAGAGCATTAATGTACAACTGAGTGGGTCTAATAGCATATTATTTAAATTAAATCTTTTGATCCAATTATTTAATATTATAATCTTATTTTTTAAATATTTTTAGCTGAAAAAGGGGACTGATTTAGTTTTTCGAATAAAAATATAAATCAAATAGCTGAGTTAACAGGAAAGTATACTCAAATTACAGCGCCCAGTTACATGCACAAATAGTTAAAATTCTGGTGTAGTACAGTTATTTGAAAATGATAAGAACCGTTTTTGATAACGTGGCCTAGTCACATATTAACATATTGCACACAAAATAAAGTCTACCAAATAGGGTTTATTTTTAAATAATTTCCTCTAATGGGTTGGTTGTTTGATTCGTCTGGGGCCCCATTCAAAGTAATTTTACATTAAAATATAGTATTATTTAATATTAAAAAATATAAGAAATGTAATTATAGGTATAGAAATTACTCTCAGGCCACTATTATTTATCCTTATGATTTTCAAATAACTGTACCCGTCCCTTAAAATTCATAATAAAATTATTTTATTTATAGTAATATTCATACATATTGCCTTGGTCTTCGCCTTTGCTCCTAGCTCTTTGGGAACGGCTACCTCAGTCCTCAATTTCCACTTATAACTATCTGCCACATCAACCAAGCATACACCAACTGTCATCTCATTACTCTCAATTACGTCTATCCATTTCTTCTTTGGCCTTCCTCTACCTCTCTTTGCTTAGAAATACAAAAAAAAAATAATATAAAAATACCTATTACGAACATATACAGGCCCGGCTCGAGCGTTTAAACACACTTAAGCAAACTTAAGTTTGCCGCCCCTTAAATATGTATAAATTCGTCAAAAATTTGAAATGCCCCCCTAGACGTGGGCCTGTGTCGCCTATCCCTTGAGCCAGGCCTGCACATATATAAATATATAATATAATATATATATACATGTATAGTAAATATAAATATATTAATTATATATTATATTTATACAAATTACAAATAAGTACATTCAATTTTTAAAAAACTTTTTTATAATATATATGAAAGTTTTTTTTAAAATTAATAAATTATTAATTCTTTAATCAACTATTGAAAATAAGTCATATTAGTACTAACTTTTTTTGGATAGTTCTTTTCTTTGGTGTTTATTTAAGCAAGCAGCAGAACAGAATTTTTTTGGAGTAGAATCTTGATTTTCTTGTTTTACTGGTGTGCCTTTAATTATATTATCACAATTTGCACACCCATTCTAAAACAATAACAATAACAAATATTTTTTAAACTTTACAAATATAAATATTATTACACATATATATATTTGTATATGGTTTTAAATATTCAATAATAACAATTATAAAACTAATAAATTATTCCAATTAACTGAAAAAATATTGACAGTTACAGAAATTTTAATTTGTTTGAAATTAATAATATTCAATAATAAATATAATAAAATTACCTTAACATATTCTTTACGGAATTCAGCAAGACAATTAACGGAGCAAAATTCCTTTTTCCCATTTTGTGTAGGTAATACATAGTTTAAAGGATGTTTTGATTCATTACACATAGTACATGTTGATTTTGCCTTTGGCGGGCGACCTAAATTATAAATTGTCAATAATTTATATAAAAAATGTGGAAAGTACTGTAATTTAAATTATTCAACATATTGTAAATTTAAAAAAAATGTTGATCAATACATTAAATTGTATTAATTATAGCTATAATAAAAATAGTAAATATATTTATTTAAATAACAATTATATGCTATAGAATTGAATTAGCATGTTACATCCATCTTAAAATTATACAATTAATTTGATAAACAAGTTTAATTTAAAGAAGTTGGAAAAAGTTTTAAAGAAAACTATACGCTTTAAAAAGTCAAGTAATAGAATAAATCTATAACATTATAATCAACATAATTATTATATCACTATTTATCAAGTATAATATAATATATCTACGGAAAAAATTCAAATTAGAAAAAAAATTAATCTGATATTTAAACAAACTCTATTATTACATATTAATATTTACAGACAAACTATATTAAGATACATTAAATCTTTATGTAACGGGGATATATTCGTATAATATAATATATTTCGCAGAAAAAAATATAAATACTGGGAGAAAACCAAACCAATTTAAAATTTTTGCAAAAACCTAACCTAACGTTTACTACAATATAATAATTATTAAAATAAATTACAGGCAATTTTTTTTATAATGAACTATTAATTTTTGAAGGATTTTTAAATGAATTTGATTTCTGTTTTTTCATTATTATGGAATCATTTAAGCTTTATTTTCAATTTTTTACCCCTACTCCATATACCTTAAATAAGTATGAGCTTTTGTTTTTCAAATAGAAACCGCCCTTTTTGAACACAGATTCAAATAAAGAATATAATTCTAAAAATTATGATATGCATAACATATCAGATTTATTGTTCATGAGTTATAACCGTTTAATTATTTTAGATTTGTTTGTAATTCGATTAAAAATAGATGTAAAGCTGTACAATTAGATACAGTGTGGGAGCAGTGATTGAGATAGTTGTGTAGGGGGTAATTGGAGCAGAACAGTAGGTGCTGACCAAAGAAAATTGCATTGAATGTGGTACATTTATTAATAAAAATCTTCATTGTTTATTGATTTATCATTGCAAAGATATACATAAAATAACTCTGGGTCTTACCTTTCCAACTTACTACCTAAAACAGTGACACACGACCATGCCCTTGCCAGCTCTTATAGATTCCAAATGTATCAAGAAATGTATGATTTTACTATGATGGGTATTTTAAATTCAGGGAGTAGGCGAGGAATATATTGGCTTTGCAATATTTATTTTTTATAACTTTACTACCAAAGTCTTACAAATGTATCACCTTTTGTGAAAGGAAATTCTATCTACTTGGTACATGAGGGAGATAATTTTTTGATTTTCCAAGCGGTTTTCATAATAATTGAGAAAAAACGGAAAATTTACAAAAGTTATAATTTTCAATTTTTTGTTGTTGTAATAAATTAACTTAATGTTCAAAAAAAAAAAAAAAAAACAATTGAATAATGTAATACTTTTTTTTAATAAGAATTTTATTTGCAAATTTTGATGAAAATCGTAAAATATTACGACTTTTTAAAACCTGTACAATCAAACTTCGCTTCGAATCAATTTAATCAATTTTCGTAAGCAATGGTTTATCATTGCTAACAATTATAAATTCACCTCTATATCTTAACTTCCCAACTTCTAACTTACAACAACGACCCACCCATTGTGTGAGGTATGTCAGTCTTTTTTGTTTGTGTTTATGTAAAACTTTTATAACAGAAATCTTCCTCAAATTAAAAAATGACTAGACTTTTTTTTATTGTGTTTGGATTTAGTTGGTATATTAAGGTCATTTTTCGCTTTCTGTGTACTTTTCTCAATAATTGGAATTTATCTGAGATAGTGAATGACATTAATAGTTTCATTATTTTCTATTTTTTTTTCTTTATAATCATAGACATGCAAGTTTCACAGAATATTTATATTAGCCATGTGTGGTCGAATTTTGTCTATTTTTGAGTAACTTATAAGTAGGAATAAAATGCCCTAAAAAAAGATTTTAAACCTTGGAAATTCTAAATAATACACTAAAAAATTGTGTTTATTTTTGATATAAAATATATTATAAATTCACTTTACAACAAAACTTGTACTGAACGATAGTCGATTTTATTACTTTAACAGACTATTAAATAGAAAATCGAATGATTCTAAAAATATCATATTGGTTTTGCCTTAAAATTTATCTGTTTAATCCTTGTTCATTAAGTTTTGACATTACTATTGACTGATAATATAAATTGTATTCCATTATATAATATGAGCACCCATTTAATAATTTGTTATATTTATAATCTAAAAATCATATTACAGTGTGAAAATCTTAAAATAAAATTTGATTCAAAACGCACTTAAAACCCTAAAAAAATTCTTTTTCTCGTTCAACCTAAACTTAAAAATGAAATATCTCGTCAACAGCTTAACAGAAATCAAAAATTTGAACACTCAAATTTATTTTAACTAATACTCTATCTATTTATGGAATTATTAATATAGGTTGCCATTTTAAAATTAAAAGTAGATAGTGATTTTACCCCCAAAAATAAGGATGACAAATAATAACATAAATATAAAATTGTAGAGCAGATTGTTTCTTAATTTTCTAGAAAACAAATTCCGGAAAAGTTAATACTTTCCAAGATATTGAGTGTATCTACTTAAATTAATTACCTGGTATTTATAGGTTATAGTAAATAAAAGACTTAAAAAACCAATTCTAAATTTAAAAAACTAGAGCTGAAATATACCTCTCATCTTGTTGGTTTGCATGAGTACGAAAATACTGTCCAAACTAGTTCTTAGTTTTTGAATTCAATCTAAAAAATAAATATACATATTCTTTTAAAAATATATAATAAAATTACAATTACTAATATTTACCTACTTAAATTTAGAATAAATATATATTAAATACAAATTAACTTTTTTAAATCACAGGATCGGTATTATCATTGATTTGATAATAGAATTAATTATTAAATAATAAATAATAAATTTATAATAAAATCCATGGTGTTACTAAATTCATACATAATTATGAGTTAAATAAACCTTTAATGAAAACCTATAATATATAGGTTTATTACTAAATATATTGAATTGTTTTCTCAATTTACAATAATAGATTGATCAATTTTTTCTTTACATCTCACCAAAGTAGTGGTCAGCTAGTTTTATTTCCTTCCCTATATCCTTCATAACTTCCTATCTTTATATTTCTAAAATTATTCTACAATTCAAATTTTCTTTGGCCTACCTCTTCTCTTGGTATCTATCAACCTTATCGTTTCTCCTATTAACAACAGAATTACTTCAACTTATTCTCTTTAATTTCCTGCTCTACTTGCTTCTCTTAGAATACCTCTAATAATATATTAATGCCTTAAGACCTTAATGCCTACAACACGGTTACATACCTTTTTTTGATTTTATATCCAATACTTCATTAACACTACATTACTGGACACAACAGTTATAAATTATAAACACCGATATGTAAAAAAAATCGTTTTTATTACTTAATAGTTAGTTCTGTTAAATATAATTTGTACATTACATAAATCTCAAAAATGAAAAATCTATACTATGTAAGGAACTCAACATATTATTTCCAATATTATATAGACATATATATCAATAAAATCAAAATTAGGTATTAAATCAATTAAAATATTTATGTTTTTTAAAACAGAAGTCATGTAGATACACTAATATAAGATATAGAAATTTGAGAAACCCAATAGCAATTTTAGATATTTTACAAAATATATACTACTTGAAAACTTATTGAATACTCTTCGTGTTTACTATTTAGTTAATAAGTTCCTTTAAATTAAATTAATAGTATATATACTAGCTAATGTTTCACAGTTGAAACAAGTATTCAAAGTAAATTAAAAGATGTTAATATTTATAATAACCCCTATCCAGATGGTTTATATGGATGTACCTAATATAATTGAAAGAATATGACGAGTTTATTAATTATTATCTATATTAGATGTTTAAAATAAGATACAAATACCCTGAAATTTACTTACAATAGAATTTTCTAAGTGGAACAGCTAAACTGGGACAATTTTTTTTTTAAAGTTGATTAGATAAATAGCATTATCGGCTTTTTAAGAGTCGAAAGAAAAACGTCAACAAAAGAACTTATTCCGCCATTGGCCGGATATGAATATAAGATAGATAACAGTGGTTAACAAACTGTAAACGTTATCGTAATGCATTCATGGAACAAAACTTAATATTTAATTGTCCTAATTTCTAAGAAAAATACAAAATAGATTTTAAATTAATAATGGTATAAATTGTAATTCAAAAATGTAAATATCATATTAAGGTTATTTTTAATTTAGGTGTTTACGTCATATTATTGCTTATCAGTTATCAATGTACAAATAAAACCACAAGCAGTCCTCCACGCCCGTCCAGTCGTTAGTTTCTATTTCTGTATGTATTTTTGTACTGTTAAAGTGAAAAAATAACTCACGAACACGACTGTGAACTACGGCTATAGATACTCGATCTTGTAGTCTGGTGGTTGGTTCATCATTGCGCGGTCTTAGGAGATAATATGTTATCAAATGTTTTATGATTACAGTGGTCAAAATTGTGAATTAATTGCATATTAATTTTCAAGACGTGGTTCAATTTATATATTTTCTGGGTATCATTTTTTTTTTCAATAGATAGAAGCCACGATTTAAAGTAGACTATATTTATATGTATATATATATATATATATATATACATTATCTTGAATATAATATAAAATAAAATAAATCAATAAATATAATAAATAATAAATAATATAATAATATAATCAATAAATAAATTACATATAGACCACAGATATATCCGAAAAAAAAAAAAAAAATTAAATATGGAACGCACTTACGCACCACATATTTCGGACATGGAATAAAAAGTAATATTTTGTTGATAATCCTTGCTTTGTTTTGTTTGATAAGTAATTTTGTACTGAGTACTCATCTGTGTTAGTAAGTAGTGATTGCTGAGTATTTTGAGAAGTGACAATTGTTATAGTTCAATGTTATTTGCCTTATCCTTTGCACTTATATTTTAATAATAAAATAAAACGCAATAATACTTAATATCGTTCATTTTCTAAAAACGTATCGAAATAATTATTCTAAAAAACACAAATTAAACACCCCAACCTCAAAACGTTTAAAGTCCATTAAGTGGACTTCCAATTCTGTTTATAACAAGTGTGACCACACCCATCGAAAATAGGCCTATCCGATACTGCTGTCATGGACATGATGATCTCCAATCTGCAACAGCAGCGGCAGATAACAGAGCAACTTCGTCGAGAAGCGGCTGTGAAACGTATACCTGTTTCACAAGCCATACATGACATTATAAAGTATATCAGGGAACGAGAAATGGAAGACTGCTTAATGGTTGGTTTTTCATCACAGAAAGCTAATCCATTCAGAGAAAAAAGTAGTTGTGCAGTTATTTAAACATTATTATTATTTATTACTTATAAGTATACTCACTATTAATTTTGAAACAATAATAAAACAATTATAATACTGCAATAATAATGATTTGAATATTATTTCATGTTCATTTAATTATGTATCACTGAATAATATTATATTCTATGTATGATCTGATTTATCTTTTTGAAGTACCTAATAAAATATTTTTACCTACCAAATGATAAATTTGTAATTATATATATTTTTTGTTTAGCTGTACATAAACTGTAACAAGTTTACATTGTAGTTTGTGTAAGCACATATAATTAAATTCATAACTACTACAGTTTCAAAAAATGTTTACAAAAGAACATGTTGTAAATATTGTAAACAAAAAAAGTCAAAAATAAACTATAATGCAATGTTTAATTATTTAAAGTAGGTATTATTACAGTATATTTTGAAAATTCAACTACTGACAAAACAAATATTTAATTTAAATATTAAAAATATTGTATTACTAAAATTGAATCCATACATTTAAAGAGTAAACAAAAAATCAACAACTATAATAATAATGTATGGATACTAATGTAGATATTTTCTTTAATTCTGTGTTAATGGATCAAGTTTATGACCCTAAACAATGTCCAATACCATTTAACCCATATATTGATATTCATATGAAAAATAACAATTTAAAGATAATACATTAATAGTAATCTATTTAGTAATTCCAATAACTCCACAAGCAACTCTGGCTCCAGCGTTTCCTGTAGTTGAACTTAGTTCATGGCCTCCTTTGCCTAAATCATCTTGATCTGCATGCACCTACAAAATTAAGGTTTATATTTTATTTATTTATTATTAAAAGATTTTGGCAATAAAAATGTATGTTTGCTTATGATATAGATTTGTTGGTTTAGTAATTGGTGAATAATAAACAGTACTTGGAAAAAAGGGATTAAAGGTTAATAGAAATAAAACAGAGTATACTTATTATATATATTAAGACAAGATAATTATGGGGTATAACTACGGATGGAAACTTTTTTGTGAACATTGATGACAACTGATATGTTTCTGTCAAACAATCAATTTTGAGAAAATAGTAAGTTCAAATAAAACTTAATGAATTTAGAAAATATTGTCAATTTGAAGGAAATAATTGCCCTTTGCCATAAGTACATTAAAGTGACATTCAATGCCCAACACTCAAGCCCCAAACAAAATATAATCATTCAGCCTCCAGGAATCATAATTTGTCTAATTGTATGTAAGAATAATCGTGAACATTGAAGTTAAGCAAACATCAGTAGTCTTAACTTTGATGCAAAATATCAAAACTAAATCATCCATAAGTAAAACAATAGATAAGGTAAAGTAGTATTATAACAACCAATGGCGTGCCCAAGAATTTTCTTTGAGAGAGAATGTAACAGATAAAAATCGTAAATAAAAAGTAAAATCATCTTTACCCAACTCGATTATAGAAATTTATACCTAATTTAAAAGCTGGATCCTAAAAAAAAGCCAATTTTTAATCAATACATCAAGCTATTCCTCGGAAATCTGCTGAAATTTATGTTTCGATATTAGATTGCTTATATTTTGTTGTATTTTTAAGTCAATAGGGGAGGGGAATATAATCTCTAACCTAACCCTGTGCATGTCACTTTTAACTGTATGTAAAAATAATATACCATGTTTAAACTAACAAATAATTTATATATACCCAGGTTATGGTTTTATTACACTAAAATAATATTATTATAAATCACATTCTATAATTTTAATATTTATTAAAATGTTCATCTTGTATAGTTCAAACAATAAAAATACTATAACACTGAGTACTTTTAGGTATTTTTAATAACTAGAATACTTATATTATACTATTCAAATTTATATATGTTATACAAAAATTTTAATTTACTTTAAAATCATACCCGTTATGTAGTAGTTTTAATATTTGATTATAATTTAAATTAATATTTATTATTTGAATTTTGGTTATACATATAGAAAGTCAAATTTAATATTATTCTCTTTTTTTTTAATTTAAAAACTGCATAAATGGTTAGATTTTATTTAAGGTATGACCATAGTAAACATACATTTGTCAAATGAATTGTACTTAATATATTTCAAAAATAATGAATATATTTAAATTATGGAGTATTATTACAATAATTGTTATTTAAGTATAAAAATCTATATTTTTGTAATATTTATAAGATATATTTTAAAAAATAATTGCCATTTTTAAAATCAGTACTAAATTATAAGTACCTACCACTAAAGTACGACCAATAATGTTGAGAGATCCTGTAAGAGATATGATTGAATCATTGATGTTAACTTTTGCTAAACCTGAACCATCAGCTTCAATATTACCCAAATCACCGACATGCCTTACTTCATCAATAGGAGCTCCATGAGTTTTTCCAAAAGGATTAAAATGTGGACCAGAGCTCATGCATCCTAAAAAATAGTTAAGTTAATTGATATAACACATATACATGCAGTACAAATTACACAATTTGAATGTAACAGCTAAAAATCTAAGTATAAATTATGATTTAAACCTTCATAATGTGTACTTCTTTGAGTAAACTAAACGCAAATACCTCAAATATCACTTAAATGTTTAAATGTATATAATGAAAAAATATAAATAAAATAATAATAATAATAATAATCAAAATTCTAATCAGTGATGAAGCTATGCAATTTAGTTATTATTTTATCATATAGTAGTGGTAAATATCAGTTCATTATTGGTAAAAAAATTGGATTTATAGCCATGGCAAATGAAAAATTAGCAAACAAAAATAGTCAAATACATACCTACTTAATTAAATATATTATATCATTCATAAATATTATTATGAAATTATGCATAAAATATACTAACTTATCAGATCTAAACATGGTTTTTGATTGCTCTTTTATCTCCAATATCGTTAGCTGTTACATAATTTTTAAACCTTGATAATTCCAGAAAAATACAGTATTGTATACTATACAAAATTAGATAGATATAGATACAAAGAGGAAATTAATTTCAAAAAAATTATATACAAGTATTGCTATCAATAAATTATAATTTTTAAGTAATACATAACTCGATTAGTTCTCAATAAATATAATATTTAATTTAAATTTATCAATGAGGTTCTTTAAGTTACTCATAAAGTCCAACATGTAAAGCCAAAATGTTATATATACACATTTTGACTATTAGCATTAAATGTTCTTGATTTATCATAGCTCTATAATACTATTAAACAAATAGATATAGAACTATTGATATAAGGTCTATGAGACTAAAGTCTGTAACTTACCATTAGTGTTATCGCCAAATTCGTGAATATGAAATCCGTGTAGACCTTTGGATAAACCAGCAACTTCACCAGTTACTTCAACAGGACATCCTTCATTCTGAAAAAATTATTTAATTTTGAAAAATTATTTCTTTTAATTTTAACAATTTGTATTTTAATAATTTATTAACTAAAAATTAAACTTACAGTTTGGGAAAAGAAAATTGTGCCCTTCACATTTTCACCGTTTAAAACACAAACTGCTCTAACCATTTTAGAAAAATGTGAATGTCTTTAAATTACTAAATATAAGGCAAATTTAAACAAAAGTTTAAAATGATTTAAAGCTTCGTAAAATTAAATTAATTCAATACTAATGAATTCAATAAACCTGTAATAAATTAATAACCAAATGAGTAATGACATAAGACGTGACCTCGGTTTTGAAAGATGGTCTGATGGTTGCTTAATGAAATGCAATGCATAAAAACAGTATAGGCAATAATTGTATTATAAATGAAAAACATCCAATGTAAATTCATGGAAGTATTTGTAATACCGGCCGGTATGAAGTTCACAACGGTTTTTTTTTTTTGTAATCAGAAAATATTATATCTTAAATAGTGGAATAGACATATTATCACGATGTACATAGTTAAACTTAAAACATATTACATCGTGCGTCATATATTTTTCTATTTCTGTATTATGATATGGTATTCTGTTCTATGATTATATAAAAGTGTTTGTTTTTATGTGCATGATATACACCAATGGTCATCATTTCAATTTTTTTCAACCTGTGTGTCTCAATTTTGGATTGCGATAATGTTTCTGTTTAAAATGTAAAAGAATTAAGTTTATACAATTATACAAAATTTTAATTTGAAAGTGTATAGCTACTTATTGCTTCTTCTGAGAAAAAACATTTTACGTACTGTGCAATATACCACTGTATATTATGCTACTGCATTATTGTATATGATAAAACATCAAATACAATTTACGATCAAACCGTACCATTTTGTATTAATAGAAGATAAAAATGAAAAATCAGATTATATTACTAATTTACATATATATTCAAAAAGAAGTTTTCTACTATATCGAATTTGAAAACGTCAAAAACAAATAATTTACAGATTGAATCGAAATGGAGTATGTTATAATATTATATAAAAACAATCAGGGTAAAATATCGCACTAATTATTTTCTTTGTGTCATTACATGCATTCAAGTTAAAAATTACCTAGAAAATTGTTAACTTTAATTCATTCAGTAATAAATGGTCTTTTACAATATGGCATACTAAGACATTAAGCAATTTAAACTTTTTTTTTGCTTTTAATAGCTAACAAAATTAACATGGGTCACGAAAAATTATGGTAAAAAAAGGAGGTCGCGATAGATACTTAGTTATCTATAACTATGGTGGTGACTCAAAAAGATTGAAGACCACAGTTGTAGATAGAAGGTTTATAAAAAAAATTGTATTTACAACTGTATACATTATACAAATACAATAATTTACTTTGATTTGGTATTTACTTTACTCCTATGTTTATAGATAAACTATAAAATATATAATCCACATTATATTATTCAAAAACTTTGTCTTTCATCAACTCATCGTATATTAATTTATGTTAGAAAGTTCTGTATTCAAGATAAAATTTAAGTCTATAAATTCCTAAAATGTAAATAATTTAAAAAAAAAAAAAAACAGAATTATAGTCAATAAGTGTCATTTTAAAATTTTGTTTAAAAATCCATAATTATAATTTATTAAATAGCGATTTAAAAATGTTATCGAAAAACATTTGTACCATGTGGTTATTTTTTCACAGGTTCATTTTTAAATGCTAAAATATCGTGATTATCAATTAGAAGGATGTTTACTAAATAAATACATAAGCGTATTTATAGAAAAGGATGATTAAACCACGACTTGATTTTTTTTTATCCTAGAGTGTCTCTAAAACAGATATTGTATACTCCGTGCCACGAGAGAATGAGACCGCCACGCATTACAAATCACAAATTCACAATTTACAATGATTTAGCTCTGACATTCCGAGGCCAAATTTCCTCTACCATGCGGCGTCGGCTCCTTTGTATACAGTGGCTCAAGTAACACACCATAAATATGACCGCGACCATGAATTAATTATGGTATAATTAATGCATGACCGCGACTAACCAATACAATATAATATCAGTATAGGAGTAAAATGAAATTAAAAAAATCGCAACCTTTGTTTTTATAGTAGCCATCGGCAAACGCATTTTTAATTACCTATTTAAATTAGTGGTTCTCAACATTTTGTGTTCGACGACATTATAATTTAGATGCATAAAAAATGATGACACACATAAAATAATTAAAGAATTTTTGAAAAATAACAATTATAAACCTGTTTTCATTTTATTAAAAAAAAATATATATATTTACATAATTAGAGTTTAAACAATTTATCTATTTGCATCTCCTTTTCAATTATCCTGCCCTTAATAATTAACACCGTCTTCTCTCTTCTTTATTTTCCTCTAATAATATTCTTTTTTCGCTCCCTCATATTTTCCAATCTTCCAATGTTCCTCTTATATTCAATAATTAATTTCTTTACCTCTGAAGGCTTTCTTTTATAATTGTTTATATTACTTTGTATTGTTATTTTTATAATAGCTGAAGTATATAATATGTTTATTACACCTCTTCATAAAAAAAAAAAAAATGATAGTTTATGGTAGGTATTTAAACAAAAAAGTATCTATTAGTTTATTAAAGTATAATCAATATGATTGGTGAACTGAAAGTAGGTCTTCAATTTATGGGTGAATGGTTGAAAAGTTTACGCAGTTACATTTTTTGGTTTTTGTTATTTCTAATGTTGAAAATGATAATTCATACATATATGAAGTTAAAAAGGGAAGAAAAATTTGTAAAGTGTATTTACTTACTCCGGAGTATTTGTTATACAAAGAAGTCTAAAATGAATCGATTTGAGGCACACAAAATTTAAATTTTAATGTTAAATGTTTTTTTCTTTTTCTATCTGTGAACAACCTTTTTACCAGCAATTTTGCTCAGGTTTTCAATTCTACCTACATATTTTTCTGAAAGGAAATCTAACTGGGATGGTATTTTAAGGAGGTCATTTTTAATTTTCCAGGAACATTCCCAATAAATGGAATTATACAAAGAAAAAATGGCAAAATAGGTACAATTTTGTTAAATAAAATATATAATGCATAATAGCTATTTATTACTATAATATGACGTATAATAAATTATTGACAAAGCAACACTATTAACCGAACTTCACCCAGAATCGTTTTTCGTTAGCAATAGTTAATCGTTGAGTACAGATATACTTACATTCAATTTCCTCTCTACCTTTCCAACTTCTCACCTACAACAATAATGGTTTTCATTGTACCAATTGGTACGCTACTGATGAAGCAGCCAAGTACAAATTAATGATAAACTATCAATTATTGCATTAATGAAAATCATAAACATAATAAATGTAGTTATGTGTTTATATTATTATATTTCGTCTATAAAGAAGATATACACGCGCTATTCGAATACCCATTGATAGTCCAATATGATGTTAATTGTTAAGTACACAACGAATGATAACGATTATTTAAATTTTAATTGGGACCATTAAACTCAAGAAATCAATAATTATTTTATTACCACAATAAATAGAACACAGTCTAATTTGCATAACGAAACCGTTCAATAGTATGGTGACGTCACGGATTCGTTCGCTGTGGCGGCGGCTCTATTACATAACACGCTGCAATATTTATCCGTTTTGAACTTAATTTATTTCAAATGACTTTTTATAATGTAATTAAGAGTATCTTATAATGTTTCTATGCGTATAATTATATCACATTTTGGTTTAATATTGTGGAAAAAAAAACACATTATTAAGAATTTACCATACATTCACTGTGAACGTGTTAATATTGTTTTGACAATACGACTAATTCCAAATAGAAGATATTATTATTATTATAATCATGAAGTTATTTATTAGGTACATTAATACAATAATAAGACTATATTGTTATGAAAAATAAACATCAATGTTAACATTTTATTATAAAATTAAAAATAAACT
The DNA here is from genome assembly GCA_902439185.1 of Cinara cedri. NCBI lineage: Eukaryota > Metazoa > Arthropoda > Insecta > Hemiptera > Aphididae > Cinara > Cinara cedri. The sequence goes on from CABPRJ010000004.1 coordinate 746,046, forward strand.
CATAATAGCAGCACTCTTATATGACCGTGGTGTATTATAATATAATTGTTATTTTTATTAATATTAAACCAAAATGTGATATAAACAGAAAGATTATGAGATACTCCAAAATATATTTAATTAGGTTATTCGAAAAAAATAAGTTCATTAGCAGTTAATTTACATTAAACCAAACACGGATAAATATTGCCAAGTATTATATAATATGGCCGCCGCCACCGCGGTGAACGAATCCGTGACGTCACATACAATATTAAAAATCACTGTAACTAGCGAACAGATGGACACAAACGAACTTTAGTTGTATCATTTTTTTTTGTCATGGTATTTACTATAATTTAAGCCAAAGAAAATTTGTTGAGTTTGGTACTTTTTAATAGATAAGGAATCATTAATGTTTCTACAAATATTTACAGGTTTTACTTGAAAACAATTAAAAATTGCAGTAATAACCACAAAAAAATATGTTTGACAATTTGTAAAGGAGTCACTACTTATTGAATTGTTAATACTAAATAATATAAACATATTAAGTATAGTCATAGATTAGATAAAATTGAATAATAACATTTAACAGTTAAAAAGATTTTTATGTAGATAGAATAAATATAGGCCCAAAGACTAACCAGTAAATTACATAGACATATATCAATATGTCTATGGTAAATTAAAGCTACTAAAATTATAATACTTTGGAATTTTATTAATTTGTCTTCTTATCAGTGTTAGAGAATGATTACCATATCTTTTTTTTAACAAAACAATATTAGGTATTAAGTGCATGGACAAAATTTGCATATACAATAAATATAATTGTATATAGAAAATAGAAATTCAGATTTTTTTATTCGAAGTTAATGACACTAGATTAATAGACAATTATTTTTCAAGATTTGTACATTCAAGGTTTATATATTCCGTATTTTAGGTGCTCCCAGAAACCCGACAAAGCGACAAATAACCATCTGACTAAAAGCCCAGTGAATACGTGATAACAGACAACATTACCAACCGTATATTAATATAATTCTTTCTCTTCGTCTCCTTTTCCAGATACTTCACAAACTTGACAGTTGACAGCGTCTACATCTAGATTTATTTGATGTACAGCAACACAAATTTTCAATATTGATTGATGATTATTCAAAGTGGATTGAGGTTTGGTTGATGGATTTTACTGATACTAAGTTTGTAGTAGACAAACTAATATCTTGTTTTGGTTTTCTGCACTTGTGTTAGTTGATAATGGGCTTCCATTTAAAAGTTCAGACAATTTTTACTAAATAACAATATAATATATTTAAATTTGCCCCCTTATAACCCAACCTCTAATGGGTTAGCTGAAAGAGGAGTACAGACTATTAAAAAATACTTGTTAAAAATATTGTGTCTGGGTGTCCACCAGGGAAAGAAGCACTTAAGGATAAATTATTAAGGTGTTAAACCAATTACCGCAATACACCTTGTACAACTACTGAGTTGGTTCCAACAGAACTTTTGTTTAAATTCCAACTTAAAACACAATTGCCATGGTTTAATCCTAAGAGTAGAGTATATTTGAAGGTAAGTGAGCCAGTTGCTGCTATGAAATTTAGTATAAATGACAAAGTTTTGATTAAGAAAAATTTCAACAAAAAAGGATATACTTGGGTATTGAGTAGAGTAACAAAAAAAAGCTTTAGTAATTTATTTAGCCAAAGTTAAGGAAAATATACGAAAAGTACATCTTAATCAAACGAAGAAAAGTTATTTAGATGATAGTCTTCACCCAACTAAATCTTTAACATATAGGGAAGACGTTGGTTTTAGTAATTTGGACTTAAATTTGAATTTGACGACCGATACCCAGAAAGAGTGTGAAAGGTACTTGACAGCTATCAACCTTGGTTGATATTATTTAAAATATAATATAATATGGTCATTAATAATGTTAAGTGTTAAATTAGTTTTAGATAAAATATGTTTTAAGCCACCTTGTTAATATTTCATTTAGTTTAGAGTATTGTTAATTGATTATGTACAACTAGGAATAAGTTCTTTTTTTTTTTTTTTTTAAAAAAAGAGTAATATTATGTTAGTGGCAGCCCCATACCTCCCTGTTATCATTGTATGACTTATCATACCTTCATAGGATACTTTAAATATGTTGTTTTATGCGAAATGTAATGTATACCTATTGTGTCCACTAAACATGTCTACTTTTATTTAAATCCATCTACCCACAAATACATAATAATATATTTGGATACGATAATTTTAGGGTTTTGTATTGAAATACATGATTAGTGAAGTTGGTAGAGTTATATGTTGTCGAGTGGCTTTATGAAAATTTAAATTCCTAAAATGTATACTCAATTATAAAATTGGTATGGTGGATTTTTGTCGGGTGTCATTTGGTCGGATTGTGATTCATAAATGATGATTGCGTGGCTTTATGTCAGATGGTTTTTTTGTCGTGTTTTGGTAAAAACCTATAGATAACAAATATATTATCAATGTTAAACCCATGGAAATTAAACATCTGTTTGACATTATAATATTCTATTATATATCTATGGCATATGGTTCGACTATTTATTTTGTTATCTTTTATCTATTAATTGTTTTAATAAACCGGTTCAGATGTTACTATTTGTATTTTGTATTCAAGTTGGTTTAACATTTGATGTTTCTTTCTTGTATTAATAATTTTTTGCTAATTTATTAACATGTTAATTTTAACGCACAACTTAGGCATAAACTGACCTCTATTATTCAAGTATGTATTTATAACCTTGGAGAATTAATACATTTTAGTTAGTTTAATTTTAAGTTTTAAAGAATGGGTTATAAAATCAGAATTTAAATTGTATTTTGGCTACAAATTATAATATTATTAGTTTTTACTTAAGTGTAACAACAACTATCACATTCAACTCTAAAATCTAAGCGGATCTTAGAATTAAAATTAAAATGTTTATTTATTCTCTCTGTTTTTCAATTTTTCATAATTTTCAGGATATTGAACTGAAGAATTTGTTATTAAATAGATTCAAAAATATATGAGATACTGTAGTACCCATATAGGTATTTTAAAAATAGAAAATGTTAGGTGTATATGCAGTGAATCAAAAAAAAAAAAATTATATAAATATTAATTCAATTAGAGTAATAATCAAACAGAGTAGTTAAATATAGAAAACTTGAAAAACAACTTTTAAATATAACTAAGTAGACTTTAAACTTTTTAAGACATTTAAATCCATTACATCTCCAAATGGTCTTTTTTTGAATCTATTTTAATTTTTACAGAAGTTCCTATATTTTTAAGACTTTAGTTGCTTATTTCAATTATAAAGAGAGGGAAGAAACTATTAGTTTGATAGTGCTATAGTGGTGTGATTTATTATTGAAAAATATTTCATCCAGTATATTACTAGATAAATAATTAAAAAATATCACTACTTACAGAGGTTATTTGTTTTTGTAATTTTTTTAATCATTTTGACTAATATACAGTTCATTTGGTAGGTAACCGTAGTTTTTTTCAGAATAATATTTTTCAAATTTAATAATACGTTTTTACTAAAAGAGTCCATCTTCAAGTATTTATACAAATTAGTATAATGAAAAATCATAATTAAATTTAAAAAATTAGCTACTTTGTTCTAATCTATTTTATAAAATATTTTTGTAGGAATTTCCCTACAAAGTGTTATGTCATAATAAACATTTAAAAGATGCCAGGAAAAGTAAAGGTACGTGTGTTGGCTGGTCGAAATTTGCCAGTCATGGACCGATCAAGTGATACTACTGATGCCTATGTTGAAGTTAAACTTGGAAGTACAACATATAAAACAGATGTATGTAGAAAATCATTAAATCCTCAGTGGAATTCTGATTGGTATAAATTTGAAGTGAGTCTTTATTTATGATAATTATACACATTTAATTTTTTTAAATATATTAATTATATTTATTTATATAAATGAAAATAGTTAGATGATATCGAGCTTCAAGATGAACCTCTTCAAATTAGAATCATGGATCACGATACATATTCTGCTAATGATGCAATTGGAAAAGTGTATTTTAATTTAAATCCATTACTTTTGCCACAACCAACAAATATTCAACTATCAGGCCAACAAGCTTTAGGTGACACTATGATTTCAAATCAAAGTCAAACAACAGGTAAATATTTTAGGCATTTTATACATAGGTTATAAGTAACTATTATGAGTGTACTTACTGTGTTTTTAATTTAGGAGGGTCTGTGGTATCTGGATGGTTTCCTGTTTTCGATACAATGCATGGTATTCGTGGTGAAGTACATATCATTATAAAAGTAGAACTTTTCTCAGACTTTAATAGATTTCGTCAGTCTTCATGTGGAATTCAATTTTTTTACTGTACGTGTTTGTTTCTGCGTTATTTAGAATTAAGGAGATTTTTTAACTTAATTTATTTGTTTTATAGCTGGAGCTGGAATAACAGCACACACCGAATGGGTGCATGGATTTGTAGAAGAGTTAGTGGTTGAAGATGATCCTGAATACCAGTGGCTTGATAAAATTCGTACACCTCGTGCCACTAATGAAGCAAGACAAACCATATTTCTAAAGCTTTCTAATGAAGTACAGCGACGTATTGGCTTAAAAGTTTTGGAGTTAGGAGCAAATGCTGTTATTGGGTTAGTTGTTTAATTATGTTAGATTATAATTAGATTTTTTAATTTAATAAGGTATGCTCAGTGGACTAAAATATCTTGTATGTTTGAAAATTTTACAAATTTAATATTTTTCCAAATGTTTTAAAAACTTAATATATGATTTTGTACATTATATCAATAAAAATATAATTTGTAAAAATCATTTTATTACTTTAATTTACAGTTATAATCAATACTTTGATTTGGAAGGGGAATCTGGGATTGTTGTTCGTGGTATTGGAACTGCGGTTACATTAGTACGACACTTGACATTACCATCAATAAATTTAAATTTACAACCAACGATTGACGAGTAAGTTAATTTTTACTGAAAATAGAAAATTATTTATTTATTAATTAGTATTTTAAAATATATTTAAGCATCAGTGGTGTAACTAAGGTTTATAAAGATATAGATATTAAATTTATCTAAGGTGAAATCAATATTATTAAGTATTATTACTGCTAATCCAGCCAACTACATTTAGCTAATTGTATAATATAAATAAATACAGTTATTAGGTATATTAAATATTCTCGTTCTTCTTCAGTTGATAATGGTCTACTTAGTACCATCACTACTTCTAATATGCTTGTCCATTTTTCACAATCCATGGATTTGCTCTCAAGTTCAATAATGCACTGATTTACTTTTTATAGTAAAATTATATTAAAAGGAAATAATTTATCAAAAGTAATACTATTGTATTAAACAAAATTACACATAATTTCAAATTATGATTAAAATATTAAACTAATTTGTTCAATTATTTATCATTTATCTAAAGATAAACCTTATTATCCGAATTACCTTATATAACTTATTATTTGTATTATTATATAAATTTGAATAATTGCTAAAAAATATAATATATTTTTATTACCTAAACCACATTGCTGGTCTATATGGGTTAACAAAAATTAATTTTTTTACTTACAACTTTTGGCAAGGCAATAAAAGAACTTTATGTTAAACATATTGTTGATTACCTACTTTTGTTATTATGTTCAAAAATAATAAGTTTAATTATTTTGTAGATTAAATTATAAAAATATATTATTTTTACTCTTTAAATAAGAAAGGTTATTTAATTTACTAGTTAATAATTTAAAATAATTTACTTGGGCAGCCTTGAAATAATTAAGGTCAAGTTACTCAAGTTTAAAAGCATAACTTAGCCACACAAAAGAAAATGTATGAATAAGTAATAAATTAATTTTAAATATATTACAACTTTGTTGTCTTAACCCTATAAAGTGCTATCTAAATAAATATATATTTATATTATTATTGAGTATTAATTGTTATTAAATATTTTCAAAAATATATTAATTATTTTATTTTTGTTTTAACTGTTTGAAGTTTGGACTTTTCTAACTCATTTATACAAACTGATAATACTAGTTCAATTATTAACAAAAGTAAAAAATCATACTCAATTCGTAAAATGTCTCCATATCTTTTAAAATCAAATACTGTAGACTTTGCTGAATTATCCAGCATGAAAAGTTTATTTGATCAAGAAGATATGCGTGCTTCAAGTTTTAAAAGACAAAATAAATTTTTAAAAGCTATCACTTTCCAAAATTCTTATCAAAAACATAAAAAAAAACAAATTTGCTCTGCATCTATCGAATCTGCTAGTTCATCATCTGATCACGACAGACATTATAATACTTGTAGTTCAGCTTTAGCATTCTTAGCTCAAGCTACATTAGATTTTAATTCATCTTTTGACTTACCATCAGAGTCAGAAGAGGTACAAATTCACAGTTCAAGAAAACAGTTATTCAGACAACCTAGTGTTGATACAAATTGCTCAAAATTATCATTAGAATATTTGTTTCATCAAAATCATCAGGGATTAGAAGAAAGTAAAAAAGCTGTACCTAACTTAATGTTACCTTCCTCTAATTCATTGAATTCGGCTTCTGATTCAACAGCAGATTCAGATATGGCTATTGGATTTGATGTAACAAAACTTAAGATTCGAGATTTATCTCCTTGTGTATCTGATAATCCAACCTATTATTCAGATTCGTCAAATTCAGTAGATTCAGATTCAGTAGATATTGTGAGCACAAATTCAGAATCTGTATTTCCAAAACTACATACACCACCATTATCAAGAATAATTTCTTCAGACAGACCCAATACTCCTCCAATTTCCAAAATTGTTTATTTGAGCAACATTAAACCAAGTTTTCATAGTCCTTTAACAGATTTATGTGCATCCAGAAGCGTGTCGCCTTATAACTCTAGTAGTTTTAGTAATTCACAAAGTACAGTTTTACACAACACGCCGCCTTTGCCATTGATTTCTAATACTGATGTTAAATGTATAATTAACAATGAACCCAGTTTAATTAAACTCGAAGAAAATGTTTGTCCTGTTTTCTCTGATAATATAACTGCATCCGAGTGTTCTTCGCATGCTTTTAACTGTGATGACAGGAACATCGAAACAGCCGAGTCACCTGGCAAAGTCACACACCTTTCAATGCATCGAAGGTCATCAGACTCCGAAATCAATAATGCACCAAAAGGTAATATATATCTAGGTTCGTTGTTTTGTTTTCCATACTAAATGTGTGTACCTATGTATATTGTCTAGATATGTTATGGATATCAATTTGTTGTATATAAGTATCTAAAATTTAGTCAAGATAAATTCTAGATTATCTAATTTAGAATTATTCTGAAATGACTAGGTATGTTGTATTCAATCAAGTATTTAAATTATTATTATTATTATAGGTGATAATTATTAAAACTTACACAATTATTTTATTCACAGAATTTCTCTAATTAGTTTTAAATTATTTAAAAAAATCAGATTTAATTATTTGAATATTTGTTCTCATTTTCACCTTTATACAAATGGGGTTAGCTACACATATTCTGACTCACAAATATCCTTACACATTTTTTTCATTTATTCCACATGTTCTAATAATCTCTTAATATATGATTCTAACTGAGTATCTAACTAATCAATTTATTGCAAAGTAAGTATAATTACATTTCAAATTGTTGTGTTTTCATGATTTTGATTAAAATTATTTAGAGGTATTTTTTAAATAATTTGATTTTATACAAGTTTTTGAATGATTAAATTATAATTTTTTGAATATACTTACATTATTTTAATAAATCTATACTAAATAAAGAAACTGTTGCATAATGAGTACTATTTTGCTGTATACTTAATTAACTTAAAATATTATAAATGTTTATGAAAACTCCAAATGACCAAAGAAGCCTATGCTCCATGCTTAATGTGATCATGTGGTATTATTTATATTAGTTTAGGTAGGTTAGAAAAAAATGTAAATGTTAATAGAAGGTAAAATTAAAAAATTAAAAAATTAAAATGTATCACTCTGAAATATAAATTTTCTAGACCAATTTTACTTTGAGGAGAATTTAGCTTAATTTAATATTTTTAAAATGAGATCGTATAAGTTGTACACTATTAAAAACTAATTAATAAAATCCTAACTAAATATTTTTTTACAAGAATATTTGTAGTATAATGTTTACATTTTACTATTAAATGTATGTAATGAATTATGTAAAACTTAATTACAGTAAGAATTATATTAACTGACTGTGTACCTATATATTTTGAAATAATTTTTCTGGTATATTTTTAATTCCCAGTGATGTAGTTAGGTTTTTTTGACGGGGTGTCTATCTAAATCTACCTAATTTTTTGTAAATAGGAAACAATTTCCAGTGGTCATTGAATGAAACTTCCATAAATATAGATCAAGTAGGGTTGTCCACACACTCAAAACATCCTCATTAGTTGTGCTACTGATAACATTATTTAAAGCAGCTGAGCATGGTACTCATATTGGTTAATTATATGTATTATATTATTATATTATACTCAACAATTTTTTTTTCGGAACATTTATTATTATATCACACATGTTACTAATTCAATTGATTCGTATATCTATAAAAAAGGTTATTTAAATATGTACTTATTTCATTATTATAAGTACTCGTTTATTTATATCCTTCAATTATAATTTTAAATCTTATCAACTAATAAAAATAATGATTTTACTGTATCAACTTATTATATTATGAAATACGAATAAAACTTGCTTATTAAAGATTAATATATTATATTTAATTATAATTTAATGAAGAATAATATATTGTAAGATTTGACTTAGTTTAAATATTTGGGCTCCATTGTCTGCTTGACAAAAGTGCCTGTAAATAAAAAAAATATTTCCAATAGAGAGGCGCCAACATTAAAAATTCAACTGTTTTTTTTTTTGTTTGCTTTGTAAGTTAAAATCTATTAAATGACTAAAGAACTTTATATAAAATTATATTCAATAATTATAAGAATTAAGAAACTAATTAGTATATTATTTAATAAATCAATTTAAATTAGTATAGTTTCCAGCAATTTATGTAACACATTTTATATAAGGGTGTAACACGAAGATTTGACATTTGAGTGTTATAACTGTTAAAAAGGGTTAACAATTAATTGATACATTTTATAGGTAATAGTTTGACAGGAAGCGGAAGTTCGGCTGTTAGTTCTCATCGAGCACATGGACACACAATGTTTCACAGATCAATTTTAAGCAAAGATACTTTGGATGCAATGGAATATCCATTTCTTACAATGACCAAATATCCTCCTGGTTTTATTATACATCTAGGTTGGGTATTGGTTTCAAAAATAGTAGCTCAAAATCTTAAAATTATATTAATTTATTTTAGGTGGAATGGTAAATGCTAAATCAGTTAAATTACTTGAACGTATGTCAAACATGGAAGAACCAGAAAGTAGAGATGCTTGGTGGAGCGAATTAAGACTTGAGATGAGGTCCCATGCAAGAGCTTTATCTTGCAATGTTATTCTGGGATATTCAGAAAATACTGCAATGTGGTAAAAAAAAAGAAACTTCATTATTATTTTTTTAAATTAGCTCATATTCTTTTATAAATAGTTTCTGGTAATTATAGTCTAATAACCAATGGTTATCAAACTAAAATAAATAGTAATAAAAAATCATTAATATTTTGTTTGTATTTTGCTACAATAAGTTAGATAGTTTAAATGTAATTGTTTAGAGAATTGGAAATTTGATAATCAGATGAGTGTATCACAGTTAGGTTATTATTTTTATTGATTTTTTGAAAATTAATGTACATACCCTTTCCTCAAGAAAATCTTAAATATAATCCTGGGTTTAAAATATATATTTAAAATCTCAGTAATGAAGTATATAATACTATTCTTATATATTTCTCAAAATGTTTTTTTTTTTTTTTTATATAAACTCAATATTAATTTAATAGTACCATTTTATTTATTAAATATATATATTTATTGTTTTACAGTGATGACGTTTGTGTATTAAGTGCAACAGGAACAGCTGCAGTTGTTAACCTTATGCCATCAGTTAATACAGGTGGATATTTTTCTGGAATTTATCCTAGTGCACCTCTTGCAGATATTCCAGAACCTACAACCTCAAATGCATACGTGCGTTAATAAATATTTATTTTTTATATCTGTAAATATATTTGCACATTAAATTAATGATATATTTATAAATTAAATTAACATAACTTGCATTTGGCTTGATGAGAAAAAATGATTTTATTTTATTTTTTATTCTAATTAAGAAAATGAAGACAATTGAAATTTAGAAGTTTAAAATAAATATCAAATGAAAATTACAAAATCTATTTATAGAATTCTAATATTTTATAAAACAAAATATACATGCAGGAATATATACAGGTTTAAACTAAAATATATCTTAAAATCTTAATCTGAGAGAAACCTTATGCCTACAATTTTTTTATAATCCATAATTTACATTTTCTTGAAAATGAACCAGTTATTTTTGGATTATTTAAGAGTATTTATATGATTATAAAGTCAGTTTTATAGCTAATATATTAGTTTAAAGGTTTTTGTTTTTAGGTTAATTTGTTAAATTATAACAAAACTAAAAGGTCTAATATTTATATATAATAAAATAAAACACAGTGTGTTTCTTTTTAAAGGTAAGTAACAAAAAATATTCCTGTTCAATAACTTTGAATTCAAATGGGGTTTTCGGTAGAATTTGAGGAATATTGAAGTGCATATTTTTTGACAATTTTAAAAATTTTAGCCTTTTTTTATTGTGAGCATTTAAATTCAACTTGAATTTTTTTAAATGATCACATGCATTTTAAACACCAGATTTGGATAAACAAAATGTTTTTAAGTTATTTTGACTTTTTGATCATGGCTTAAAACCAAAATTGACTGAATGACAATGAGTTTTACTATCAAATTAAATCTATTAATTTATTAAGAGAACTTAAACAATTTGACACATTTTCTGTAATTGCTATTATTTATTTTAGAAATGATGAATATAAAATTATTTAACATCAATCTTATAAATTATTCAAATTTAGCCATCCATATCCATTCATGACTGCAGTGTGTCCATTTCCCAATTTTGTCAACTTGTTTAAAGTTGTCTTAATAAATTAATTGATTTAAATTGAATGTTTAAAAGGTCAAAATCAAAAATTGGTTTATTCGAATCTGTTTAAAATACATGTTTCCATTTAAAAAATTCAAGTTACATTGCAAATATGTTTAATAATCAGGCTGAAAATTAGAAAATCTTCAACAAATTTTTATTTGAGTATTCCTTAGCTCCTGAAACCCCATTTCAATCCATTTCACAGTTTTCACAAATTTCACATTTTACCATTTCACAGTATTTAATCTAAATATATTTTAGTATTGACTTTTTTGATTTCTGTTGAAGCGAATTCATTTTTAAATTTCAATAGGTTGCTATTTGAAAATTAAGTTTTGAATTATTTCATTAACAAAAAATAATGGCAATGGTATATTTTAAAACAGTTTGTTTCTGTCAAACTATTTTTTAGTTTTTTAAAAATTCAATACTTTGCAAAATAATGAATGTTGTACAGTTAAATAAAGAATCACCTTGTATAATATGTACATAATATTTTTAAAGGCCAATTTTTATGTGTAAAAGATAATTAAGAATTTTATATATTAACTGCATATAATTATAAAATATTGATTAATTTATAAAATTATAAATATTTAGTTTATTCAAGTTATTATAAAATTATTTTTTTATCTTACAAAATTAGTAAATAATAAAATTTGTTTTAGTCATGTAATAGTAGAACTTATAAGCACTCAATAAGTAGTAGTCATGAAAAATTGGATTCGTCACCGTGTTCTATTTGTCATATACCATATAACGACCATAGTGTACCATTTTCTATGAATATGAAATATTGCTCCACATGCAAGTAAGAAATAAAATAAAATATTTTTTTCATATTTTTCTGCGTTATATACAGATCCACTTACATTATGAATTATATTTTGTGTTTACAGGCGACATAAAGTACCCCATATTCTGTTATCTTCATTGGAACCTATGGAAAGACTTACTATTAGAGGTACTGGAACTCTATTACAAACTTTTGTTTGTCGTACTAAACGTGAATTAAAGGGCGAAATGAATGCCAAAGAAATATCAGATGGTTTACCGTTTCTCGAGTATGAACTTCATAGTCAGTTATTAAATAAATTAAGGGTGAAAGGAATGAATGCTATATTTGGTCTTAAAGTAAATAAATGAGCTGTATTATATTTATCAACATAGCAATTTTTAATTTAAATTTTTTTTTTTAGATTCAAGTGTGCCTTGGTGAACGAGTAGTATCATTACATGCTACTGGAACTTCTATGTACATTACTTGCTTACCTGAACCACCATTACCAATAGTAAAAGCTGGTAAATCTTGGGCTCACCCAGATCAACAACAAGTGTTACGGGCTCAAAAATTACTCAACGATGCTGTGGTTAATAATAGACAACATTATCATCTTGTTCAAAAAGTAATATTATCTATTTAAACATAATATTATTATTTATTAATAATATGATATATCATTATTATTCTATTTACAGGAAGACGAATCAGAAAATATTTCTTATACTAGTTCTGGAAAAGTATTACCCGATATTAATTTGAGTTATGGAAATAGAGACACATGCATTTTGGAAGTATGAATATTTATTTTATATTATTATTTTAATACAAAATTACACTATAATGGTACATTAATGGTACAAATACAAAATTAGTAATTTAAATAATGCATTTTTGATATTTTTAGTAACCTATGATAAACATTGTATTAACCTTTGAACATTTTTGTGTTCCTAATATCATTTTATCTATAAAAACAAATAACCTGAGCATTTGAAATAGTCATAAATAAGTCAAAAACCGTTAGAATATATTGAAAATTGTACCACCCCCAAAAAGTTGTAATATAATTGTTCGGTAAATATTTTATAATTAATTTTAACTAAAACAAAACAAAAAATCCAAATTAAAACTTATAGGAATTACTTTTGCATACATTTTCCTAGTTTTTCCAAACTATTAGGAATCCTTTAAGGAAAATGACCTCCGTAATGTATAATTAGACATAATTTCCTACTAGAAATTACCTCTGAAATTGATGATTGGTATCAAAATTTCTAGTTGAAAAATTGTTTATAGATTAAAAAAAATAGATGTCCTAGGAAATGGGGACGGGTGTAGCCACTGTTATAGATAATTTAATGTATACCTGTAAGCAATGATATAAACCATTGCTTACGAAAAAACGATTCTGAGCAGAGTTCAGTTGATAGTGATGCTTTGTCAACAATATACATGCTATATTATAGTAAAATAATTAAATAGGCTTTATATATTTTCTTTAATTATATTTGTTTAATGTTGTACTGATTATCCCAGTTTTCCCAATTTTGCGCATTTGCTGAGAAAACTTTGAGGAAAATGGAAAAGCAACCCCTGTAAAATACCTCCCCAGTAAAATTTCCTTTCAGAAACATTGCTATCATTAAAAGTTGGAGCAAAATTACTGGTAAAGAACTTGTCCACAGAAAATAAAAAAAATAAACATATTTGTAGAAACATAAGCTTCTTTGCTCCACTCAGAATTTAAAAATAAATTCCTAAAAATCTAAAATTTAAGGAGTTGTAGACTAAATATTACTTATAGAAGTTTTTCTATAGAACCGTATTTTCCTGAAATTTTTGTGTTTTGGGAAATTAACAGGAAATATGGGAAACAAGATTTTGGTATTTGGAGAATAGCTAGAATAAAAAATGAAATTTGAGTGGAAAAAAAATATTTTTAATTAGTTTGTCAATAATATTTTTTTCTTTTAAAAACTAAACTAATAAAATAAAATTAATTTTCATTAGATGGATGATGCAGAAGACTTAGATGTTGTAACTCAATTGTTAGAGCCAACTCCTCCAGCATCATTCTTATTATCTAATACAGATGTTCTTCCTGGAACTGGTTCAGAAGTTTTTCCTATGGAGCCTGTGTGTAATCTTCAAATGTTTACTCAGGTTTGGCGATCTAAAGCACATTACACTAATGGAAATTTTGACAAACAACTTCAAAGGATGTTACAAGTTAGTTGTCTTTGCTACTCAAAACAATTAATTTATTTAGATATCTTTAAATTAATATTTTTCAGGGATTATTTTTTAAACTGAGAAGAATGACACCATGCGGATTAGGAAAGCTGTCATTTAAAATTGATATTCCTGAACCAGATGAACTTCAAATATCAATTGTTGGTTAGCTATCTTTGACAATGTTTCATTCCCATTAAATAATGTATTTAATAAAATATTCATATATTTATTAATTTAATTTTAGGTATGGCATTAGGACTAGGTGAATCAGATAAAACAACTGCCAAACAAATTTTGCGAAGAAGACAATTACCTCTAAAAGATTTTGAACAGAAAACAGGTATTTTTACAACGAATAAGTAAAATACTTTTATATATATATACAACCTAATCGTTATTTACAATTTTTACAAATTTTGTTTTTATTGTAGTTTTATTTATAGTAATTTATATATTCATTGGTGGAAACTATTGGATAAAAATTAATACTCAATTTTAATTTGAACTTTTATTTTTTTTAGAAGAACTTATTTTTAAGTTAGAAGAAGATATTTCATTAAGTGTAGGAGAAAAAAAAGTGAGAAAATTTGAACGAGCACCTCGACCAAATAGGCTTTCTACACATGTAAGATAAATTATTTAAATATTTGTAATATACTATAGTTATTTAGTTTACCATAATTATTCTAGAAAAAAAAAAATGGTTACATTTATAATAGAGTAAATACGTTTTAGTTTTCTTATGTGACTTTTGCAATTTGGTAGTTGAAAATCATAAAAATTAAAACAAGAATTAAAAATATAAATTTGTATTTCTTATCTTAATATGTAAAATATTTACATTATATATTTGAGTAAAACAAATATCCATAAGTGTTCGATAAAATTACAGGCTGCTCCAAAAGATCGATATGGTGTGGATATTACGCCAATGACTTACATACCTGGTGCTAAAATTGAAAGATATTTAGGAAATTTAAATTTCTTTTTCATACGCGAGAGCACGTGTATTAGAGAAGTAAAATATATCTAATATCACCATTGTATTTTTAAACAATAATTTCATTTTAATTGTAGAGTGGTGGTCTAAGTGGTTTTGTTCATTGTTTTGTTGCTGAGGTGATGGCAATAGTACGTGCACATGTAACAGCACTTGGTGGAAATGCAATGGTAGCATACTTTATGAATGAATGCATTTTGCTTAATAATCCCCATAAAAATCAAGTGAGTTGTATATAATTATAGTATAAATAATAATATTAATAATAAACTGATATTTGTGTATAATGTGATTTAAATTATTATTTTTTTTTTAAATGCGTATTTATCACAATTTTTTTTAGGGACAATGTCTTCTAAATGTTGGAGGTGATGTTGTTGAAGTATCATACTTTAATGACGATTAATTATTTCCGTTTTTATTACATTTAGTCATTATACATTGATTTTTTTTTTTTTAAATTATTTTAAATTGCTAGTACTGTCTACTAGAAAGTATTAATTTGTACACATACTTATTTTGTTCAACAATTGTTAAATGTTAGTATAATTAATAAAAATGACAACTGAATTGATTAATTTATATTTGGATTGAACTACTTATAATATTGTTTATTTGATTTATTATTTTTTATTTTTATAAATTTGAATGTCATTTGCCAAAATTAATAATTATTTTTTGCAAAAAAGTAAGTTAATTTAATTACAACATTTAAAAAATGTATATTCACATAACAGTTTTCAGATAAAAATTATTTTTAAATGATTTAATGATTAACAGGCAAATATATATTATTTAAATTAACTTACAAGCAAGTAGTAATGATACTAGAAGTTATACTAGGTGTATCTCAGGATTGTTTTATTGTAAACTAGCAATTTAAACACTATTTTAAAATTATAAAACCTGGAGCACTGTTTTTTGTAGTACCTATGAATAGTTAAGCTTTTTAATTTTTAGATAAAATTTAAATGTTTTAAATCATAGTAGTAAAATAAACCATATTATTTATATGCATAAACAAGTCTAAGTTTATACCCTATCATCATCTTGTTATTCTTAAAATAAACATTTTAGTGTTAACTGTTAAGGGATTTGTTACTCTATACACTCATTGTGTAACCATTTTTCTTGGTGAAATTGAATCAAAATATAAGAATTATAACTCTTACTGTGGTAATTTGTTAATAGAATAAAATATAAATTATAGTTTAATAAGTTGAATAGGTTTTATATTTCGATAAATCTGCAGATATCATGTCTTAATGGGAGACTTATTGCTGATAATATGCTTCAAATTATCGGCACATATTAATTTAATTATTTATTTATTTAATCCAATACCAATATAATTATAAAAAATAATATTGTATCATTTAACTAAATTGACAAATTTTTTAAATTCATATATTGTATAATTCACAAATAAATCTACATAGTACATATTATTTAAATGATTCATAAGGTTAATAAGTAATAGACATTAAATAAATAAATAAACATTAATAAGTTAGTTTTTGCTAAAGACAAATAAAATAATTTGATACATCTTAATTTACTTAGTGACACCTAAAATATTAATTATTAACAATAATTCAGAGCTATTAATTTAATTATTGAATATTTTTACAAACCATTTATGTCAGTTTTCTTTCTTCTTAATTTTAGTGTATCTAAATTTAAAAAATAAAATAATTTTGTGTATTGTGAATATGGTTCTCTATGAATTTGACAGTTATTTAATATAAATTAATTTTAGAAATTTATTTTGAATAGCTTCTATTTCTTTAATTAAACCTAATAGCTAAGGGTATTAAAGAGTAGAATTACTATTTAAACAGTATCAAACCAGTGCTCACAGATTTTAGAAAAAATATTGGAAAAATCATTGCAACGACTTTTAATAAAACTTAATTACCATATTTATTTTATAATATACGAAATCTATAAATTAAATGTTAAATTTTACTAACAATAACAACTGCTACCTACCAGTAGTGGTTTATTTAAAATACTCTATCAGAAGAATATTGGATTATTTTTATAATGATGGTGCCCGCTAAGAGAGACCGCTCGAGACATCCTATGTATGCAATATTTGCGCAATGTTTCAATTAAAGTAGGTACCATTAGGATATTAAATTTCGTGTAGGTATGCTTAAAGATTATAAAAATAATATTAGTTTTGCCTGTCTTGTCGTGCCTTTATTGTTATAAAATCCTGATTATAATAATAACTACAGTAAAAATTTGCTGTAAAATACAATAATAATATGTGACAACGTATTATTTAGTAGTGTATGGATATTTCTGGATTTTAAATAAGTTGTAATAAACCTATATTTCCCTAGTATTACTTATTAACCCGAAATTTTATGAGTAAGTTTCATGATATAATTTGCTGAGTAGGGCGCATTGTGATAAGATGCGGTATGATAGGGCCCATCGTGCATTTGCCGGATTGCCCGGCGGGCACGTACGGGCCTTTTTACGTGTAAACAGTACCCCTCTTCCCGTGACCGTAACTGTCGTAGAATTTCATGGTAGTACTGTTATAGCAATACTGTTTACTCTCACCGTGTAAAATGAACCTTTAATTATGAGGTAGGTACTACAAAACTCTTCGCTCGTCTGAGATTTTTGCTTCTATACTAGCAAAACTTTATAATTTGGTTTTCTAACACTCTCTAATGCTTAATAACATAATAATATAAAAAGGAAGTACTTCACGCGTGGGTGCAGCCACTTTTCTTGGTGGGAAGTTGGAAGGTAGGATACAGACGGGAATTTAATGTATATCTGTAAGCGACGATAAACCATTGCTAACGAAAAAATGATTCTGAGCGGAATTTAGATGATAGTTTTACTTTGTCAATAATATGTATGTCATATGGTAAAGTGATTACAGCAATGCGCGTTTCTATGACAACAATGATTGTTTAAAAAAGATTTAATAAATAGGTAATAAAAACAAATAATAACAAAAAATAAATAAAAACAATTGGCAATGACAACTTTATTTTTAATCTTTCAATCTTTTTTAACCTAGAAAACCAGGTTTTCCCCATTATCTTGAATATTAATGAGAATTTCAAAAAATAACCCCATTAAAATGAGATTAAAATTAACTTATATTTGCCTTTTCAAAACATAATACAATTTTCAAAAAATTTACTCCATTTTTGAACTATTTATAGACATTTTAATTTTGAGAGTTTTGTCATAGTCTAATGGTTATAGGGACATAATATCCTAGGGATCGTGAGTCTAAGCCCGAATTTCGAAAAAATTGTTTGCATTTATTTTTCTCCTTTTACCTAAACAGGGAAAAAACATTAATTTTAGGTGTACCTAAAGAGATCCAGCTATCGCTCGCTCAGACTATTTTAATCGAAAAATATCTTTCGATTTGTTGTGTTAACTTTTCTATCAGAAATCTTGCTTCGATTTACATGCAATGATAGCACTTTATCTGAAATTAAATCTAACTGAGAAGGTACTTTAATGAGGTAATTTTTAGATTTTTCAAAGAGTTTTTGGTAATGGTTTATTGTTGTGTACAAATACAAATTAATTTCGCCTCTGTATCTTACATTCTCAAATTCTCACAAATAACAGTGGCTGTACCCATCGTGCGAAGTATGTCCGTCTTATTTATTTTATTGTTAACAAAATTACTCATAATCAGTCCATAACTCATTTCACATAACATATTACGTATTCACATGTAGTTTACGTAGTCATCTCATATATTTCCAGGGAATGGTATATATTTTTCTGCAATGGGAAAAACAGCCTCCTATCACTTCTTTAAAATAAATACTAGTTCCGAAGTATTTGACGCGCTTTGTATTCTCGTGTAATGTGAGACGATTATTGCCTTTACACGAACACGCTTTCTTGTCAATTTCAAAATAAATAAGGAAAGATTCAAAAATGTGTGGTCTTAAATTTTGTTTTTATACTTCTCTATAAAATTTTTAAATACTAATACAACTATTAATATAATACCAATAAATGGTACAGTAAATTTATATTTGCCCGGTATAAGAATCTTTGGGTAGAAACTCCATCCCTGACTGTTATCACTTATCGCTCTTGCTTCACTAATTACTTTGCATCACTCCCATTACGCTAGGTTAAATACTAAAGAGAATCATCCCCTTCCTTAAGACCCGTTTCTATTATGAAAGGCTTTGATAATGAGTCATCTATTCTTATTTGATAGGTACTTAGTCCCTTCCATGTTTATTTTTTTTAGTGTCACAAGTTCACTATGGGTATTCCGAATTAGTCTATTTTATCATACAAGCTGTCTCTATGTATGCTTCCGAAAAATTTTTTAAAATCAACAAATATATAAATTTAGATACATTATATGCGTACTCTACCTTACCAAACTTCCAATCAACAACAGTGGTCTGGTACGTACACAGTATTACAATAATACATTTCGGAGAGGTTCATAAGTATAAATGTTAAACATTTCGCACTTGAATTATACGAGTGTCGATAATTAGTGTATGGTACGTTTTTAAAATGTCAAAGGAGGGAACCCCTATCCCTCACATACTGACAGTAGTATACTTATGATGCGAAGTATGTCGGTCTTTTATTTTAAAATTAATTTCTTAAGGAGTACGCACTTAGGATTTAAATTAATGATTATTTTTGCTCGAGAATTTTACCAATCTATCTATACTTATGCGACGTGGTTGGTTCGAGGATTATAAATAAGACCGAACTGAAGCATTTATATAATACCACGATGTCAAACACACACAATTATAATTAATTATTATCTTGCGCATTAAATATTAATTTACCTACTTATATAATATAATAATATTATGTATTTTAAACAAAGTTACAAATACATGAAGATTGTTTAAGTCAAGACGTATACGGTATTTAATATTTATGAATCTATTTCAATAATATTATTATATCGATTAAAATGCCAACATTTTACCCATAATCACATACCTAATATCATTCGAATATTGTATAGATGTCAAAACGATTAAAGTATGTTATTTTGTTAGTAGGTACGCTGTTGTAGTATTAATTTGTATGTTTTAGATTCTGAGCTCTGCGAGTTTTTTCTTGTTGGTGCATTTGGAAGGTCATTTATTCTGATTTTCTTTGCAGTTTTCTTTGTAATTTGGAAAGATTAAGGGGGGCAAGTTAATGAAAATAATTAACTCGAGTTTAGTTATGTTGAGATAACACAAGGTTGATAAATTAGAAGTTAACAGTTAACAAATTATATAATTAACTCGATAAATTAATAGTTAATGTAGAAAAAATATTAAATTAACTCAGTTTAAAAAAAGTTAATTAATTTTTAAAATTAGTATCCGGATTATATAAAGAGTGATTGTATTCTTTCTTAATTTCTAAATTATAGTAAACAATTTTAATGAATTTTTATTATAGGTAATGTGTAAATGTATATTGCATATACTATATAAATTTTACATTACATGGTTATTATATACTTAAATTATAAAAATCTCAATTAATAGTTTAACAAATATACATTTTTTGTATCAAATAACAATTTAAGGTCATATAATATTAAAACACTACAATTTGTAGTTTATAATTTTATATCTTATATATAAAATTATCGTGTCACAATGTTCGTTCCCATACTCCTCCGAGACGGCTTAATCGATTCTCATGAAATTTTATATGCATATTCAGTAGGTCTGAGAATCGGCTACTATCTAAGTTTGTATGCTCTGCGATAAGTGGTTTCGGAGTTATGGCCTCTTAAGTCAAAGNCGTGCCAATAACAATTGAGAACGGCTGGGCCGATTTGGCTAATTTTGCTAACCTAACCTAACCTATGTACGTGTGTTTTGCACATATTTCAATGCCAACAAAACGTAAAGGGGCTGATTTAAACCGTAATACAAGTAAATCTCGAAGCTTGCGAAATAGAAGATCCGAAAGAACCGAAGAATAAAGCCAGCAACAAAATACTGGTGCACGTGTCAGAATGGCGCAATTGCGTCAAGAAGAGTCAGAAGACACACGAGCTGAACGCAATGAAGTAATAAGATTAGAACAACGACAATCACGCCGTTTCACAGTCAATAGACGCAGAACAAATGACCAACAACGACAACAGGTACATCGAGCATTTACATCTGATTCATTCCTGCGTCTAGCATTCCAGTATGAGCCCGATATTGAATATTATGCTCATTCAAAAGTGGTAATTGGTGCTATGGACAAGGAATGTCCGCATTGTCATGCTCTGAAATTCAAAAATGAGCCAGCTGGGATGTGTTGCGCGTCAGGAAAAGTGCAACTACCTGAAATTGAAACACCATCTGAACCATTGAATGGTTTACTTATCTTTATATAAAAAAATTGAATGTTTGTATGTCTCTTATCCGCCTTCTTAAACCGTTCATCCGATCGCCATGAAACTTTGGGAAATTGTTGAGTATACTCCCGTGAAGGTTTATTGCACAGTACATCTATGCAATTCTTTGATAGCTCAACTATCACCCACGAAAACCGGGTTTTAGATACTTTTCGTACGAATATAAAATACATTTTTTTTATTTATGGGTTACTTTGGTACCTACATGGTAATATACGGATGCGAAAATAAATATTATTACTATCGGATATTTTTCATTGCTTAGCAACCATATTGCTAATTTATATAAGTATGGAAATAAAAATAAAGAAAATTCATTTTTTAAACATTTAAAGGTAACAACGGTTAACCGCAGTAATNACAAGTAATCTAGGGGAAAATCGTTTTTATTACACATTTATTTGGCACGGGCAACGCCGAGCGGGACAACTTGTAATACTATAAAATTTGATTATGATTAAGATAACAAATAACGTAAAGGAATGGTTGACGCAAGTTCATAACATAGTCTACACTTCTGCAAGTATAAACAATATACCATTATATTTTCCATGTGTCTAATATAACTATATTTATACGATAGTTTAATTTTCAAGTTACTTTAGATTCTGAGTGAGTTTTACAGTGTTTATTATAATTTTTTTTTATTTGTGAACATTTTTTCTACCAGAAATATTGCTTTGATTTACAAGTGTAGCATTTTTTCTGAATGGAAATCTGACTGGAGTGATACTTGATAAAGTAATTCTATCAACTGAACTTCGCTCAGAATCATTTTTTCGTTAGCAATGGTTTATCGTTGCTTACAGATATATATTAAGTTCTTTTCTGTATCCTACCTTCCCAATTTCCCAATATCCCACTAACAGAAGCGGCTGCACCCACGTACAAAGTATGTCCGTCTTTTTTAAATTTTGGACTTATACCACCAAAAATAGTAAAAAAAAAAAAATGTTTTTTAATAGGTATGTATAATTAAAAATGATTATAATACGGACTCGAGTTGTTTTTCCCATAGGTATAGTATTTCTTTTTTTATATTATTGTATCTGTTTAGGGTAGGAATAACTTAGGGTAACCTACCTGTTTTAACGGAATAAGTTCACCGATGTTGTCATAAAACCATACCTACCTAAATATGTATATACATATTTAGGTAGGTAGGTATACCAAGTACTTGAAGTCCTTGTATTCCCGTCCTGTATATTTCTCTAGAGATTTATAATATTTTACGGTATCAAGCTGTAAAAATGAATAGCCGTAGTTTATATTTGAATAAAAATGATATTAATTTTTCAGGAACCGTTTTTGTTGTACATATTATATTAAATAAATACAATTATATGAGTAGGCATGCAATAATATTTTAAAGTAAAATAATATATTAATATTTTCCTTATAATATTTCATCATGATCCAAGAATCTATTACGAAGATTCAGACACGTCATTTCAGTTTTTTTTTTCGGGTATGCGAGGTTTCAAGCAGGCCATTTCAAATATTTCACCAGACCACATAAAAATATATCTTCATATATAGGTATAATATATGAATACTTGTATATAATATCCTTTTATTATTGTTTCAATAGATTTTGAATTGCAATAAACTGAATAAACATAAACAGTAAAAAGTTATTTAAAATCTAAAAAAATTAAATAATTGATACTTTACGTATGAAAACTAATAAGTAATGCATATAAATATTGAAGATGATAAATGCAGTAAAAAAAATATAATATAGAAGAAAGCATATAATATTCACATTATTATTAATTGGTAGTATAACTTTTGTACGAATAAAAAATTAAAGAAAAACAAATTAATAATATTTAGAGAATTATTAAGAGGATATTTAAGAGGATACCGGTGATTTTTAAGTCCAGCAAAACATTTTGTCAACATTTAATACCATAAGATCATTTAGCCTTTGATCATCGCCCATGAAAATATGATTTTACATTTCGAAACGACGAGAAAACCTTTAATTTGATGCTATTGTAATTAGTAAAGTTTTTGTTAATGGAATAATTTTCAGTGCTTCCATAGCAGTTACCTTTAACCGTTTAACCGCGAAGTTATCCAACATTTGACCAAGTGGTTCCTTATCGATATACCTGTATTCTGTAGGTATCAGGTATGTCTTTTGTTGAATCTTGATCTCACTTATACTCCTTGACTTCCAATCGTACAATAATTGAAGTACACAAGGGGTATAAGTTCAATGGAATAACTAATATAATATTTTTTGAAGTAAAAAGACAGCATGGGTGAAAAAAAAAATTAGGACCAATTTCACGCAATAAAATAATCACAAAATTTTTATATTGACCAAAAAAATTAATAAATATTTTTAAAATTGATTATTTATACGTTTTTATATTATTAAAATATCTAAAAAATCGATATTGTATACAATGTTTTATAGTTGTATACTAATATTTAACAAAGACTTTAAATAATGCAATATTACTTATTGCATAAGTATGCAACAGTTATACCTATACTAAAATAATTAAATATAATAATATTTTATATTAATCACAATATCTTTGTGTCAGCCTTTAACCAAAAATATTAATAAATATAACTTTATATAAATAATAAATTTATAATTTTATAATCATAGTCTTTAATAATATTATTACATTATATTATCAATTATCATATTATCACTGTTTCCGTATTTGAATGATAAAAAAAGTTTTACAAAATTGGAAACACGGATATAGATAAATATCTGTGCTTGGCAGTACAAGGACTGTAATAACAGATATTGTGGTTTGGTGATAGAATGGTACGCCTGTACCTATTTACTTCTAATCTATTATAACATTTTCTTTTAAAGATAAGTAATTTGATACTAGACGTCAGTACATGACGAATAATTCACTTACATTTCTTTATCACAACATAAAATGGAACATTTTTCAGTTTAACGCTGTACGCTAGAATCCGATTTTTTAAAAATGTTACTTATATCTTTTGTGTTCTAAGCACTTCATTTGATATTGATATTCGGATATGCATCTACATTATACAATATAATATATGTATACGGTATACTTATCATAAAACCGGAAAATGGTCTATTAAAATTTCTTGTATAATAATAACAATATACATTATAACGATTGGTAAACAAGTACAATATTATTTATCTACCCTAATTTTTCAAGCAGACTATCATAGTATAATATTATCATCAAAAAAAAAAAAAAAAATAAATAAAAAAAGGGTGCGTATTATTATTATTGTTGTAGATACCCTTAATAATAAATTTAGATTTACCGAATTTGTTTTCTTGGTTTGTAAATTTATTGCGTTCGTTAAGGGAACGTCGGAAAGAAAATAAGGAAATTGTAATGAAGATAAAAATGAATTGAGAAGGATATATATTTTAGACGGCGATAAAGGGGTGAAATGATGGGAAACACTCAAACTTTGTTGGAGGCTGCAGTAGACGAGTGGTCAATTAGGTTGGAAAACCAGAGTGTTATTACTAAAATTGGTTACGCAAGAAAATATAGTAGATTTGCAGAAACAAAGATTACGTACAGCTATACAGGGTGGTTTTTTGACGAAATCACCGCTGCTTATCGAGGAAATTAAGTATATTGACTTTTATCAAAATATTCATTTTGGGATATTTTAAATAGGTACACGTAATTATGTCAACCCTATTATTTTATTGTATGATTAGAGGTGAAACCTGTACAATTGACGACTTTTGATTTTCCGCTGACGGTAATCGGTATAACTATATAGATACCTATAGATAAATTATTATTTCATATTTTATACAGTTTTCGTGTTGACATTTTTACTTTTCCATCAACTCTATACCTATAGGTATAATTAAATCGCATCATATGTATAATTCATGTTTTACGTTCAAAGAATCACACCCGGTATAGTGGAACGGTGAACAGGATTGGTCGAAACTGCGTCCTATGCGTCCTACTAAAAAAAAGTAAAGACGTTGATATTCATATTCAAAAATAAATGTGATTTGTGATTATTTCAGAAAATTTTTGTAGCACAATAGCTCATTACATAGCTTGTCACAAACAGTAGTTTTCTATGTAAAGGTAAATGTAGGACGATTTGCATTACTGCTTAAAATATATTTGCATGTTTTCAATTTTACACTATAGGATATAGGTACTCGTATATAATAGAATATGAAGGTATAAATACGATATACTTTTATAACATAATAAATAAAATAAACATCTCAGTGTAAAGTTTTTAAAGTAATTTTTATTTATAATATATATTTATATATTTATATTTTTATAATATAAAATATATAAATATGTATATATCATATTAATAATAATTATGGTTAACAGTAATTCAAACTAAAATGTATCAAATTAGGTCTAGTACCTAATATATTATTAATAAATTATTATATAGAATAATGATATAAAAAAATTTAAAAGACGTTTTCTTACTAAATTAAATAAACAAATAAATAAAATACAGCAGACTAGTATATTATTTTAAGTACATGAGCAGATATTCAATCCTAACGAGGTAGGTAAACAAATAATAAAAATAATAATAAATTAAGTCTCAACAAATGTGATTATGAGAATTTTTATCATACTGATAGGTAGGTACTAAAATTCTACATAATTATGCTGGGCATTTTAGGTATGTAAAGAAAAATAAGTTATGCAAATAATAAAATAATATGTAAACAAACGATGAAAATGTTAACCTTAAAGTAGTATGCGTCTTTTTTTAAAATGATGTAGATGTCTACGTTATTTTTCATTTGCAATTACTATAGAGTTTTTATTATTATATGAGGGTATATGACACGCAATTATAATGAAGTTTTTATATAAGATCTAAGAGAAGAAGAAGGAAGTTATCTTAAGTAAATGTTTTAAAAGGCGCATCTAACGCCGTCTACGGCCAAATCTGAGGAACACGTGGTCCAGGTCTTGACGTTTATCGTTTTGCATCTGCATTGCAGTATCAGCCAATCCATCGGATGACATTCTGTTGTCTGTCAGAAAAAAAAATCATTCGGTTATTATAGGCGATAATGTTATTGATAAAATTACATATTTTATACTTTTTTTATTTAAATTTAGGAAATCTATTATTGCATAACGAAGGTAATTTTTATGCTATGTGACTTCAATGTTGTGAGAGAAGAACCCTCTAGTGAATGCACTTCGACGTGAAATATTTTATACTTAAATGTTTAGTTTATCAAACAGATATATGATGATAGTGCTGTAGATTACATCAAAAAATTTGATGCGAAGGGTGAATATTATTATAAAGAGTAGATATAGCTGACATCGATTGCGTGGGACAGGGTAAAGTAGAACTAAAATGAAAGTTACATAATATATTATGCATATTGCATTTATTGTATAAATATGAAATAATAATACATTTTCATTATTTAAACATTTTGTATAATACAGTTATGTAAAAGTTTATACTTCGTAAAAGGAAAAAAAATATGTGAAGTTTTAATTATGAGTAGTTACGAGGTAGAATTAATATAATCGTATAGGTTTGCGTTAGTTTTCAATAAAATAAATCAGTAATACAAAAACGACTTAATATATCTACTATATGGATAGTTGCAATGTTAATTATTATATTATTTTAAATAAAAATGTTATGACTTATACCTACAAGTACAATAATATACTATTTCCATATCGTGTTTAAAACAATTATTGTTCACTTTTAAATTTTTAATAACCATATCAATGCACAGGTAGTCCAGACTCTGGACTATACAATCAAGGCAAACGAAGGTAATTGAACGCCAACATCACTACATTTATCGATTCAATTCGGATGCGTTGGTACATTATCGGAACCCTAGCCAAATTCTGTTAGTTTCTGTTAGTGCACAATAGGAACACTTTGCACACACACATATATTTATATATTAATAATACATTAGTAGTGTAATAAAATATAGTATTTGGACCGAATGTAATCATCTAATAAGTAATCAGAATATGTACCTTCGCTTGCCTTGTTACTAATGCCCAAATGTGGCTCTAAACGAGATTACATAATTATTTCGCCAAACAATATAGTAATGTATAATATTAACCTATGTTGAATTTTTCTTCCAGATAAATCTGATAAAATAAATGACGGGTCGGTATTATCATTAATGATAATAAACATTGACGCAAATAGTGGGGTTAAGCTCCCAATACTTATCTTAGTCCACTTCCAAATCAAGTCCTCAATTAGTATTGGCCAAGTATGAGTATTTTTTCAAAATTAATATTACGGGAGAATTAACCCCCTGCCTCCCAAATATCTGGGCTATTTGTATCTATGATGATAATCATAATTATAATACGATATTTCAATATGGTAGAAATTAGAAGTTTGTGATTTTGATATTATATTATGTTAATGGTACCTATTTTAAAATACAATTCGATCGTATGATGTTTTATCGTATCAATTATAATTTGAATAGGTCAACTATACGGTTAAAATAATTTACATAATTATACATTTTTGGCACCTACTTGCCTACCTACGTACCTGTTGTAGATCTATATAAGTATCTATTTAATCATAACAAGCGAATGTTTGAACGTTTAATACCTATAATAGTAATATTATTCCAGCGTTATAAATGAATAGCCGATAATTTGACATTCTATAATATTATTGCAGTTATGTTAAATAAATATATGATAGTCATCATTACACGAGTGGTAGGTATATTATGGTTTTAAACGTATTTGTTTACCTTTGTTATACCACGTAGTTATTGTAATATATTACTATCGTCAATACCGTATAAAACAATCAAACACCCGGGAGCAGCAGAGCTCCGTCGCTATAGTCTAATTTTCCCTCACCTATTTTGTAAAACAATAAAAAATGAAATACTACAATAATATATTAGGTACCTACTATATTAAAACTAAAAAAGGTATTTTTTTCAGTGATTAAGGGATGAAAATAAAAATTTGTTTTTTCTCTACATATGTTCCCCCACACAACCCGGTTGAAAAAAAAAATGAATATTGACGGAGTTATTAGCATAAGGACCATACTGTAAGATACCTTATATAATTATTACTTTTAATTAAATTAATTGAAATATTTTTATAAAAAGAAATAAAAAAAAGTGAGTAATATAAAAATGTTGAAAATTAGTATATACAAATTATATTTTGAACTAGGATGTACTATTATTAGAAACTATTATGTACTCTGGTTTTAATGCTCAATAATTTCTATAAATAAACTTTATTGTTTTGCGACTTCAAAGAAAAAATAAACTATAATAATAACAAACATTAGTAAATTAATATTGAATTTTATTTTTAAATTTTATATTTTCAATGATCATCGAATTTTAACTTTTAGTTATACTAAGGAAAGTTGTATATACGAACAAATCGTATTAATTATTGTGCAGGTTATGGAACAATAGACGCAGGACAAAGCAAATATCAGTTACTATAGAACGTTGTAAATTTATTATTTAATTGATAATATAAAATCTGCAAATTCGTTAACAAAAATGAAACTAATTTTTGTGTGGTTAGGATATCCTAACCTACAACTTTTAGTACGTTTATAATTGTATAGTCAAGGAACATTATGAGATTAATATTTGGTGGGAAATGGGAAATACGTTGATATCCTGAATGAAAAATAATGAGAGGACGGGAAATGGTTACCAATAACTCTACGCTATAACAGAAATGAGAAGATGATAAAGTGTTTTATTTTATCTAAATTATTTGTTAGAGAAGTACCTATATTTGTTGTTTTTTTAAATTTAATCAATTTATCACTTATTAGTACTTGGAACGTAGTTCACTTTAAATTTCCATTAGATTCTTTTTTATTTTATATAACTTTATTATTAAAATAAATACCCTCTAAGCCAAATATATTATACATTTGCATTTTTCGATTATTAGATTATTATTATTATTTTTAAAATCAATTTTCCATTTATTATAAAATGGAAATCTATTTAACTTAAATAAAATAAAATTCAATTAAAATATATTTAATTTTTATTTTGCATACCATTTGTTAATATTACCATATTATTAATAATATATTCATACTAAAAAGAAAAAAAAAACATGCTTTTACTGATTTTAGCATATTAAAAAGATAGGGAAAAAAAATGAAGGTTGATAAATGTTCGAGTTCGCCAAAAATTTAAGTAAAATTCGTATACAAACTTTTTAGGATATAATTTATTTTGTTGAACCAAGATGGAGTTAATTAATTTTATTCTACAGACTATTCATTTATTAGGTCATAGCTCATATTTCTCTTTGAAGAAGATAATTTATGAATTTGTGAGTTGTAGTGGTTTGAATTAGAATTTGTTTGAATTTTGATATCAGGGTATAGGGTGTATCTATACTATTTAGTAGATACTTATGTAAAAATAACTTTTCGCGAGTAACCTAATAATAAGAGTACAATATGTAAGTATTATTATTATTTCTGGAAACACCCATAACGTGTAAAGGAGTACAAAGTTATTAAAATCTTTAGAAATCATAAAATCAATTGTTTATAAAATTATATACTAATGAAAAAAGTAAATTAGAAAAATAGAAGAATTATAGTTCTATTTTTTGGTTTTATATAAGATAAGGAAGGAACAGATTTTATTATTGTCGTAAAACAGCTATTGATCATACCCCGTGGGTAAAAATTAAAAAAAAGTCTACAATTTTGTTTATGTTATTGTAAAAGACTAAAGCTTATTTCGGTAATAAGAGAATTTAATTAGGTATTGGTTATTTTCATAAAACAATGTTGTTTGACTTTTCTTTTTAGAATATTTTCCAGGTGAAGTTCATGTTAGTGCTTGTATAATATTATATATATTGAATATTAATGTAAATGTTCATATAAAATGCAAAAGAACCATGTTTCAATTTTTCACGATCATTAATTAATACACGGTGTGTTCAGTTGTAAATAAGTTCAGAAAATTGAGTTTATTGGATAATCAACCTGCCCTCAGGTTGTTTTAGATTCAGAGTGTAGCGATGAATGTATTTTTTTTGTATGGGTGTTTATTTTTTTTTTGTGAGCAACTTTTCTACCAGAAATCTTGCTATGATGTATTAAGTGAAACGAAAATATATCTACTTGCTTGAGTTTGATTTTCCAAGTGGTTTTCATAATAACTGGGGGAAATCGGGGAAAAACGGAAAAATTTACGTAAATGTACAAAAAAAATTTAGTTTCAAATCGTTTTTCGTTAACAATGGTTTATTGTTGCGTATAAATACAAATTAAATTCTCCTCTACATCCTGCCTTCCCAACGTCTCACCCACAACCAGTGACGTATTAATGGGAAGGGCCGAGAGGGCCCGGGCACTCTCCGAAATGAAAAACACAAGTATTAAAATTTTTTATTTTTTTGTAGCTATTTTTGTAGATTCTTATAGGGCGTTGCGGCGGCGGGAGTAAACGAAAAATATTGATATAGCGTCTATGTGTATAGTTATTACATAGAAATAATTTATTCTGTGGTTATTATAGCGACGTCGCGACGCACTGATGAACGTAGTTACCCCATTGTATCAAATCTATTTTTGGCCACGTGAATTATCGTTATCAACGATAATTGACCGTCGGCAATCCCAAGAATAGTTCCGATTATTTTAACCAAAGTAATATTATCCATATTTTTTGCATTCCGATTTTCGGCTGTCGACAGTTATCAGTAGACAGCCGGTGCAATTGTTTTATTGTTCGTTACATTTTCGTGCAGTTATGTGTTTCTGTGTAATTTTTATCGCGTCACAATTTAGCCTTATAGCTTAATATTTTTGTGAGTACAATAGCGTCGTCACAATGAAGAGATAAATGCCAATTCAAAAAAAACATAAAATCCGTTGCAAATAAAAATACTAAAAGCGTAATAAATCAAATTAATACCCAAAAAAGTTCTTAATAAGTTTGCTAGTGTGCCGAGAAATCTTGATTTTGTCTTGTCATTTTTTTTCTATAAATCCAAAACTGTATTTATAATATTCTAAGGTATGTTTTTTCTTGTATGAAAATATAATATATTCAATTTTTATTTAAGTGACTCTAATAAAAATTGTATTATTGCAACGTAGAGTTTTATATTTTTTTATATTACAGTTCATTAAAAAAATGATTAAGTTTTTCATTTCTCTGTTAGCGAAAAGACGGTCAAAAGTTGTTATAACATTCAAGCAATTTTCATCCAAATAATGTGTCCCTCCCCCCCAAAAAAGCGATATAAATGATTGGCTCCCTCCGAAATAAAAACCTATATACTCCACTGCCCACAACAGTAGTTCACCCATCGTATGAAGTATGTCCGTCTTTTTATTTATCAAGCTACGTTAAAAAAAAACCATTAATTATGTAATTTGTTTAACCTTATTTAAAACGTCTTCCTTTAATATTGAGTTAAAACGACTAATATAAATTGAATACAAATGTCCACAAGAGTACTGATATTTCGGGGTGGTAGACAGCGAGCCTAACAAAACAATTTTAATATTTTGTTTTATAAAATGTTTTATATCGTATTTATTTGAAATAATTTAAAATAAATATTTATTTTTGTAACACTATATTATAATATTAGCTGAGTTGGATCAAAGTGTTATTTTTATCTCTATGATATTTAATTTTAATTTTTTTGGTATTTTTATAGTATACAATATTCATATTATTTGCTAATGTAGTACAAATAAATTGTAACGTACAAAAACAAATTTAATGCATCGAATTATTAGTTTCTTAAAATATCTAATAATTATTCTGTAGACTTTTTTTTAAAATTTTAAGTGTTTTAAAAAAAAATAAGACAATAACATATTTCTTTTAGAACTGTATGTTGAGCTCAATATCCGAACTACCAAGATTACGCACGACCCGTATGTATTACATTATTTTCTAAACGTATTATATTTTTGCTTGGTTATGTGTCCACCATTTAATTTGTCACCGTCATAAACGTTTATCGTTCAACATCATCATAAGCAAAATCCACTAAAATTAAATCCTTTAGATGCATATAATATAAAAGTACATAGGTGTTTACTCACATGGCATTGGCATTGGGTACTGTTTGTCTTGGATAAATGTCTCAATGGCGTTCGAAAGGGTGCGGATCGTGGACAGAGTCAAACAGGCTTCGCGTACCTTAGGAGGTGCGTCCTCAAGCAGACCCGGCATACATCGAGACGGGAGTGAGTTAATCCGACAGTCACACGTGTTAGCGACCAAGAGCACTAAAATGCTCATCAACATTACTGTATTGTGTGTAGACATTTTCTGGAAAATAAAACGTCCACAATACACGTTTAGTATTATATTAAATTATTTAATTATCAAAGTAAAATTTAATATTTCAGGAGTCGTAAGTTCAGAAAAAAACAAAAAAGTGCTAAATTGATATTTGGAATGCATTTATTCTGAAAAAATAAACCAGAAATGTGTACTATTTTTTTGTAAACAATGTAGCGTTTAAAATCGTGGATAAAATATGAATGGATTTGTTAATTAATTTGTATATGATAATATAATTTTACATGAACTTTTTTCGTAGTTTTGAACTAATTAATTAAATTAATTTAAAGCATATCGCTTAGAACACGTTTGAAATATAATATAAGTTAGTGCACGTCAAGAATAATATTTATTTATATCACTTAACCGTTATACAAACATTTTTATGTTATATTAATATATGCGTCTAAAGCTTTTTTTCTTTTTATAAAATAATTTTATTTACATTCTCAAAAATGTTTATTGTAATTGTATGATGAGTACGTTTAGTATATAAATATGAGTGTTCGGTATAACCTTACTCAAAGTCCAAAGGTTTCATTTTTTTCCCTTGGACACTTATATAATATTACAAAATATAATCATACGAAATTAATATCATATACCTAATATATGTGCCTTCACTGAAATATGCGTGAAATATACGTTTATTACATTGTTGACAAATGTCAAAAATAAAATTTGTTCTTTGAAAAATAATTTGTTTGTTGCATATTATCGTTAAAAATACCCATTTTATAATAATATGTAAGAATATATTATGTTAAACACGACATGTAAATTCAACGATAAAAATATTACGGTTTTTAATATTATATTGTTTTTATACAATGGAAGGCTTTTATTGCGTTTCTAATAAGCATTCGAAACTCCAACGAACATTTATAATTAATTACACAGAACAGGAAAAATATCATATTAATATATATTATATTATATATATACCTATACGGTATACTAACGGGTAATTCAACTCGAGGGTAAATGCAAAGGAGAATTTGTGAAGAACGGGACGAGAAAGATAAAACTGGAGACAACAATATTCGCCATACATCTCGTCACAAGAGGATTAAACGTTTCTGTTTGATTTACAAAGTTTCGATGTTGGGATATATGGTGACGTGTATAAATTCAACCCCTACGCTTTCGTCCAAACACCAATATGTCACCGTACGCCCGCATAGGTATAAGCTCTATTTATACGGACAATATATTAAAACCCGATAAAAAAAAACACCCCAATAAAACAAAGTGATGGAAACACCTAGGTAGGTAAGGCAGGTCTTAGGTATGTACCAAAAAACATTGTCCGAGATAAATTATTATAAATGTGAAGGCAAAATAAAAAAAAATTCTCGTTTTGGAATTCAGACAAATTCGTTTAGAGATATAGATATCTTCTATTATTTTATAATATATTATTACACAAAGGATGAAGTTAAAGGTGACTCTCCGTTGCAGGTGGAAGATTATCAGTTTTTTTTGTTTGCCATATGAATACATAAATAAATAAAAGGTCCGGCAGAGTAGACATCTGTGCGATTTTTGAGAAAAAACAAAGATTGGGCATTAATAATATTGTATATAAAGTGTTTTTTGTGTGGGTCAGGATATTATAACGGTTGTTTTAATCCTCTTGTTGAGCTATAGTTTTGATATAATCAACGGGTTTGTATTAAACACATATCCTTGGGCAATAGGCAAGTCCAGAGATAACATGAAGGCCGTTCATTTTCTACATTACCCATATTATAAACTTTTCCAACGAGTTTTTAAAAAGATAAATTAAGTTTATCCGGTTGTATTTATAAATTAAATTTATATATATTTTTTTTAGTATACAAACCTTCACCAAAATACATAAATTCTTGTTATAAAACAACAAATCCATAATATGGATTATTTTTATACCATTTATATATTCTTATCTCGAATATATAAATATAAAATTAAATTCAACAATTTATTCGTATAGTCAATATTGAAGAGCATATCTTTAAATACCCAATAAAATTATTTTATTTGTACATTAATTATATTATTATCATACATAATTATAACATCGAATATTATATTCAAACTGTATAATATATTTTAATTTTATGTATTTATGTCATATCAATGCGTGGTCGGTACAACATTTTGCAACTTAATTATAAGCTTTTACATATTATGATAATTATATATAAGTAATATATTTCTTTATCTCTTTGGTCCCAAGAAGTAATGGCTTAAGTTAATTTTTTTTAAAAATCATATTATCTCATATAAATCGTTTTATATTATGTTTTAGTTTTAATGTCACAATTGTTGATATATATATTTTCAACATTTATTTTGCTTCTATTGAAAACTATACAACATTCACTTAAGCTTTTCTTTCCTAGGAACTAAAGATTTAATAATTATTTGGTTTATACGTTATTTGATATTTTTGTCACTATGTATACATACCTCGTACCTACCTACAATATAATATAATAATGGTAATTTATTAGTATAATAGTTGGATAGTTTTTTCCAATGAAGTATATTGAAAAAAACAGCGAGAGACTGGTAATGACATAATTTTAATTATTATGTAAAACTTATTTCACCCCAGGGTGAAAATAAGTAAAAAAGTCATGCATTTATAATAAGTATACTTGCGTTTTACCTTTTGAATTTTTTAATGTATCTATACATACTTTAAACGAGAAAACTGGACGACAACTTAAACATTTGTTGAAAAAACTCATCGTGAAAAAAAATATTGGCTTAACGGTAAATCAATATAATGAGATATACATATATATTTTAATTATTAATTTACAACCACAACTATATCCAACAAAACTCTGAACAAGACGTTTATAATTTTCTTCGACAACGAATCGATCAATTCGCACGATATCGTATATATTTTATATTTTAAGTATATTATAGTTGTTGGATAATATATTTTGCTGGTTTTCCATTTATATATAGACGATTTTTAAATTCACATGCAATTAATATATTAAATATCGTAATTTTACGATAGTAATCTAAAAAAAAAAAAAAAAAAATGGTTTCCATGAAAAAACAACTTACTATATAATTATGATAATAATTCAACTAAAATAATAAACGTATAATATATGAAGAATGTATTATTTGCGCTAATGAATATTCACTACGTATTAAAATTAATAAAGTAATAATATTGTGATTTTTAAATACCAAACAAAATTTTACTCATAGTTGTAGCCTCTACAATGTATAATTTTAATTGTATTCATGTATGTACCTAATTTGCCTATTCGAAACGCCGGTTAAAGGCACAGTTATGCAATAATATTGTGATATACGTTATTGTTTGGTTTAACCTCTTTCTAGAATTAATTTTTATTTTATTTGTATTCTCGAAGTTTACATTTAATGTAATAAAATATCGCGAAGTTTCGTAGTTTTTTCAATATTTCTGTAATTATTGATTTAAGGGCCTGTCCTTGTACGAGGACACCAGGAAAAACTATATTTTACGTTTGTCCTTCTTCGAGGACATCAAGAACGAACACAGTCAAAATTATATTTTAGTTTTTTATTAACATAACATAAATAATTATTGTATGATGAATAACAAAAATTGTACAATAGTATTAAATATACAGATTTGAATTGAGATTCATGCCAAGTGTTGAACAAACTATAACACACATGCAGCAATGTTTTGCAGACACAAATCATCAGGATTCGTTCGACACATTTTTCGATATGGCGTAAATGCCAATACCAATTAATCTCAATAATGAACTTAAATTGCGTTCAGAGAACACTGCAACATGTGATTGGACGAACGAAATAAAGTTATGAAAATAATAATCTGTTGGCTTTTTCCTAAAAGTTTTACAAATCACTACCTATAATACTGCGCACACCGTTATTTAAAAATAATTTTCTCACTAAATTTATTGGTTATTATTTATTATTATGTTTTAGGGTATAGTGAAAATGTTATTATTTTATTACTATCTATATAATATAATAATCCATTTTGTGAATGATTGGAAATTTCGGCATA
Source organism: Cinara cedri (assembly GCA_902439185.1). Lineage (NCBI taxonomy): Eukaryota > Metazoa > Arthropoda > Insecta > Hemiptera > Aphididae > Cinara > Cinara cedri. The sequence continues at coordinate 783,069 of CABPRJ010000004.1, forward strand.
TCGCAGGATATAATAATATATAGTACCGGTCAGGAAGAAATAATGTAACGCGAGCTTTAAGACACTGTTAAAATAATACACATATTCGAATAAATAACAAATCGAAATTTAATCTTACGCAGAAGATTTTATTTGTGTCACTGCGTTATTCGTGAAGATAATATTAATATTGTAAGTATACATTTATAGCCGACTACAAAACAGAGTAAATGATGTGTTTGACACCTAAATCTATGTACGATTCTTATTTATAAACTCGTAATATCCAAACGACCGGATGGATTTTAATAAATGAGTTGTCGTTGGATTCTTATCTCGTTTCTGAGAGTGCTATAGGCTATATAATATGTCAAGAAATACAATATTATGTCGGATGATAAGAATCCAAAACACATATTTGAGTATATCGTCTTATATGAAAAAAAGTATATCACTTACGCAACAATATACTTTAAAAAAATATATATATTCGTATTGTCGTTCATTTTTTTTTCATCTTGTTTATTCTATATTCTCTTTTGATTGCATTGTATGCGGTCGCGTTTCAGTTTTCTTTTTTAAATAATTTTTTTTCGTATCGTTTAATTTATTGTAATTCATATATATATACTCGTGTCTTAGAATTATACTTAAAGGTTAATTTTTAAAAGTAAATTAGTAAAACGATATTAAATAACAATATTATGTTTTATTTAATAATATATTTATTGGAGAATAATAATCGTAACATTTGGACCCTTTTCATTTCACGAGTTTTTATTGTCTTTTCTATATTATATTAAAGCTGGAATAGTTCCGATATAGGCTTTATATTAACTCGGTAATAGTATTTAATTAAGTTTGCGGTCGGTTTTATTGCTCGGGAATTCGTATTTTAAACGAGTTTAATAGCTATACTCAAATTAGAACATGTTTTCGTGGTAGCCAGATGCGTTCTGCGAGATAAAAAGTGAGTGTTGTCTCTTCAAATAGTAATTCTGAGCGATTATTGTTTTTAATATCAGTAAGAAAACCCGAATAAAACATAATTGTTTTACTTTGAATTATGTTAAAACGGAAATAATCTCGAGGGCGGACGTTGAGAACTATATACAGTATACCTACTCCACGCGGGAATCAACCCTCTCTCACCTCCCCCCCACCACAAACAAGAGATTATTATAAAAGAAAAACTCTCTATAAAATATTTGTAGTGGCCAATGTATTTCAATAAAAATGGCACGCACGGATTAAAAATTGTATAGAAAATGAGATAGAAATCTTTAATGGTTCGACACGACCAGCGCACGAAGAGAACAATAATAAATAATATAGAAACTTACCTGTACTTATTCTAAAAGGTTGATATCATTATTTTAAATTCACGAATGAAAATAATAATATTTCACAGTGCTTAATCGAAATTCTTAAAAAAGGTATTAAACTTTTATAAAATGTTTTCAAACATTTGTATATTTCAGATGATCGTTTTTAAAAGCACTAAAGCAGATCGATCAAAATATAAGAGGTATATTATATTGTTTAAACTTCTCACTTGAAATTAGTCAGAAATCTTATCTGGATCATGGCAAATAAGAAGTTTGCACGTTTTTATTGTGGTCTTAGACACGAAATAATGATTCTCTCTGAAAAATTGGTGTGTTAATACTTAAGTAAATCAAATATCCAATTTTGTTAGTTCTTAGAATATTCATTTGTATTATGTTAACGGGAACGTTCCGTTATTTTAATTACGAATATTAGTGCATTTTTTGCTTTATTTTAAACGTTGCTTATATTTAAATGTACATTAGTAGGGTTAGAATTATATTGTGAATATAATCACGAAATTCTCATAACTATATCAGAAAAATATTCTGTACGATTCAAAGTTTTTGGTAAATTGCAGTGTAATTGCATTATGTTTAAAATAATATTTGTTGAATTATCCGTAAAATATTCCGCCTGAAAAAATATACTATAAAACTTTTTTTTGACGGAAATATAACCAAACAGAAATTGTTTAATAAAATAATAATATACATTTATATATACAATTATATTAAGTATAAGTCACAGTGTTTTTCAGCTGTGTGAGACGACAGTGTGTATCATTATTCAGATATTTCTCGAATTTAATTCAATATTCTGATTTACTTGTAAATCGTTCTATTTTATTTTACGCTGCGATAATCCATGAAAACGTTGGAAAGTATATAAGCCCAAAAATTCGATTTATCTGATTTTTTTACATGTATAATATTATATAGAGTTTTAGTCGAGGGAATTGAAGGTACAATTAGATATCACGCTAGATATTATTACATCTAGAAATTTGGTAGAAATAATTAAATATATGGAGCAGAAACATGGCATTAAAAAAAAAAATGGAGAAAGGAAACTGATTGTTTTGAAAAGATAAAACCTACGGACAGTTTTTGGACCAGTTAAAGACGAGGAAATCGACGAATAGACAATTAAAATAAAATAACGAACAATAAGATATGATGATATGATATTAGAAGATTATAGTGGGCATTTTCCATCCACGGTGAAGTCAGAATTCGTTTTTACATACGGTAGTGGTAGAAAACCCGGATGGATATAGAAACTCCTTGGATGTTCCAATTTAAGATGGATAATTTAGAAGATGTGACAAGGATACATGAAATCTTTAAATTAAAGGTCAAATTGGAGAGTAAGAATCGCTGACTGGAAGAATTGTAGAACATATTATGGGTGTGTGATGGAATGGTCCTGATGGACGATAACCCTCAAGGAAAATAATATTTGTTACCACGAAAAATGTATACTCGTTATTATTGTTTCATTAAAAATGAGTATTAAACAATGATATCGAATACCGTGTCGTATTGTATACTTACCGAATTGCAACTAAAGCATAGTGTAGTATTGTTTTAATTTGTCTGTTCATATATTGATGTGAAAAATAATATTAAGCTAATTTATAAAAAATAAAATCAAAGCACGCCGACAGAATAATTTACAGTTGAAAATTAGTCGGATGATTGATCGCGAACGTACGGTTAGGACGGAAAAGTTTAGCAAAATCGTTTAAGCATAAGTACAGCCGTGCTTATATTTCCGTTATTTGCGGGAAACGTGACCGTGAACTAATTTCATAAAATAAAAACTTCTTTTTTTTCTAGTTAAAATATATTCATATCATTATATAATCGTGAAAATCATAAAAGAATAAAGGCTATAAATCTGGAGAAAATGTAATCAAAAACGTTTTTGATCAAGGGGAATGTTATTGTAAATATTCTCGATAAAAAATTCTAAAACATATAAGTGTTCCCGAAGAATCGAAACATAATTTAATCCGGTAAAATATAAATTAAAACAAAACCATTTTAAGGTGAAATCAAAATTTTTAATAAATACGGGGGATTTATCTATATATAATATATACAGGCTGATTTTTTTTATTATGAACCAGCAATTATTTCAGAGGATTTTAAGTGAAAATCAAAAGTATGCACTTATTTAAGGTATACAAAGTAGGGGTAAAATTTTTCAAAACATATTTAACTGGACTTTACTCAGATTCGTTTTTAATAATAATGATTTATTGTTGCATAAATATAAATTAAATCGCCCAATCTTATCTTTTCAACTTTCCATTTACAATAGTGACAAACCTACAGCAGAGTCAGTTCTTTTTTTTTGTAAGTATTGGTTGAAAACTTAAGGAATAATTTATGTATAAAATTAAAACTAAAAAAAAAAAATTAGTTTTGCGATGTCAAATATTAAAATTTTACTGATGATTTAGTGTCTGAGCATTAACTTGATTTAATTATAATACGATTATACAATTTATTATAACTTAAAGTAATTTGGAGCTCATCGTTACTCATCATTACTTATAAAAGTACCTACCTATATTAAAATATATTTTATTTTTACTTAAAAGATTTTAAAATAATTATAGATATACATTCATTATAATTAAATTCAACAATAAGTATTAGATATTGTCAATTCTTTCGTTTTTTGAATGTCACTCTAGACATTCAAACAATCTTGGTACTTTTTTTTCAGAATAAATGTATATAATTATTATTAAATGGCTTAATGTACTATAGGTACCTCTACTGTATATATTTTATTAACTTCTCGGATAACAGTGTTTAAAAAGGAATTACTTTTTCTTTATATTTTTAACATAATGCGATACATTTAATAATACATTAAAACACAATACACATAATGATAAAACTTAAAAATAAAGATTCGCGCCGTAATAATATAGAATGAGTGGTAAAATGGTAAACTTTCTTGGAAACTCGTCACTATGAAATTAAATATTTAATCTCGTTAACACTCAAAAAGGAAACACACTCGAGAATTAAAAAGTACATCGTGACTGAAATTTAAGAGTACAAAATGCGTGTCGGATTCATTTAATATGACTTATATCAAAGAAAAGTTTCGAACGCATGAAACATAAGTAGTACATAAGTACATCATGTTACAATGGTACACCTAATCTAATTATCACTTGAAAACGGAAAATCGTCTTATTATTTTATTTAAATAATAAATATATACTCGTGTGTAAAAATTACACTTTTATTTTATCTCGAAACTCTAATCAAAAGCTAATAAAATAATACAACTATTTATTCTCGTATTTTACTTAATTATTTATAATTATAATAGTGTTTTTATTTGTATGAATATAATATTTTATATGTACAATAATATCAATAGTAACCATAATTATTTTTCTTTTAATCACAGACTAGGTAAATTGATTAATTGTATATTCAAATTTCGTTTAAAAAACAGTCCAAATTTAGGTACGAATTCCCGCACAAAAATTTTAAACTGAAAAATACGTTTTCAAGATTTTGCCCGTCTGTGTTTACAGTTTCCGATAGTTACGAGCTACAGATTTTATCCAAATCTAAATCGATAATGTTTTTAGATTGAACGATTAGTGATGTACTTACTGTACATTGTACAAAACCGTGTTTATTGATAGAAAAAACTACACAGTAATACAACTAAGTGCAAAATCGTCTATAAAAACTCAGTCTGCTCTCGTCATGCCTAAAATAATGCTACATCCTTTCATTATATCGTTTTGAATTTGTTCTCTTGCCTGTTGTTACATACAAGTTGACCGAGAAGAGATTTATATTAATTTCGTCGACCATTCCTACATAATATATTCTGTGACGACCAAACGACTGCATTTTGTGTCGCACAATCATCGCCAATTTCGACGTTTATCTGTTCGTAATCCTATAAACGGCCCACTCTCTAAAGTCTAAAACAACCCTGCAGTAAACGTCCATAAATTGGACGTCCCAATGTCTAGACAGAAACTCACAAAAACACAATAGAAGAGACGTTTTTCGGTTTAATCTTGATTTAGGTAGTGCAAATTATTATTCATTACTAATTTATAAGAATTTGGCGTAAACGCTAAAATGTAAAATAACTATTGGTATTATTTTACATAGTTGATGATATTCTTCTGGAAATCAAATAAAGTTAAAAAATTCAGAACATTTTTTTTTATCATCGTTTTTTTACCCCGACGCGATTAAGGATTACACAATTAGGTCGTTAACTTTTCTTTTTTCTCTATTATATATTTTGCAAAATATTTAATGGAACGAGTATTACGAGCGGTTTAAATTAAATAGTTTAAAAATGAAAAGGCAATGTTAGGTACATATAGTACTAATATTGATAGGTATACATAATTATATATATTATAGAACATGGTTTAGTTTTGCATTAGACATGATGGGTTTATTATGCGTAGGTATTGGTTTTCGTCATTCAAATTAATCGAATGTACCGAATTGTATAATTTAATATCGTCCGATGCATTTGTATTTATTTTTTTGACACGTATTAGATAATAAAACAATATAAAAAACAATATTGGATTTTGAAAAAAAAAACTATTTATTACTACGAGTAGTTTTTTTTTCAGTTATGCATATAGTGTATACCCACCTACTATAAATACTACTATACATGTCCTCGAGATTAAAAACACAAATTGTGCTCGGTAAATTAAAAACTAAAACACATTCAGAATCAATCTCGCGATTACGTGACGTATTGTATTGTTATTATTTCTATTCCTTTGATAGGTAACGCGAAAATAAATCTGTTATTTTATAAAGAAACTTAAAAGTCGCTCCACACTATGCATGTTTCGCGTTACGTGTTTCGTATTTTCATATTTTCGTGTAATTTCATGAATAGTGTGTATAACTTTTTCATAGCAAATTTTTTCATGAAAACTATTTCGCGTTGTTTCATTTTCATAGAATACTTGTATTAGTCTTATCTAGTTATGATAGAATACTTAAAAACTTCTAGCGATTTTTTAGCTATTTTTTTCGATTTGTTTTAGTTTTTATTTGGTTTTATATGAGTATAATTGTTTTGATCAATCAGAAACGTTTGAACATTTTTGATTTTGTTTTTGTTATTTTTATATAATTCAGTTAAAAATAATTATAGAAAAAATGTTCGACAACTTAACACGAGGTACATTATAAGTTATACTTAGTGATAAACAACAATTTAGTGAGTTTTTCAAAAAGGCATTTTAAATTCAAAATTTGATGAAAATCATAAAAATCATGGCATTTCAAATCATGTTTAACCGAAACTCGCTAAGGATTGAATTTTATCAGCAATGATTTATCATCATACAGATATAAATTAAATAACTTCATGTATCCTATCTTCCCAACTTCTATCAATAATAGTGACACATCTATAATCAGCAGTATCAGTTCTTTCTGTTTTTCTTTTGGATCGTTCGCGGTATAAAATACATAATATTTGAAATATATAAAACTGTATTTATCATAATATTGTATACGTCTTTCAAAGCTCGTTCACTTTGTATATTTTAGAAAAGTAAATTAAAGTCTACACCTCATTGATGGGGTGTATACTATACGGATATTATATGTATACGATATATTGCGTACCATTTGACGGACAATTTCCCATTAAATGTAAACATGGTATATGCGAAAGCGACTATTATTATTAAGTTTATATGCAATACTTTTAGAAAAGTAATCAGCAACGTTTATGCGGCTTTGAAGCGGGTGAATGTGAACTCTTTTAAACTACAAGCTGAGCAGCGGTATGGTAGTGTTTCTTGAAGTTTAATACAAAACATTTGAAGCGTATAGTAAATGGGTTTGCAATTTGAAGTGGAAAGGAAATTCCCGTGTTTTTTTTAGTTTTCACTGTATTATTATACGTAATTCTGTATATTGGTTTCTAAAAACAACACCAGTAGGCCCACCAGTAGTATGTATATTGTAAACACATTACCGTACAATAATAAAAAGATTGACACGGATTGCGTTTGAAATTTGTATAAATGCAATTTTCCGGCATACGATTTCATTAATTTGTAATATTCTATTACCGTAGCTATAATCATATTGGTAGTAGTAGGAAAGTATTGTGAAAACAGATCCTCCTGACTACTGTCAGTTTAGACACGAACAAAATAAAAAGGTATATTAATATGTATTAGTATATTTCTTCGATTCTATATTTCAAACGATTTATAATTGACTCTTTACAAACAAAAGGGGAATACAACAATTTGTTTAGTTGGGTGCTTAGGTATGTATAATATTAAATCTATCATTAATTTTTAAAATGGATGTTTAAGACGATTTTAGTTTTTTTATTTTACAACATAGAGTATAGACATTTAGATAAATATTAACATTGGTGAGTACTGCGAGTAAAGGAAATATAATAACATAAATGTTTAAATGATTTTGAAATGTCATTGAATATTTTACTCATAATTATAGACTGGAATTATTGTACGCATAATAGAAAACACATTTCGTTCACAAAAATAAATGATTGTTTTTTATCAGTTTACATTGAATAACTGTTCACATTTAAAGAAAATGTGCAATTCGATATTTTTAGTAATGCTATTTTTGTGTATTTTGTTACAATAAAAATGTAAGTCAATTTGCTAAGTGTACAGTAGGTATATAGACACACAAATTTGAAAATTCTCGTGTTTCAAACGGTTTGTATAAAATTGCCCGAATGAAAGATTTAAAAATATTAACTAAATGGTTTCATATACCTGCCCACCTAGTTTTAGATTAGGAGCATAGGGATCTATTGGTTTTACTATGATGTGTATTTTTATATATTTTTTTTTTGTTTTTTTATTGTTTGTGAACAACTTTTCTATCAGAAATCTTGCTCCGATATGTATAATGTAGCACCTTTTATGTAAATTAAGTCTGTCCAATCGGTAAATTGAATGGGGAAAATCAAAAAAGAAGAAAAATATGATTTTTTTTCATATTATGGCGTAACGATTCCATAATTTTACATTTTTAAGGCTTATGTTTTCTACAAAAAATATTGCTCCAATAGAAAAACAACAATAGATTTTTTTTGTTGAATTTTTAATCTAGTTGGTGAGTAGTAAAGTCGTAATTTAATTTTCTCTGTACTTTTATTAATAATTAAGCAAAACCGCAGAAAAAACGGGAGAATTAACGAAAATAATTATTTTATCATTTGAAACTTTATTTTTCTTAAATGTGATTCAGTTAAACATTTTCTTAGAGACTTGAATTGTTGAGTCATTTTTGAGCTATTTAAAATCATTGAAATTTTGTGAGTTTTTTACGTAATTTTTATGTGGTAGGTACTTTGCAATGAATAAAATTTTGAAACTAAACAGAAATACTTGAAAAATTTGACAGGAGATTCATTATAAGTCCTACTTAGTGATAAAAAAAAAAAATTGAGTATAGATAATATGGTATTTTAATTTTTTTATTTAAGTTTTAAAATCAAATTTTGACGAAAATCGTAAATAATACGGTCTTTCAGAACATGTGTAACCAAACTTCGCTCCGAATCGTTTTTCGTTAGCAATGGTTTATCATTAGTTAAATTATAAACTAAATAATTTTATGTATATCATCTTTCCAACTACCCATCTACAACAGAAGCCACACTCGTCCCCAAGATCAGCTCTTTTTTTAAAATTTTAATCGCATTATAGAATTCTTATAGAAAAATTTGTTCGTCATGCAAGTATTGATAAATCCGTTTATAATATATTTTTAATAAATTATAAAAAACGCAACAATATTAAATCTGCAGAAAATCATTTGAACAGGGGTGTCATCATCAACCTGGCATAGTCTTTTGTTATCATATGTGACATATAAGCGCAAGCATGGCCGTATTTAGAGGTAATATGTATTTATGTAATATGTATGTATTTAATTATATTATTTATACCTGTATTTTATTAATAATAAAACAATTAATTCATTTTTTCAATTAAAGGAGGGGTTGTAAGATTTTAGGAAATCTACAAAGTGAGCGTAGAAAGAATAGAAAAAAATAGAAATCACTGCAGTTGTATTCATTTATCTCTAAGGTGATACTTTTATCCTTAAACCCTAATTATTTTACAAAGTATTGACCTTTTCTAAACAATTTTTTTTTGAAAATTTAAGAAGCAAAATACTTTTAAATTTATATTACCGTTATATTTTGTGACCCTTATTTTCAAGGATGATATGACTAAGAATTTTTGATTTAAAAATGGTAACCTGTATTAAAAAAGTGTCATAAATAGATAGAGCATAATAAATTTTAGTGTTGACATTTTTGATTTCCATTAATCCGTCCATGAGATATTTCACATTTAAGTTTGGGTAGGGGAGAGCAAAGTATCATTTGTGTGACAGTACGGCATGTTATGTTTGAATAGTGCTCCACTACTCTCTCCCGAACTACATTTAAAAGTAGTTATATCTCATGAACGAGTTGACGGGAATCAAAAATGTCAATACTAAAATTTATTTAAACCAATATGTTCTATCTATTTATGTAATTTTTAATGTAGGTTAGGTTAGGTTACTATTTGAAAATAAAAAGTAGGTAGTCGTTTAACTTTCAAAATTGAGAATGAAAAAAATAATGTTAATGCAAATTTTAGATCTGCCCTTATCTAAAATTTTGAAAAATTGTTTGGAAAAAAGGTAATACTTTGCTAAATAATGAGTGTTTATCGATAAAAGTATCACCCTGTACACTAGATGTACAAATATTATCTAGTGTCAATAAAATTAGGTATATAATAATCAATGTAAATAATGTGTTATAGGTATCGGGTTTTTTCAGATATTGGTTTGTGCAGGTATTATCGGTTTTATCAAAAATATTTATTTTACCCGATACCGGATATTGGTAAAAAATGGTATCGGCCCATTCCTACATATTATATACCTAAATGTCGTGTACAAGTTATAGTATAACACTTTGCGTTCGTTATAAAATTAAGTAGATGGGTATATAGGTATTGACATTTACATAAGTACTCGTATTCTTGAAGAATTCAATACTTGTAAACGTTTTGTACGTACCATTCTATGTATATGCTAAGATAGTCGTTTCAGAAATTCAATTTTTAATTTTATTTACACCGAGCAAATATAATACAGGCCATTCAATATACCTATTACTTTATTATAAGTATGACGTATGTAGTACATAGAACGATTTCACGTAGTGTACCTTCTCATCGTCCTAGATAACTAAAGTTCTAACCTGCCAAATATGTGATAACTAATCAGATCTTGGCATATAAAGAGGCACCTCCCGCTACGGCTGAGAGCCAACAGACAACAGTTCTTTTCGTAGCTCGTGGACTCGGGATGTGCGCCCTCAGCTACATATTCTCCAACCCAACATCGAAGGAATTAGCCGCCAAACGAAATAATAACAATTATATTATATTATTATACTAACATTATAAGTCTATTATATCTACGTTATTAGACTTTTTTTCTTCCCTTTTAGAAGAAAAAAAACTCATAATTTAAGTGATAGTAGCTTTGTTTCGTCGTAAATAAATAATAAGAATCGAGAACAGGCTTTTGTATATTATTTTTATAGTTTTCGAAATTCGTTTATACTATACTGTTTTTTTTTTTTTATCATAATATTATTTCACCGAGCGTGGTAATAATAAAGAAAACGATGCAATAGATATTTTTGTAAAAAAAATATAAATAATAATAATAATAATAAAAACATTATATAATCTTACATAAACCCTACACTATGTGTTAAATATATAATAGTAATACATATAAAAAAACCGCTGACATTTTTAAAGCTCCGATACTCTACAGATTATATTATATTTTTCTTTACAACATTGGTTATGTGCGTATATGAGTATAGTATATATACTAGTATTGTCAACTAGCTTTTTTTTTATTAAATTCTTTTGGTCGAATGTTTTCGATTTTATTTTTCCGGCAGATCCTATACATTTATATATTATATTATATTATAGCAGTTTAAGTGTCAATCGCTTCGAAATACCATCGCGCACTTCCAAAAAGTTTACAATGAAATTAAATTATAATAATGTTTGAGCGGCGGCAGCGTTTGTATACAATACTCGATATTATATACGATAGCTATAATAATATTTTATTAAAAGAATAAAAAAATATATAATAAAATAAAAAAAAAAAAATGTGTGTGGAGTGGTGTGAATTTATATTGAACTAACCGTATATAGGAAAATATTATAATATAATATCATTATAACTTAAATGTTTGAGCGAACACTTTCGACCGAAAAAAAAACATTATTCAACAAATAAAATTACTTATACTTACAAACCCGAAGTAAATAGATTTTTATATTGTTTCGTTATTAATTATATAAATAGATATATTATAATACATATAAATAATAATAAAGATCATATAACAAAATAAATAATAATAAAGATCATATAACAAAATAAATAATATAATATACAAGTAATATAAATGGTGGGGACATAAACTATAGAGTTAAAAAATTTAAGTTTTTCTTTAAAAATTTAATTTAAATTTAATTGATTAATGTACTCAGTTTAATAACGTCATGATAACAAGATTGAATTTGTTTTTACGATTCAAAAATATTATACTATATATTGAATATATATTTTAAGTTTGTTTTTTAAAAAAAAACAACTTGATTTCTTTTTAATCTAGTTTTTAACGTTGTTTTGCATTTTTCCTTTGAACTTTTAACCAAAAGCTTTTTGTTTATTAAGTTTAAGTTAATTATTTTTATCGCCCACACCTTTGTGTAATAATAGTGTTATATTCGTTGAAAGGAGAGTGTAAAAATTGTACTCAAATTAGATTCATCTGCTGTTATTTCACACGTATCTATAGTCGAAAAGCTCGAAAAATGTAAAACAGTTGTTATAATATTATATAATTCGAATTTTTAAAAATATCAGTAAAAATACCTCCACCTCCCTTGCTTCGAAAACTTAAACTAAATCACATAAATTATAATAATAATAATAATAATAATACATATTAGCTTAAACATCATCATCGGCGTCAATCACTAATAATCGCCACGTGATACTATACCTATTGAGATCTATCACGAGAGTATTATAATACATAATTTTATGTTATACAAGATTAATTTTAGACACGCATCAGTGTTCTTGTCAATACGATATAAAGGTAAAGGTCATTCATTCATTAGCCGGTGCCATGGGTAAGTACGTGCGCACAGAAATTCTTTGAATAATAAACAAATCATCGTCCTTCGCGTCTTTCCAGTTATATTTCCCTAGAAATATTTCCTGCGGGTGCCCTTGACTGATGCCGTTTCACATATAAATGTGCACGTGAAACTAGGCCAACAATATCTTCTAAAAAAAACTATTGAAGTATTCAAAGACGTCGTCGTCTTCGTTATATTATTGCCTTGTTGTAAGTTTTTATCGGCTTTGCGGCCATTAATCCAATATATAATACAATCTTTAAAACAAGTTTTATAAACATACATTTCTATAGTGTTTCATTTTTTTCTGTAAACATTTAACCTATTGCACCGGGATGTAATTTAAATTTAAATTCTCCTACAGACATCAGAAACACAAGACTGACGTAATCCCCGGAGAAAGTAACGCGTGACGCGATGTCACGCGATATCGTTCGAATTTCGCTCACATATACTGTATATAATATAATTTTGTAAAATTTATTAATTTGAACACCATATTGTTTTTATATTTCATAAATTATCAGGATTATAGTGTAGATATTTTTGATAGAATCTTATATCCATATAAATCCAATGGATTTTGATTATTTTTACATAATTATACTATAGGTACGAATCTTATTGAAATAATTTAATAAATCAAGTTTAACGAAATAAAAATCGCAACCTTTTGTTAAATATACTTCATAGTTTATGTAACACGACCAAATTAGATTTGTTTATAATAAGTTTGATTAATGATAATTTTAACGAAAATATGAGTGTAAGGAAATAAAAAATACGAGATAAATAATCATTATCAAATGCACGGTACCTTATAGTACCGTATAGTTTTTCAAAATATTATTATAGTCGGTATAGGTACTTTATATTCCTTATACCTTATAGGTAGAAAACCATGTACACTAATAAAACCTAATAAATATACTATAGTTTAAAACAATACCTACAAGAAAAAAAATCATATAGTATACTATGGTATTTGGAAGGGAGGTCAAAAACACCTATTGCCCCTCCACCTTGAATTCACAACTAATTGTATAATTATAATTTAAAAACAATTGATATCACTATTTAAATATTCACAACCAATACCGATAATATAATATTTCCTACACGATTCGTTTGCAGCACTTGCAATACGTAGCGGACTTTCTCTTGTATAGTTTTAATTTCATATTTATCGGTCCAAACCGCAATATTTTATAAATACGATATTTTGAAATATACCTATAATAAATGGTTTTTTGAACTTAAAATCATATATTCTAGCACTTGTACCACACAAAATCTTTGTAATATCCAGTCTTCCGTGGTGGGTTGGTTATTTAATTATAATGTAATAGGCTAATGTGATGTATTTTTTTCTTCCGATTTTTGGTATGGTACGATATACATGATTCTGTTTGGTTTAATAATAATTTATTTTGACTCAACTTACACCAATACCTAATGTATTATACTCGGCTTTATTGCTTTATAATATCATTATATACCCATGACGTTCCGATTAACAGCCACCTGGCCCATGCGGGTTTTAATAGTACAGTTTTCTGACTTTATAATTTTTACTAATGTATACCTATAATAATAATTATCGACCTAAATACCACTAATCGTAATTTATATTATAAAGCGTATTTTTATATTATTTCACTATTCAAATTTTAACGACTATTATTCGAGCGATTTTTAGACATTATTTATATTGTAGTGAACACGAAATTATTTTTTTAATAAGTATAGATATTAGATATATATAAAAAAAAAAAGTTTGTTTAAAAACTCAAAAAACGTTTTAAAGTTAACAGACAAAATTACTATTGTTATTATTATTAAAATATTGTATACTTAATTTCAAAATTAAAATAAAAAAAAAGTTAACCTTATTAGTTATTCGTTCATACAATCGCGGGGGTAGAAATAAATTGTGTGTAAATGTATTATGTATCCAATAAAAACATTAACCACAGTTCATTAACATAAAACAATAATAAAATAATTTAATTTCAGAGTAAAAAAAAGTTTCGTGAATCAACGAAATCGATTGATTTTATTAATTTTCGGTCTAAAATTTTGATTAAGGTACCAAATAGTATTCAATTACTTTTAAAAAAGTTTTTTATATGTAAATTAATTACGTATAAACTTATTTTATAAATATTAAGTTTTGATCATTTTTTATTTTTGTTTACAAAATTAATATTATGTATCTAATGTTCTAACAGTATATTGTACAAATTAATGCAATATTTATTACGATCATAAAATACCATCGCCTATTATTCATTACATACTGACTACGAGTATTCAACGATGAATTACCTATATTTCCATTGATAACATGTAATAATTTAATCAGTTACCTAACAATAATATAGACAAGCGAAATAACAATATTATTCTATACGACGGAGAATATTATGTCAAGAGTCTGTATATGAATTTAATTTACAGTATGAAATTAATTGTTATAATATTATATAATATGCAATATTGTTTGGTTTTTTTTTCGATACGATATATTATTTTTTACAAGATAATAATATTTTCTTAAACTCTTTTTGTGAAATATCTATTATACTACCTATCTAACCAGTGAATATTCGTAATTATATGTATTTTGTATTTATTATAATATATACGAGTATTTACATCAAATGTATAATAATATTATTTTGTAAACGATACATCATTATAATGATTGTTTAACACCGTAAATCCAATAAGATGAGAAATGGTCTAATATTTTAAACGGTTATATTTACGAGTCCAATTATATCGTAGTACCTATCGTAGTAACTTGTTATAGATATTTAAAAAATAATTTGAACGCATATTTAATTGAACAATAATAATAACAATATGTGTAATTATTATGGTTGGTAAATACAAATCATAGTTGAAAAAAAAATTAATAATTATAAAATTGGCAAAGACAAAAAATAATTGTATTTATTTAAAAAAATTACTTTAAGTTACTTTTAAAAAAAAAAAAATAATAATATTTTTGTTTATTTACACTTTATGCGAAACTAATGATACCATTTACGGTATCGATGGTGATGGTATTTATTGTTATATTATAATTAATAATTATAATAATAATAATACTAATGATATAAAACTTAACTTACCTTCGATTTTGTGCGAGTATGTCTTTGACCGAAAATGAGATTCGACGACGGCGACGACGAGCTTATTGTTGCACCGTACGGTTTGTAGTCGAAGCGCGGGATGGTAAAAGACGACGGGATATCCGAACGTGCAGTCTCTTATAGCTCCGGAACTAACACCTACTCACGCACGCTCCGGCGGCACTTGTTGCGCGCTAGTTCATTTGAAACGCGCATATCCCAAAATATTTCCGCCCGCCCGGCCAATCGCCGCGATATTTTACAAGCGTATATAGTATCGTACCTACTCTATATTGTAACGTAGCAATAATAATATTACCCACACGTTTCTCGAATAATATATTATTGTATTATACGGATGAAAAAAAAAAAAAAACCAATAACAGTGAATCATCGCGAAAATACCTGTTATAATATCATATTTATCATCGATAGCGAATCGTAAAAATGTTGATGAACGATACAAACAAACCGAAAAAACAGATTAATTTTACTTATATGGTACATTATACAGCTGTGTTTAACAGTAATCTTGTTCTTTTCCTTCGCCTTCATCCCAACTATTTGAGGTCGGTCAATAATAAAAATACGATTGTACAAATCTTACACCATATTATGACATTTGAACGATATTTTTCGATTTGAGTACGAGAATTTTTGAGGTCGAGGCCGTAGAACTGCATCACAGACAGGTTATTTTAATCTTTATACTATTATTATTATTCTTGAATATATATAAATTATTTTTCGTCTTGAGCAAATCGTAACCGTTTTTACCAAATCATAGGTACTTCAAAAATCAACCTGAAAATAAAAAAAAAATGAAAAACACATTACTGTATTTAATAGAAACAATTTTTGATATCTAGTCGGGATATTATATTTAAATTAAATCATATACGACATGGGTTCCAATGCATCATGTTATAATTTATATCAAATTTAATTTTAAAGAATGGTTGTCCCTTATAATATTTTATAATAGATAACTATTATGGACATTATGAACATGTATGGATATAAACATGGATAAATACATTTACATTTTCGGGTAATTGCATTTTTTTTTAGGCTTTTGTGTACTCTTCTAATTTGATTCAAATTCAAAAAAAAACTACGATTAGTTTTGTTATTTGTGTATTATTTTTATTTTTAAACTACTTTTCCATGCATAAAAAAACTATTTTTATAATAGTGTAAATATTTTTTTTCATAATATTTATTCTATAGTCTACTAATAATACTGTATGGTTAAGATATATTTCAAATTTCTTTTCCTCTAATAAATATTATTGGTACCAATTATATACAAGTAGGAAATATTTTATTTATTTTTGGTGGTAATATACAGCGAAATAAATATAAAGTAATAAAAAAGTAAAAGCAATG
Organism: Cinara cedri; assembly: GCA_902439185.1. Taxonomy (NCBI): domain Eukaryota; kingdom Metazoa; phylum Arthropoda; class Insecta; order Hemiptera; family Aphididae; genus Cinara; species Cinara cedri. The sequence goes on from CABPRJ010000004.1 coordinate 800,202, forward strand.
CAATTTAGTTTGAATATTGAAATTGATTTATTTAAATTTAATATAATATTCTTATCTAAAGATAAAAATTATAATATAATGTATGCTGTGCCGATTTAATTTATTTTGTAGTTAAAGCGTATACATATTTGTAACATCAGTCTTATTCAATATGTCATTTTGAATTTTATTCTTAATCCTTTAAATTTAATAAAACCGAAATAATTCTGTTGTCAATTCAGATCAGTCTGTCTTACATTAACTATACTGTGTTGTTAGAAATGTACATAAATGAATTGATTTTGTGGGAATTGTATAGTTTTTCTACTTGAGTTAAACATTTTGCCATCGATATAATAACTGAACGCTCGTGTAAAGGATTATAAATTATAAAAGATCTATTATGATTTATCTCAACTCAGATTAATATTAATGTCAAATAAAATTGTATCTAATTTTATAAAAAATAATATATTTATAAGTAGGCCTTCATTTTTTATTTATGATAGTTTTGATTATATTATAATTAAATTTAAACTATTTTGATTTTCATACGTACATTTTTTAAAGTACCTATAGTATTTTTCAAAATGAACCTAACATAATATATGAAGGTTTATTCATTTTTAACTTTAAATAATTTTTTAAATTTTAATTACGTAGTTTTGTTTTATATTTTAAGTTATTATAAATTAAAACATTTTAATGTAAATTATCCCATTAAAGTGATCATTTTGAAATGTAAAAATGATACCTAAATAAATGATGATAATGGTTCGCAATAATAAGGTACCTAACCTAAAATTAAATTTATTTTTTTGAGATGTGATTTTTACACCAATATCCAATTCCATCAAAATAAAAATATCTCTTTTCCACCAATTCACGTTTTTAGCAAAAGAGATGTAGACCAATTTTACCAAAATAATGTCATTCGGTCATAGTGTCCTATATACAAGGTGATAAATTGAAATAGAATTGAAAAAGAATTAAATTTTTATGGAATTTTCTTTCGGACAATGTATGAAAAAAACGAGAAGATCTTATATTTCCGTTATTTTTCGTCAACGTTTGGACACTTTTAGTAGAAAATGAAAAGCTTCATTTTGGTGGAAAATGATGATATAGTAAGTTCCTGATACTAACATATGATTTCATTGTATTAAAATCATATAAAGTTAATTCAACATAGACAAATTAAGAGTGGGGGGGGGGGATAAAGAAGAATATATTCCTGTTCCCATTCAAAAAAAAAAATGCAGAATAAGCATTTCAATGATACATTTTTTTGTTCAATCTACAAATAGCTAAATATATTTCACTGAATTATAAAAAAAAAATAACCAAATTGATTGATACAATTGATACTAGATCATATTATTGACCATGTTTATGGGAATGGTGTATTTATCTTAGATGATAATGATTATTGATAAGAATCTAGTATAGTAATGTATTTCATTTTTCTTCCGTTTTTCCTGTTATTATTTTTGTGAACAGTTTTCTGTATTTTGTGGCATATATATATATATATATTTATATTTATATTTTTGTCGACCCGAAATAACAAAATGCATCGCAGCTCACTGAGTTTTCCTCAGTAACTCACTAGATCAATCTGGCCCTGAATATTATACATAATTAAACTAAACACGCGATTGGTAATATCGACAAGAACCATAAAATAATGTTTAATTTGTGCGCTCATGAATCCAAATAAAAACCTTGACAATTATAATATTTTGAATAGTTTTACTTATTAAAACAATAATTATGTGCGATCGATTTTTACTATAGTAATATTATTATATAAAAAGAACAATAACCCCATAGTAATGAGCGAACGGTTTTCCTGGGCTGTATTCAACGTCGAGAGAACAATACAAATCAATCACCACCCAAAAATTGATTTGCTCTTTAGTTTCATATCGGTATATTTTTTTTACATTTTTGTGAACATATTTTTTTAACAAGTGCTGGTAAATACGAAAAACGAGTATAACGACTTCCTTTAAATCAAATTACCACCTTTTGTGTTCAAATTATAATTTCATTATTATTTTTCGTGTACACCAATAAAATATATACAGAGTGATCCACGAAGATACATGTATTTCAATATTTCAGAAAGTATTTACTTTTTTTGATTATTTTTTTTTAATAATTAAAGAAATAAGCAGTTATTAAATGTTTTAGACAATATAATTTTCGTGAGATACTCTGTGTATGTATATATTGTTCATGTACCGAAAGTATAATAGTATGATAAAATTAGTACGTATACAGCGCTAAAAGTTAAACTGTTATTCTGAAAGGGTTGGGGGAACTGTCGATTCGATCGGAGTCTAAAACAAAAAATATGTATACATTATTCAACAATTAACTTTTAATCTACACCCAAGTTTCTATCACGTTTGTTCTAATAACAAACTTACTAACATCAAAGCCCAAAACCAAAATAGTTTATTACTTATTTAAAACAGAATACCTTTTTATTATTATATTTTTTTTTTTTGGAACCAATTTTTCTCGGCGTATAATCATTTTTGTCCCAAAATAACACTATTTAAGATAAAATATTTTATACGTATAATCAAATGTTTGCAAGATATGGTTTTTCATAAAATATATCCTATAATAACGAAACATGTACAAATAATAGCTACGCGGACAAATCAGTTACGTCTTATCACCTTACATAGTGATACTATGGTCGAAATATACAAAAATACTGTGCATCTTTTCGATTAAAATAAATAAGTAAATATTACACCGAGAAATTCACGATATTTAGTAATATATCATATAATGTCGTACATAGGTATATCAATAATTTTTTAAGAGTATAACGCATTATTAATTGTCCACTTGTCAACCACGAATATTATTGTACACCGACAATACACATAAGTTTATATACAGGTTCTGACACCATTCCGTAATAATTTAATGTGTTTTACTGAGCCCTAGACAACTCGTGAGTTTGTAATTTAAGTGCAAACTAATATTAATCTAAAATTATATTTAAAAATAATTACTCTCTTAATATATTTTATGTTATTGTACCTATATGTGCAATTTTAATTTAGAAAAAACTGTCTGGATAATAATTATAAAGTTGTAGGACATGTGTGGGTATTTGCTTTAGTTTTTTTTTCTATCGTTCTAATATAATATAATAATATGACAGCTATAAATCTTTTCCAAATTATACACGTAGGATCAATTAACGAGATATTTTAATTGTCCTTTGTTTTGTCTTAAATTTTTAATTTTTGTCATGAGTTTTTCCATTAATAATATTAATTAAATAAATATTATAAATATTTTTTTATTTGTAATTTATTTTATCGTTATAAAATAATAAACAATTTTCAATTTAAAATTGTCAAAACATGTTGAATCGAACTTTCCTTAAAGTTGATTTTTGTTTGCACTGATTTATCATCATGAACAGATATGAATTAAATTACCATAACATGTATATTTAAATATTTCATATTTCTAACTTATAGCAGTGTGAATAACTAAGTTGGATTTTAGATTCTAAGTGGAACAAAGAAGCTTATGGTTTTACAAAGATGTTTATTTTTTTTATTTTTATGTTTTCCGTGTGCAGCTTTTCTACCAGAAAACTTGCTCGGATTTCTACGTGTAGCACTTTTTCTGAAAGGAAATCGTCATGGGAAGGTACTTTAAGGAGGTTATTTTGCGATTTTTTCCAGAGTTCTCATCAAATGTGAAAAACTGAAGAAAAAAAAACGGGAAAATTAACGAAATATAATAAATATAAATTATGATTTTTTGTAATAAAGCCTATTTAATTATTTTGCTATAAAATTACATATATATTATTGACAAAGCATCAATATCAACTGAACTTCACTCAGAATCGATTTTTCGTAAGTAATGGTTTATCGTTGCTTATAGAAATACATTAAATTATCTATAACAGTGACTGCACCCCCATACCCATTATCCAAGGACGTCTTTTTTAAATTTGTTTTATTATTGTAATTTTTCCATATGACTGTTAATATTTGCCTTAAAATTATGTAGCATCCCATGCCCTTCTTTTCCACTCCACTTCCGAATGAGCCCTTTTCGTCCGTGGGTCCGAATTTCATAGTCCCTACTGTCTTTCTCCTCTTGATCCGGGCTTGGTAATAAGTACAATATAGACGATGCATTTGCAGGGAAACGCAAACGATCATCATCATCATCATAATAATTATAATTTAAGTACACATATAATCTATCTAATCGATGACGTTATCGTGTGCCGTCGTTTCTGATTGATATAATATCTCTGCACGCGTGGTAATATTATACTGACCAACTATTTCAGAAGTGTATAATTATTAGGTATACGTATAAACAACTCTGGTTACGGTAAACAATAATCATTCTACAAGATCCTTTAATCATAGTACTATATTATACGTTCACCGTCCCGTTGAATCTATATTTTAGGTCAGTTACAATTAGCAATTTAAAATTACCACGGTTTCATAAAGTAAAATTAATATCATGTATTAATTAATATATAAATTATTGTTATGATAATATATTATCGCGAGTAAATCGTTTTGTGATAATATTGTAAACAAATTATACATTACAAATATAATATTGGTACGGATTATTACTATAATGCAGTGGTTCCCAACCTTTTTTTTTGTGAATCACCAATTTTGTACAAAAAACTTTGAGGCCCACTAAACTAATATACAGGAAAAAATAAAAAAAACACTTATATGTATATGCACGTATGACGAATATATATATATATATTGTATTATATATTATTAGACAAAAAATTACAAAAATAGTCTAGAATACTAGATAAGAAAACAACAATCAATCAAATTGTATAGTAGCAATAATTGTCTAATTATTTCTAAATCTCGATCGAATGTAGACGTTTATATTATAATAATAAAAATAATATGGAATTTGCCAACCCTTTGCCTATACCCTCGACCAGCGTCCGCAGCCCAGTATTATGTTAACCAAGGGCCACAAGTGGGCAGCGGTTCATAGGTTGGGAACCGCTGCTATAATTAATAAGCTCGAGGCCCCAACGTCAAATTTTTCATTGAGCTCCTCAAAAGGCCTAACCTAATAAAGAAAATTATACAAATCACTACCTACTCAATATGTTTTAATAAAAACACAATAACTACTCGTAATATTATGTGGAGATAAATGATATCAATTCAAAATCTAAAAATGTTATTTTATTAAATATTTGTATAAATTATTATGTCTATATTAGAGTACAAAATGAAATAGTTAACTGTACTTATAAAAATATAGTTTTACCATGATATGATTTTTTTTCGTCTATCAAAAAATGGAAAGGTAAAAATGCTTTAAAATTTTAATTTGGTGACATTTTTTAATATAGAAACAAAATTTAATGCATACTTGGATGGTTGTGGTTTATATACGGCTATTATATCGATACAAATTATATTATACAATTACTAAAATACTGATATTACAAAACAATAGTATATAAACGTGAAGTGTATACTATTATTTTATAATTTTCAATAGAATATTGCCTAAATTGAACAAGAAGAAGATACAATTGAATATTAAAATAATTGTTTAGTTATTATTAATGTTGTTCAGTAATTCTATGAAATATTATCGTAATAATAACAAATAATAATATATCTATTACAGATATATAGATTAACCAAAATACAGCTGATAATCGAATTTTTAATTGTTCCACAATTAATTGAATATATTTTATAACAATATTAAAAGAAAAAAAAAACGAACTTACTTCGCACGATGGTTGAGCCACTGTTGTTGGTGAGAAGTTGGGAAGGTAGGATATAGAGGAGAATTTTATATATATTATTTATACGCAACGATTAATTATTGCTAACGAAAAACGGAGTTCGATTATGCATGTTTTGAAAGGCAGTAATACATATGATTTTTACTAAAATTTGATATTAAAACTTTTATAAAAAAAAAATATAACATAACACTCAAATTTTTTTTCACATAACTAAGTACGACCTATAATGAACCGCCTGTTAAATTTCCAAGAATTTCTGTTTGGTATAACAAATTTATCCACAGAACACCCACCGAATAAAAATTATGTAAAAAACTCTTAAAATTAAAATGTCGATAAATAGCTCAAAAATGGTTAAAATGTTTTGAAGATCATGATGGCTTTTTCACTATGGCTTTTTATTGTGGGGTTGTTAATATAACCTCAAACGAAGTACTAGACGAATTGGCAAAAAAAAAAAAAAAAAAAAAAAACAAAAAAGAAATGATTTAATAATATAATACAAATATTGTTTATAAATACTATGTTTATAAATATTATGTTTATGTTTATAAATACAGTTTATGATTCAATGGTGCTTGTTAAAAAATCAGCTACACTCCCTCCCCCCAATGACAAAATCATTTGACCTCCACTGACCTGTACTAGCTACAGTGTTCTACACTACATGAGATATATACGGCATATTGGACTGAAATATGTTATATTTAATAATATATAATTTGAAAATTATGTAAAATCTATTTAGCACCTAATATATATTATTATATTATTATTCTTATGACCTCCGAATCCGTTAACTGTTTGAAGGTATGAACACAATTTAATTTTTTTTTTTTTACTCACGTGGTTTTTCCCGTTCAAAAATTATCGAAAAATGACATGATGACACACGTTATGGTTTTGCAATAGATATAGCAGTACTATTTGGCCTCGAAGTCATATAAAATTAGCCGAAGAGACATTGAAACCGACAAAAAAACTATTAATGAATTTTAATAATGGTCTACGGAAAAAAAATAATATTCAGCCTCAGGGTATAATTTATAATAATATACTTATTAATTTATCGCGCGATATAATTTTATTATTACTGCAATTGGGCACTATATTGAACATAGTGCATTAAATATTTTAAAATACTTAATTTTCTGACTGTATATTGTATAGGTCAGGAAAGTTCAAACTTTTTTTGGTAGATATTTACTAGGAATGTATTTTCCCTTTGAAAATCGACTTCTATAAAAAAAAAAATGTGCAATTTATAATTACCTATAATAGATATTAATAATAAACACATACATATAACATGTACAAAATAACAAAACTAAAATGTATAATTAAATAATGTTTTTATTACACTTTTATTAAGACTATATCGTCATTGAAATCGTTTACAATTTACTGGATGATCGCAATCGACCGTTTGGCCACCCCCGATGCTGGTAATAAAAAATATGACACTCGGTGCGGCCTGCAGCTATATATAAATTACGTACCTACATATTGTGTTATTATTAAATAATCATTACTTATAGCAATTTTTTTGCAATCTATATATTTAATTAAATCTGTTTTAGTTGCCAACTTTTATAGACTAATAAGGTAGTACCTACCTTTCTTTCCGAACTTATAATCGGTGCTACCACTACACATTTATGTATGTGGAGATACCTATGTAGACGGAGATGCTGATTAATTTCGGCCATAATACTGCTTTTTGTTTCCAGTAATCACCACAGAGGTAAATAAGGGGAGAAGCTCAAGAGGACAAAGCCCTATAATAACTATAATATTTTAAGTGCTTAATTTAGTTTTTAATATTAGATCTAAATCCTGTTGGCCTCAAACCCTATATGCATTTCACTCTATTGACGTTTATGATAATAACCAATTGTATGAAATACCATTATGCGTCTCATCATTGTTAAGACTTGAACAGTGACTCAGGGGTTCCTTGCATCCTCGGCACCACCGGTGTTATAGTATACATTTGAAAAATGTTTCGATTAAAGTACCACCGCGTCTTTTAAAGTATCTGCAGTGTGAAAGTTTTAGAAAATGTTTACGAACTGAAAAAATGGCCATATTTATAAAAAAAAAAACACACGTATTTTGTAAAGCGAATACTTACATTGTTCGCTCATTCGTATAGAATCTAAACGTTTTTGTCTGAGAAAAACACGTATACAATCAACCAAGAAATAAATTATTATCCGAATAAAATAATTCTGACATTTCAAAGAAACCGTAATAAAATAGGTAGTTGCTCGAATTTAATGCACTTGCATTATCATATTTTCAAGATTAGTGCCTAGCAAATTGTATAATCGCTCGTAAAAGTACATCTATATACCGACATAAGCAATCGTTATTGTTTTTCGTTATTAATTCCGAGACGCTTCCCGACGCAATTTTAGGTAGTTCGAATGGGTACAGAAAGTGTAAATAACAATCGTCTTTAATACTTTAAATCGTATCAACAACGACCACTCCGGATTCGACGTCATGCTGGTCCGCAATACCCGAACCCAAAAGAAATCGCAAGAATTTGCAGTTATTGATTTAACTGAAAACGATTTCGCGTCGGGGAAAACACTATATAATGTATAATCATAATAATATAATCTTAATTATTATTATGATATTAAAATTATTTGCCGAAGAACACCGGGAGTTTGGGCAAATAACGTCGGTGGGAGGAATTCTAGGTATCGATTAATCACATAATTGTAATTAGTTATTACATTATTAGGTAGTCCATTTATACGAGTCCACTCAATATTATGGAAGGTTAACCGGGAAAGAAAGACCGTCGGATATTAAACAACAACAATTTAATTAGAGAGTGTTCCTCTATATTTACCTAAATATATTATGTATCATTAATTAATATACCTGCATACAAACCTGAAACTGGATAGGTATTGGAAATATTTAATAATATTGTATTATATTCAAGTATCTATATTCTACACATATATAGCAAATTGGATGTATTATTGAAAATGTGATCATCGTCATAACGCACTTATATATACTTTGGTCAAGAAAATGGGTTATGGAGTGAAACAAATCTTCTCGTTATATAATATTATATATAATACCTAATAATTTAAATATATAATCATATATTATACATTTCTATGGATCAGCTAAAGGTCGGATAAATGGTTCAATAATCTATTTATTAAAATATAAAACGCACAATACATTCAAACTATTATGTTAGCGAAATAAATTTAAAAAAAAAAATTGACACTAGGGGATGGGAGCGGACACTGTTGTATATGGGTTCGTATATGTACAATAGTTCGGTTATATATACTATATAACTTGAATAAAAAATTTTACACAATATTAAATTTTTCTTTTTTGACGCCTAAGTACGACTTATAATAAATCTTCTGTCAAATTTTTAAGCATTTATGATTAACAATTTTATCCATAGAATACCTACCAAATAGAAATTATATAAAAAAAACTCGCAAAATTAAAATGTCTATAAACAGATAAAAAATGACTCAAATGTTATAAAAATTGTAAGTGTTTAAATTTTTGAGCTATTTAAAGATATTTTAATTTTGCGAGTTTTGCGTAATTTTTATTTGGTATGTGGATAATATTGTTGAACTAAACAGAAATGCTTGACAATTTGACAGGAGATTTGTTATAAGTCGTACTTGGACATCAAAAAATAATAATTAAATTGTAATGTAGAATTTTTTTTGTAAGAGTTTTAAATCAAATTTTTACAAAAATTGTAATATTACGGCCTTTCAAAACATGTATAACCGAAATTTGCTTTGAATTGTTTTTCATTAGTAAAGATTAATCATTGCGTATAGACACACATTAAATTTATTTTTATATCCTACCTTCCCAATTTCTTACCCACAATAGTGACCCACCCATCGTGCGAAGTATGTCCCTATTTTTTTTTTCAATGCGTCTGTATAATATCATCGTATTCTTTTCGTTATAATATCATAAAATAGCTAATATTAAACATCTTAATTTATGATTAGAAAATTGTGTCTGAGTATTTTCAATACGCAATGTTGTAATGTGATTGCTAAATGAAATATTAGCAATATTCGATTAGACATCAATACGTGCTGACGAAAACCTTGGAAGAAAAGCGCACATAACAATAATAATCACTGCCGTTACAATTTAACGAAAACCAATAATATGGAACAAACTATTGTATAAAACTTATTCAATCTTGTTAAGAATTTCAATTACTTGAATATACGATGATAAACGATGATTTTAACAGTACTGAAAATATAATATTATGATTATAACATCATGTGTCGGTCACAATCGAAAGGCATGCATAATAATGGTTTATAAGAAGATTCGACTTTAGGCAAGTTATAAACGGTGTAGTGTACCAAAGAATAAGAAATGTTTGGCATTGTTTAAAAAAAAAATATGAACTCATATTTTACCAAACTTATTCGAAAAGGAAAACAAAAGAGAGAAGAAAAAGTATTTGTGTCCAATGTCTAGTAGTAATGAAGGTAAATAGGAATCTTAATTATATGGTTAAGAAATCATATTTTATGTAGGTATTTATAAATTATAAGATGAGTAAATTTATATCTAATAATATGTCGGGCTTTCTTCGTTGAGATATTTTTATTTAATGTAAATACACAAAATTAGTTGTAGCATTATAACCATAGGTAGTATTTGTATTTCCATTAAGATCCCCAACTAATTTTTAGTGACACATAGAGGATAATAAAAAAGTACAATTTCGAAAAATTGATATGAACTATATCTATTGAACTATTGATGTGCACTACCTATATATAAGTACTAAGAAATTTTATTTTATGTAGAGGTTTATTTAATTGGACAAGAATCACATTGCAAACTCTCATAAAAATTATTACTCACAAACATGGTACCTATGCATAAAAATGTAAAAATAAATGTATTTAAAATTACGAAATACTGAATTTATGTGGATTAGTTTTTAATAAAATCCTGGTTATATTTGTAAATTATATGTAAGGTGAGCAGAGATTCTCATTACTCAAGATGATTTTTTAAGTATACCTAACATAAAATAATAGAAATATTTCCTATTAGAACTTAATATTTTATGTCTAATTTAGGATATAAAAAAATGTAATCTCTCTGAAATAATATAATTAATACAGCCATAAATTTTTTATACTGCAACAATAACAAACAGTTAATATTAAAAGTTCACCTATACAAGAAACAACTCTTCTGAATCATACAAAGCTTGAATATTTGTCTAACCCTTATAAGTTGTTCTTAAACTCATATTAAAATATCATACAAAGAAACAATTTTTTAACTTGCTTTTAAACAATTTAAATGTGATTAAAATTTGTCGGACAACACGAAAAATATAAATTATTTTACAGTTAAAAATGAATAACATTTGTAATTATAAATTTAGACTAAAATATGTTTAACACGTCTTTTTTATTTTTTGCAATTGCTTACAGTTGTATTTAGCATTTAAACTAAAAATTTACCCAAGGGCACGAACTTCAAAGTAATTAATTATGTGACATCTGATCTTTATTTTTATTTTTTGTGGAGGGACAAGAAAATCTGATACTTGTAAACATATTGATCTATTTGCATTAAAAATGGTTGTGTTTTAATCTAATCTTTTTTGTAGAAAACTACAACAACAATATACAACATCAGTGTTATTTTAAGGAATCTTTGTGAACTATATTATATAAATCTTTCTTTTGAAGCACGAAACTTATTTATTATGCGCTTTAATATGTTTTTACGAAAATCTGTAATCTGACGATTTATTAAAATAATACGGATTTTTACTCTGTGAAGTTATACCTGCGACCTGCTTCTCGCTTATATATATGTATAATTATTTTAGGAAATTAACTGGAAACTAAAATATGTATACTAATTTATAATACGTATTAACTAAATTGTTTAAATTAGTTACTATCCTTATTATATAACCGATAATTTATTTACAACTTGATTAGTATGACATATTTACATTATACTATCCCAGATCATTTGTTTGTTTGAAGTAAATTCAAATTTTGTAAAAAATGTCCTACAATTAGTTGAATTAATTTAAATTTGTCGAAAAACGAATGGAAAAAACAACTTTAAAATAGTAAGTAATTGGTATTTTCCACAATGAATTTATCATGTATAAAGCCCTAAAACCAGAAAAAACCGACATCGCATCAAAATTCTAGCCATAATTATAATATATTATATAAGCTAGTTTAATAACCGGGTTGCCAAAATTTGGGTTGGATACCCAAGTGACTTGGTGTTCTTGAAATTACCTATCTTAAATCATGAATATTTTGTCCTACAGTATAGGCATTATAGATATGAAAGTACAACCCTCATATGGATAATATTTTTAATACTATAAAATAATATGGTAATATAGTTAGGTGCTCTACAATATATTATGCTGATAATATAAATGATAATAAAATATGTAAAATGTTTTACATATTTAAATTAATATAAATGCTCCTAATATTAAGTTATAATTGATTAATATTACAGTAAAAATAAAACAAATACACTTCGCACGATGGATGAGCTACTGTTGTAGGTGAGAAGTTAGAAAGGTAGGATAAAGAAGGAAATTTATATATCTCTGTACGCAATGATAAACTATTGCTAACGTAAAACGGTTCAGAGATGAGTTACTACATAAAGCCATGTTTTAAAAGGCCGTAATAATTATTATTTTCATTAAAATTTGATGTTAAAATTCTTATAAAAAAAAAATACCGCATTAAAATAAATTGTTTTTTTTTGACCCCTAAGTACGATTTATAACGAACCTACTATTAAATGCTCATGAATTTCTGTTAGGTCTAACAATTTTATCCATAGAGTACTTATCAAATAAAAATTACGTAAAAACCTCGCAGTGGAAAGCATAAAAATGGCAAAAATATTTTGAAAATTTGACCACGTATTTAAAAGGCAAATTTAAGTTTTCCAAATTTCAAGTCCCTATGAATATTTTTAACTGAATCGCAATAAAAAAAGTAAATTGAAAATAATAAAAACATTACGTTTATAAATTTTCCCGTTTTTTCAAGTTTTTTCCGGTTGTTTTCAATTATTATAAAAGCCATTTCGAAATTCAAAAAATTACCCCCCTAAAGTTCCAAGAAGATATAATTTCCTTTCAGAAAAAGTGCTATACTTGGCAAATCGGAGCAAGATTTTCAATAGAAAAGTTGTTTACAGTATAAAAAAAATAAACATCATTGTAAAACCATACAATACATTCCTCGCTACACTCTGAATCTAAAATTTGAGCGATTTAACCGATATAATGATAATGTTAATAATACATTTAATTTTGTTTTTTCTTCTTTTGGGATAACCAAAATGTACTTTCAACTTTTTAATATTGCATTACATGTCAAGGATAAATTAATTACAAAAATAATAATCAAAACATCATAAAATATCGCATTACAAAATTATTCCACTACTCGGGGATTTAATTTTACGTTAAAGTAAAAATAGGTATTAAATATTTTGTGTACTCACGTAACACTATGAAGTATACCTAAAAGCTTTTTATATATTTTTTTCTTTTATAAAGTTTTCGAACAGAAACGTTGTTAACGCCAAAAAGTCGAAAGAACTTTCACCTGTAAGATACACTAATCAAAAGTGGCTCAACAATTTCAACGGTTTTCTGGCTCGCTGTATTTCTACATGGCAATACGGCGAATAAAGTGTATTATATTTTTATGTTTCATATTTTATTATTATAAAAGCACCCGGTCAAAGAAAATATGAAGAAAAAAGCTGACAATGACAGATAAAATGTGCCAAAGACTGTACACTACCTATTGTTTGTAATTCAATTTTCTCTTTATTTTGTTTTTGTGTAAGTATGTATGATCAACATGATTATATTACTTTGTGTCTTCTTCGATATTTTCTTTAATCTTTAGTAAAATAAACCAGAATTAAATTCTTGACATTGATTACGCCTGTTGACTTTGATGAAATTTTAAATTTAATGTTTACTTTTATTTTTAAAAGTTTTACATTCGTGTGTAAAACTATACCGACGTCACAACAGTGCAGTCATCACAATCTATAAAATAATAATCAATAATTTTTGAATAATATTAATATTGTTAAAATTTATGTCATCATATAGTATGATGAATTATTTGACAAAACTCTAATATTATGTATTTAAAATAAAATAATATACTTACTTACCGATACTTAAATATTGAAGGTTCATTGTCAGTCAAATCGATATTATAAATTGTAATTGATTCCATCAAACACGACTATTATGATCAGCCGATCAGGTAGGTACCTATTATTATTACTACTATTGATGAAAAACATTGAAAATACTAAAATGTTTATATTATCCTATGTACAAAGTGAAATTTTAAACAAATGTTTTCAATCTGTTTATATTAGTAATTTAATGATAACACTTTAAATCTTTAAAAAACTAAATAAATATTGAATTTTCTATTATTATTCTTATATGATATTTAATTTTTTTTACAAAATTAAAAAAAAAAACATAAACTTTAATATTAAATATATATATATACATTGTTTTAAACAAACATGTTAAATAATGTTATAAGAATATAACCGTAAGTGAACCGGTATTTTGGTAAAGGAACATTAAAATACTATAGCAGTAATATTGTAAGAAATTAAATAATAACGTTTCACTATTATATAGTTTATTTTATATTAAAAACAGTAATTTTTGGAAGACGACATGATTTCCGAAAGTAATATTTTAAATATACTTAGTTTAAAGTCATTATTCTAATACATTTTGAAAAACAAAAAAATAAAATAAATAAATACCTACATGACAAAAAAAAAAAAAAACTATTATGAAAACTCAACGTCAGCGTATAAAATATTTTTATTTAACTATTTTTGCAATTATTTTTATAAGATGTAAATACTTAATATCTCATATAAATAACATTTTAATATAAACTCATATAATTCTAATCATTCAATCTATACATCCAATTTCTGATCAATTCGATATTCTCTTCGACATAATTTAAGTAACTATATGTACATTGGCTTTAGTCAAACATGTTTACCGAATAAAATATGAACTTGAAGTTTAAAAACTCACTTGTTTTGCTCAAAATATGAAATAAAATGTTTAAACAATACGTATTTTAAGTATATAATATATATATATATTACCATGCTTGTTAGTGCATGATAATATTAGAGTAATAAATTACTAAAATATTATCGTCTGTTTGGAGATAATAGTATACGAGACGTTGAACATTGTCAAGTGTAAATACACAAAACTTTTTTTTAAGTTTTAGGAGAGAACACAATATAAAATTATATAAAATTTATTCAAAATACATTGTTACCTACAAAAAAGTTATTTGAATAATAGTGGTAATATATTTACATTGTTTATTTCATATAATAATTGCATTATATAATATCGAAAGCTGAACAATAGGGATTTTCATATTTAATTAAAACAAAAAAAACCAATACAACAAGAATTCGATTTTTTCATAAAAAAAAAACATCTTGAGTAAAAAATAATCCATATTTACTAACAAAATAGCGTGACTGAATGAAATAAGATGTTTTAATTATTAAGTATTTCATGAACAAACAATACAATACGAAATCAATTATCATAACGGAAAACGAATAGCTGTAGATGTATTTTATCAAGGGTGAATAATGAATACGATCGGAAACTTTTTATACACCGAGTGTACCGTGAAAGTTAATGGTTTTATTTTTATTACATTGTATATTTTATTTTGCATCTGTACAGTGTACAATGTACATGCACTGGATTTTTTTTTGGGGTACAGAAGAATAATAACAGTCGTTATCTTTTCGTGTTTATTTATTTTCCGTTTATAGATTTAATACTTATGTAGTAGATTTAGTCTCTTCGTTAAACGAATTATTTTTTTAAGTTTCAATTCTTCGGGTTTTCATTCTTTATAATTGTCTTATTGATATTATTTTTTTTTCTAACTTCTAAAACAATTTTGTTGGTTACCAGATATAGTTACTTTTTTTATTCTTCAGTTAGCGTTTATTAATTTATTGTAATATTGTATTATAGAAATAATTAGAGGTACCTTGTTAAATATATGTTTAAGATACTTCTAATCTACTCATAGTTTTCAATTATACGTTCACACTGAAACAATATTATTTAATGTTATACATTTTATATTACTATAGTTTGTAATCTCGAATAACTTCTTGTTCTTGTTTTTAAAATTGTAATAATTTATCGTCATATACTCATACTCATACTTCATTTAATATTATTCGTATTATTATTTACTGTCTATATTTTGTATTATTCTTTTTTCGTACATCCTAAATTTCATACGTAAAATGTGTGTAATCCGCACCAAATATCTTTGATATTTTTTACAGTTACTGTAGATGTCTCAAAGTTTTGCGTTACGGTTATTTTCCTCGTGTAACTAAATTTGTAATAATTTTATGCATTATAGTCTTATATATAAATATATTTGTCTTATCACTTTATTATATTAGATATATTATACGAGAGAAACCAAAACGGAATATATATAAATATTACAATATTTCATAAGTGTATAGTAACACTTAGCTCATCATCTGATTGCTTATTTACCAAACCAGATATAGGGCATTTTATATCCTTTCTAAACCTTTCTTAACTGCAGTATAACAAAGTATACCGTAATATATTTGTATTATGTATAGCAACGACAATAGTCAAACGACATGAATGCGGATAACTATTACTATGAATAGCTTTTAATTTGATTTTTGGTACCTATAACAGATAACTATGACTATTATTAATTAAAATTAATTAATAATAATATTAGTTTATTCATTTATTAATTCATTCTAATTTAATTTGTTTTTAACCCCGTTGATTTAAATTTACAAATACCTTTCTCGTCAGAGGCGGCTTTAATGAACTTGAAAACGAGGAATTTGATTGATTGAGAGGTGCACCAGTAAATTTCATATTTAGTTCTTATTAGTTTCAGGAATTTGTAGAGAGTGGTTTGAATGAGAAATTCAACCCCCTAATGTTGGACTCACGCTGTAATCTTTGTCTAATCTGATAAAGGCCCTCAAACACACTGTAGCGGTAGTGGTGGTGGTAGTAGTTGCAGTGTTTACCGTTGGCTCCAACATATTCCGCTACTGCCATTAATACCGCTGCAGACAATAAATTTATAATTTGATAGAATGTTCAGTTGAACAATAATATTATCGCATTTTTTTAGTATGCTGGTATTCAATAAACTATAATAATATGATAATGTGTTATTATTAACTTTAAATTTTAATTGTGTTTTGAGTAGCTTTTTAAGGATTTTAAAAACTTACTTGAGAGTTGATTTTTTGTAATCTTAATATTGTTTTTCTAAGATTTTTAAAACCTAAACAAATTTTAAAACCTAATTTTTGCTATGATGTGTTATTAATAAATATTGTGCCCAAAACCACCATACATTCGTGTTTATGTATGATTTTATTGTTATTTTTTTTTTTTTAATTTAATTAACTCTATTGTTATTACAGTTGACTGTGCAAAAATCATTTTCAAAAATTTTCCTCTTTTAAAAATATTTTAGCTCAACTAATTTTATCAATTATATATGATTATTTGGAATATAATTATATACTGTTACACCCGTTAATCCAATTATTAAAATTCAGCTTTTGAAGGTCACCAATTATACTATAGAATGTACAACCATTCCGATAAAATTAAAAAAAAAAGGATATGTCTACATCATTAAACATATTTATATAATTAAACTAGTGGATTTTTAAGTTAAATTGCGAAAATTAAAAAAATTAAAACCAAGATAAATATTAAAAAGCTGTCCTAGTATAATGGGTGCACTTACTGTTGTAGGTGGGAAGTTAGGAAGGTAGGACATAGATGGGAATTTAATGTTTATCTGTTAGCAACGATTAACCATTGCTAACGAAAAACGATTCTGAGTGGAGTTCGGTTGATAGTGTTGCTTTGTCAACACAAACAACAATAAAATTGCCGGTCTGTACGTGATCTTGGTTTACCTTAACTCAAATTTTTCGCCCCTTAAAGCACATTGAAACTTCTTGATGTAAAGCCCTCCAGCTTCTGAGGTTTATCAGCCATTCCTCTCTAAAATTCCGTCTCTATTCTCCTTTCAAATCTCTCTTTTGCTTCCTTGTATGTCCTATCTTGGAATATGGATCGGTATTTTGGGACCTATATACATCTTGCAGCAGTTTGATGATTGAGCGTGTCCGACGTAAGTTTCACGATTTAATCACCTCCCTATTCATTATTCCCCGCTCTCCGCATGATCAATCCCCCATAACCCCCCTGGAATTATGTCTATCTAATCTATCTGACCGCAGACATTTTTTTAACTTTCTTTTCCTCTCTAGTTTCATTTCCAGTAAAATTGATCCTCCTTCTTTATTATCACAGCTTTCATTTAAGATTCTTCTTGATCACACCCGCTTTTCCCCATCTTTTTTCGTCCCCATATTGTCTACTAATTACTCTTTTTACTCTTCAGTTCCCTGTCTCATGCGTGCCGCCAACGTGGAGCCTTTTTTCATGTAAATATACAAATTGTATTTCTTAATCCATTTGTTTTTTGGACTTGCTCATCTAAATAAAATAAAACAAATACATATATATGACATATTTTGGTAAAATAATTACGTATGCATTAAACATTTTTTTTTAACAATATTTGTTTAATACTGTACCTATTTTCCCGATTTTCCCGGTTTTTACCATGTTTTTCCTATTTATTTTTTCAAATTCCATAAAAATTAAACTCAAGACTTTATAAAGGAACCTTAGACTTACCTACCTATCTATTTTAGTGTGAACTGTCAATATTATATCTTAAGTATTTACAAATAATTGTATACATCATTAATACCAATTTCAACTAATACGTAGGTATACAATTTATTTATAGCCAAAATCCCATTGTTGCTAGTTTTGGAGTCTTCTTTAAACTACACAATATTGGCGGGCAACAAAAACTTATCAATATCGTGGTAGACAGGAAAATGGAACAAAAACCGAGTGTAGCAGAAATGAGAGTGGAGGACAAATCGAATGACTAAAGAAAATATGATAAGTAACGAGTACATAAAAGGTAAAATAAGCCGGGCTTTGATAGTAGACGAAATAAAAGAAATTATACTGAAATAGTTTAGGCATGCCATGAGGAGAGAGGTATCGGAAGCAGTAAGAATGACAATGGAAATAAACGTAGGATAAAAGAAAGGAGAAGAAGATCGAAAAAGAGGAGGTTGGATGTGATTGAGAATGATACGAAAACACTCATAGATATACAATATGGCGAAAGATCGGGTGGGAGTGAAAGTTTAGGACGAGAGCAGTTGACCTCAAATAGCTGAGATAAACGCGAAGGAGAAAAAGAAGAATTTGGTTATTAATAACTGTAGAACTGAATGTTTTCTGAATTCGTATAATAGCCTTTTCTAGATGTGGTGTAATTTTAAAATAAATTTTGGTCACTTTTGATCGGTTTTTTTTTTAAATTATTATATTTTATGTGCTTTTTAGCTTTTTAAAAATGTTCAAAAATTGTATTTAAAATTTATCGTAAGGTGTTCTTATGACAATATGTATAAAAATATTTTTTTAATAATGGTTTAAAAGTTCGAATTTTTATGAAAATTGTAAAAAAACATGGAATTTTGTTTGGGGATACAGCATGGCAAGCTGAGGGAAGCTTAATTTGAAAGGTGCTGATTAATAAACCAACTGGCAAACGTTCCAGACATCTCGCAAAACAGAGTGAATGCAGATTTAAGAACGGTAAATGGATTAAAAAAACATCTAGACTGTGATAGATCGTGACAAATGATAAGTGGAGAGGCTTAATAGAAGCTGAAAAAGGCCTTAACGGCCCATAAAGCAAAAAAAAAAAAAGTATATTCTGATGATCTTCGACCAGTGGTCAATGGCCAATCCATGAACAGTATAATATCCTGTACCAGGAGGACGATCTTTAAAACACTAGATATTTTCTGACGCCACTGATGATTATTTATGTGAAGACATTGCACTGAATTTAAAGTTTAAATTGAATTATATCCGATTCATGTGAAATATTATTAATAAAATATCATTATTTATTTACATCGATGCTTCCATTATGGAAATATTTGTTTAGTATTTATTACATGCAGTTTGCATAGATACTTAAGAGTGAAGACAGATATTATTAAGGTTTGCTTGATAATAAAGTCAAATATTGTAACTTACATACCTACTGATTATCAATACATTTAAAATATTATTATACTAGAAAATTACCATAAGTAAGCAAACAAGTATATTTGCATGAAAGATTGCTGAATATGATTTTTTTAACGTTTCAAATGTTTTTTAATTGCCTACAAAATTGTTTTGACATCGCTAACTTAATAAATTCCTATTTTTGGAATGGAATCTCAAAGTAAGTACTTAAACAGTTAAACTTGTCTATCCTCAAAAGTTTAGTACTATACTTGTAATGTGTATAAAATATACACTATATAATATTAAAATATATGCCTTCCAAAACCTTCCTCTTAGTTTTACTTAACCTATATAGTATGATAAATTAATTCAGTTTAAAAGTTTCATATGAATTTAATTAGCATTGTTTTTATTAAAATGTATACATTTCACAATCTCGAAAATATTTTCCATACCTAAATTTTGGTGTATATCTAATATAAATAATAAATTAAAAACAGTAGTTTTGTGTTTTTATAGAATTTTTAATATCATATTACATTACGTTATCCAGGTGCGTCACGTTTTTTGGTGTTGGGTTACCTATATTGAAAAAATATTATAGTCTTCATTTTATAAAAATATCCCGATGCTGTTTAGTTGATTTATTCAGTAGGTACATACCTCGAATTCTAACGTCGAGTAAATTTTGGTAATTCTACTCTGTCATATAATTCAAATTGGTAAATCAAAATTAACTCAATATCTATATTATTTAATTTAATAATAACTATCATTTGTTATTTAATTTTTCAAATTTAAAAACGTAATAGGTAGGTACATCTTATATTACTTTAAATTACGTATTTTGACAATAAAAAGAAACGAATTTAAATAAAAATAAACAAATAAAGGAATTGATTTCTGATTTGTTCTATTTGGTATTCTGTGCCAGAATCGAATCTTCGTGTCTAATAAGATCGCATCGTATCACAGTCGCTGCCCAACATTTATATCAATTAAAGATCATGTGTCGTGATCGGACACGGGACAGCTTTTATGTGCATAATAAACAATGTGAAAATGAATATACGTGGACATTTTTTATGAAAATCAAAATACATCTTAATTACGGACAATATATACGACACACATATTATGTTGGAAATTTATTTCCATATCAATTGTTTTAATTTTTGAAATTTTATATTATAATCTAATAAAAAAGAGCTGATTCTGCTGGTGGAACATTTCTGTTGTTGGTGAAAAAATGGTTAAAAAAAAATAAAATTGTATAGTAATTTATTTTAATTGTTCAAAATAATTATTATAATTCGTTATATTGTCCAAAGTTCAAAGTTTAAAAACATTAAGAATGACCATAAACAAAAGTTTCAATTTAAATTCGTATCTAAAACACAATAATAATAATTTACTATACAGCTATTCCAGCGTTTAGATGATTAAAGTGAGAACAGTGATAATAAATTATACCCGTTTCATATAACCTACCTATGTTTTTTAATTTTAATACTTTCAGAAAATAAACACAATATTTTATGTTTATGTTGCTGATTAAATTTATTATAGGTATAATGTACAATACAGACATATTTAATATAGCTACTTGTATATGCAAAAAAAATCAGGCGAGTACATAAACACAAGTTTGAGTATTATGTACCTTTTTAATTAATACAAAATTCTGTTATAAAACAAAAACAGAAATTAAAATTAAAAATGACTAATCCTGTAATAGGAAAACAACCAAGTATCAGTCAATGTATGCATAAGAATAATACAAAATGGATAAAATCGGTTCAATAGTTTAAGTGACTTATTTTTCATCGTCTGTCAATTACTATAATACGCGTATACATTATACAATTATATATGTATATATTAACATTCAAACCGAATATATTATTAACTTGAATACTCATTTATATTTGAGCAATTAAAATTTTTCCAAAATTGTCAACTTTTTGAAAATGTTCTTAAAAATTTAATTTAGACAATATCTACATTGACTATATGGGGAATATCCAATCCAACGGGAGAATATGTAGTATAATTCATCAGTTGAAACGCGAAGTTCGAAAGGTTTCGAGGTAAGTAATAGATAGTTTAATGCTAATATAATAATATACGATGTCCAACTGCGTCACGAGACAAATCGATTGAAATGAAATGGAAAACATTTAAGACTACATACCTACTACAAAGGCCTTACGACAAAAGTAAAATAATGTACGTTCATCAGTGGAAATGCAATAAGCGTTAAATCAAGAATTAGAATTCATTATGGCGATTATACCTAGGATATGGGAGAAGGGGAATGAACTATTATAGACACCGGATCCGATATCTCACGATGTTACGACTAGACGGTTATTGCTTTAAAGCGGCTATTAACGTTAATCTGGAAGTCCGTATACTGACGGTGAAACGACTTACGCAGTCCGATTTAGAGTTTACAAAAGTTTATTTAGTCGTGTGGGTATATTTGAAGCAGTGTACCTATATACTACAGATGTGGAAAAGTTCCTAATTAGAGTTTGAGTTTAAAATGATGTAATAATTTATTATTAGCAATAAAACGTAAAAAAAAAAAAATACATAAACGTTATTGTCATATAGAAATTACGATTACGATATCTCGTTCATATCTATTATTGTTATATTGTATTACCACTTAACAATACGTAAAATCCAGAGTTTTATAAAATTTATCTCACAACTCATAATAAAAATATTTACTTGAAAAACATTCAAAGCACAGACATCCGAATACCAACTATAAATATTCGAATATTACGAATAATCGAGAATATTCAGACTTTGCAATTTCAATTACTCGGATATCACATTACGATTATCCGAATGGTTAAAAAATCCGAATATATGTCCTAACACTAATATAAACTATCTATATTAAAATGAAATGTTATATTTTAAATTTCATTATGTAAACACTTTTGGATTTTTACAGTTTTTTGTTCGAATAAAAAAAAGTTTTTAATGATAATTTACAATACTTAAATCGGATATTATGAACAAATTAGTTTATTTTATTTTATATGTACCTATAATGGTTTATTTATACGGTCTATATAATTACGTCACTAATAAACATCAATATTTTAATAGAATACGTGTGTATTTTAAATATTTGGCAATACGGTAAATGTTTTAAATGACATTATTTTAAGGTGAATAGGACACATAATAAACGATTCAATCGGGATGAAAAAAAAAATTATATTTTGCTAGCGATAAAATGTTTTAGTTATTCGGACGCATGTGTTTGCGAATTCGGAACGTTAGAAAAAAAAACTAATTCTTAAAAGTGGATAATAAATATACTACCTACTTAAAAATAATGAAAATATAAGTGATCTTTTTTTTTCATGAAAACACTTAGAACATTACAATAATAATAATTGTTATACATAATACGAGTAGTTATGTTTTTTATGAGTATACTGCAGTAATAGTACATAATTCACATTTATATTACTATGAACATCGTCCATTTCACTTACTATAAAATATGTTTTAATATACATATATTTATTTTAAACGCCAAACTAATATTTTTACAGTCAATTTTGAAAAGGAAAAAAGGCATAAAATGAAAGATAGTTTACAAGCCATAATATAATATGACATATCTAATATAACATAATATGATACACACATTTTATTTAAAATAATATATTATCGTTTTTATTGTAATTCCTATTAAATTATAATTACCAAAGGTACAGAAGATATATGCAGATTTAATCTATTGACTATATTTTGTAATCTCAATGAAATTTTTTTTTTACAGCCTACTGTGCTGTAGTACAGTAGCACGGTAGGCCAGTCTGGCCTTGAATGATATAGATTAAAGCCATTAAACATATTTCCGATTCTACATAAATTAATTAATAAACAAATTATTAATTTTATATGCACATAAAGGTAAAAAGATATTATTTATTTATTTTTATGGATTAGTAATACAGATCAAATAAAAAAAAAAATCAAAGGTTGGTTACATAGATAAAAATACGATTTATCGGCAAATACTTACATCAAAGTAAATTATGCCTTAAAAATTACCAAAATATCCTCATAAAAAAAATTTAGTTTAATTATAATAAAAGTTTGTTAAAAATAAAATAATGGTTCGGTATTAATATTTATATTTCTCTTCATCTTAAAATCAAACACAAATGTTTGATTTTTTTAATAATGATAAATTTATAACAAAACATATATATTTATGTTTGAAAATGTAATTCTTACCCGATGGTGTTCCATTTAACAATTACATGATTGGCATATGTTTTCAAACAAAAATGTTTGATTGTTTGATTGTTCGTTAACAGATTTTTATAACGAGAAAACGAACGTTCAATATCGACCCATGTAATAGATGCGTATTATTTATATAATTCAACAAATCGTTGGCTGTCAAATCTGAGATACCTTCTAGTAAAGATACGTTAACGGATAATATCTGTGAAATTTTTTTCATATTATGAAAACTATTATTTTTTTTTTTACCAACCAATACAAATATGCCAATACATATTTGTGTCTACCCTATATATACGACATTTAAAAAATATGATACGCAAAAAGACAGTTGAATGTATCAGCTGTCGAGAAAAATAATTTATTTTTCACCTACTTTTCGTTGAGATGCCCTTCTTCCGAATTACAATATTATTTTAGAAATACCACATTTATAGCCGTATTTTCGCATGTACATGTTGATGTTTGTCGACCGACTCTTATCGATCAACAATTATTGCCGTATAGTTTAATTTCGACCATCATCTGTTTAGGTAGTTGAATTGTTGCAATATTTGTTGAACGAAGACAAATGAAAAACGAAATTTAATAACAAGAATAGAAATAGATGAGTTTACATCCGTTATAAGAAAACAGAACCCTGTGGATCGATACCTATAACTCAGTTATTAGCGCGCTGAACGTTAACTTGACTCCGATTCTAATTCTGGCGAACTGAATAAACTAACATTTCAGAAAAAAATATATCAGTTTACGACAAAAACTAAACGCAATTAAATCGTCTAAAGATACCGTGGTCGTCTTTGTTTACGGGTTGTGTTTGAAAATCTATTTCCCACTGTCAATGATCGCTATATTACATTCTTATTATAAAAATAAAAAACCCCGAACGCTGCGGTCCAAAATGAAATTAATAAAGTAACTATATAAATAACTAAATAAATAACTAAAAACATCATTATATCCAGTTAATCTTTACATATCACGTTTCTAACATTTTAATAATTTTATTTAGTTGTAATTCTGACTTAAATTGTATAACAAGCCTGTATTAATTGTACTCATCGTATCATAGTTTTGTAAAAAAAATGTATGTACATTTATGTACAACGATCATCAACAGATAAATTTTGATTTTTTTTTTCAGACATTATACAGTCGTTATAAATGATCTTTAAAATATCTTCTACATGATTTTATCTTTATTTCGTATTGCGTACACCTTCATAAACAAACATCAACCGTGAAATGATTTTCACACAGAAACGATTATTTTTAAATTTCTATTTGAAAAGCTTTCTTTTCTGAACAATATATTTCGACTTATTGTTTTTTATTTTTATACATATTTGAAAATTATTATAAAAAGTTTTAAAGTTTAAATAATAATTAGATAGTTCAGGAAGTTTAATCTGTAGATTTCATAATTTGCATAAAATAGAAAAATGCAGAGAAACTTAGAGAAAAATGTTCAAAATAGTTATTTTTTAAAAGATATTGTTCTAAAAATTGAACTATGACGTGTTACGCGAAAAGGAATTACAATCAGTAAGATAATTCCTTATATCCTTATAACTGTTAATCGGAAATGAATGTATGAAAGGTACATTAACATATTTAAAATAATATCTTTTACAAAATGGTTATTTTGAACATTTTAAAAAATAATAAAACAATAATTTTTTTCAATAATTAAGGGATGAAAATAAAAATACTTTTCTCTACACGTGTCCCCTTCGTACAAAACCAATTGAAAAAAAAAATTCAGCTGATATTGTGGACGGGTGTGGTCACTATTGTAAGTGGGTAGTGGAGAAGGTGGGATACATAAGGTTATTTCATTTATACCTATAACCAACGATTAACCATTGGTAACCGAAAATGGAGCAAAGTTCGGTTATACATGTTTTGAAAAGCCGTAATATTTACGATTTTTGTCAAAATTTGATTTTAAAAATGGTACCTGCTCAACATAGTTTTGCAAAATATATTTACACACTTCAGGTTTGAAATTGAGATCTTTAGGATGACAACAAGTGCATAGCACTGCTAGACTACGACCAGTGCTGTAATATATCTAGCTACATGTATTTAAGATAGAGTATCTAGATACTTTCTAAATAAATGTATCATAATATTAATTACATAATTAAACAAATAAATAAATAATTATTTTTACTATTTTCTATTGATAACCGTTAGAATATTACTTACTCAATGATACCGCGGTCTAGGAAGCCACTATAAAGTTGATCTGCTAATAATAGTTCTTGTCGCTTGTAAGCGGGGAAACGCCGGTATTCTCCGAATAAATGTTCCAATATTTGATCAAATATTTTCTGCGAAACGTTAAAACATTTTCCATTATGAACCGATTACGAAATGGTTTTATTGTAACGCGTGTTAATCATAATAATAATAAAACAAAAATAACATTTAAATGAAATTTTAAACATTCGGATAGAATAACATTTTTAAACCTATCGAGTTTTAAAAATCATCGAGTATATTACCTTTCCTTTTGGTCAATAGTAAATTTCTTTCAGTAGATGTAATAGTTGATCCACAGACATTGCTGGATAACAGCAGAGTTATATAATCTCCGAAAACGGGCTTCGGTGATTTTTTTGGCTGTAGACGTCCGTATTTTGAAGACTAATAAAAATAGTAAATAGTAAATACAAGGATCGCTAAATTTTAATTAAATTATAAAATGTCTATAAAATCATAATGAATGGTATGTTACCAAATTATATGCAAGTATAAATTTTTTTTTTTTTTTTGAGTTCTAACAAACGCTTTTAACTTAATAATTAAACAAAATACAAATATTGATTCTTAAATAAACGATAAATTATTTATAATATATTTGTCAGAATTTTTAGTTTAGAAGTATAAATTAAGTGTATGAGAATTTGTTGGAAATAAATCATTTTCCGTGATTTCCCCTCTTGCGCGCAAACATTAAATGCAAATGTCTGTGTACTGTATACATTCAAATTTTCCGATAACTGAATCGTGTTGGGCAAGATAAAATTATGATTGGAATATTGGCATGAATAGTTTTTAATTATTATTCAAATACTATTTATTAATCATATTTTGGTTTTACAATTTTAATTATACTAACTTGGCAGATCGCTTGTCACCCACTCGATAGCTATAAGCTTGTCGTTTTCGGGAACGAGAGTTTGAAATTCCATACCCATATGGTCGGTATTTGTAGGATCGATCTCAATATCGGTATCCAAAGGGCCGGTGGTATCCATAGGTTCATAATGAAACCAATGGAAAATGCTTCTATAATAGAATGTAAAATATATAGTAAACACACATTCAGTCAGTGGGAGTCCTCTTTACGGGGGGAATTAATTTTCAAAAGGTACTCGTAAGTACGTTATTCTCAGCACATGAATTATTTACCGTCAAACATAATGAAAAACTGGTATGTAATAAATTATTCTTTAGATATACTTACGTTATGTTTAGTGTCATCCGCCGTACAGCGACGGCCGGAGATCGTATCCAATCGAACAACCAATACACAACGTTGCGAGGGTAAACAGCGGTACGTCCATCGTTTTAACGGATGTAATATCGTAGTAATATTGATTAATGAAAAAAAAAAAAGAAATTAAAAATATAACGCGAAAAATTATAAATTTTAATACATTTTGCAACAATGATGCTGTCGGAGTGGTACAAATAAAATCAGTGAATGTTTTTTTCAATCGTTGGAATCCGATCGATTTTTTCGGCCACGTATGGTATAATGGCGTAACACGTTGTTTATTTATAGGGGCGTCTCTAAACCTTGAATATGGGGAGGGGGCGAAATAATTTAATTTAATACCAATGATTGATATGAAAAAAATACGGATATACTTCTCACGATTGCAGTAATAATTTACAAGGGCCTCAATTATAGATATTATAGGTATTAAGTTTTATTGCCCGTCGTCGTATTACATATATATATATATACAGTGTGATTCATTTAACATAAAACACTTATTATTTCGCAAAGTAATGACTTTTTTAAAAACGACTTTTTCTTTTCAAAAATTAAAGAAACGAACATCTCTAAACTTATTTTCGAGTTATCGTTATTTTTTGTCACCCTTATTTTCGGCGGTGAAGCGACTACCTATACCTTTGATTTTTATATGACAACCTTTATAAAAAATTGAATTCCTTAAATAGGTAGAGTAAAATAATCATTTAAAAATCTCATTATCTATATAGTAATTGGGGTTTTTTTTCCGTATCGTGGCTACATGTCGGCAAATTGTGCCCACTGTCCATATGGAATTATCACCACGATCTAGTAATGCATTAAACGCGATTTCTCCCCAAAAATATAATTAGTTTCATACAATTGAACTGTTTGACGCAGCCATATATCATATATTTACAAAATATTGTTTTCGAGTAGGTACCTATAATATTGAGCTGTCAACAAAATTTAAAAATAATAAATTAGAAATAAATACCAATTCAAACTATAATTTAAATTTTAAATGTCATGAATTCATGATTAAACGAATATTAATTAAATAGGTAGTAAATATAGGTACAAAAATAAAACATGTTCTATATATAATGCGTACCTACTATACTTTTTTGAAATAAAATAATGAAATTTATAGTTTGTTTGCGAGTAAAAATGTTTGAAATTAGGTAGGTTAGTATACGATATAGAATACTGCTAAATCGAATTAGCCAAGAATGAGTTTCCGGTAACGAGAACGAAAACTGTTTCTTGTGCCGGAACAAACAACGCATAAGAGAAAATGAACACACTTAATGATAACAATATTGGATCATCTATAGAGAAATTGATGGAAATTAATGAAGTCTGCAGATCGTAAATCAAATACATTTTTTTTATACAAGCAAAATTATGAAAATAATGTTAAAATACAATACATTTTAGATCAAAACTTGAGAAGTAAATATTATTTTGTAAACTGGATGGTCATTTTTAAAATCCTGGTTGTGAAGGTATGTAAAGTTGTTCAATATTAAACGATGGCATTAATGAATAAAAATGTTTTAGAATTTAAAAAAAATTAGCTTCTGATGTTCAAAGGGCCCTTAGTTTGCTCATTTGGTCAGGTCGAGCACCTTATTGGTGGATTCCTCCACCCTCGACATGTCTCTCCAGAATCCGAACTGGTTGGGGCTGAACTCTCCTGAGTCCTGATCGGCCAAGATGATCATCCAGCCTTCAAAGAGAGTTAACTGTCGCGTTTTTACACCCCCTGACTCAAAAGCTTTTGATTCTATAAATCACAATTGGCTCTCTATACAAGTGATGAACTTAGGTATTGGTAACCCACTTCTTATTACACAGGCAGATCTCAGTTCGTAAAACTTAATAATAACCTTTCGAGTCTAGTTGAAGTTTCATCCGGAGTTCTCAAGGTGGTTTAAATAACCATTTAAGTCCACTGTCAATTCATGAATTCAATTGCCGACTATTTGAACTTAAATAAGGTGAAAATTATATATTATATGTTGATGACATACAATTTTATACTAAAATCGATTCCTTTTTTGGGAGTCAAAAAGTTCTAGTTCAGGCTGAACTAGAAATTTTCAATCACTAGCTTACTAGTAATGGCTTTTTCTTAACACTTGAAGTGACAAATAATGTCTTCTTTGTTCTTTCATAATGCACTCCTATACAATAACCATCTGCTACAACGTGCTTCCATTGTTAACGACCTTGAAGGATATTCTACTTTTCCTATCTTTCTTTTAAACATCACATTAACTTTATCGTTATTATAGAGCACTGAAAGTAGGTACTTGGATTCATTAAACGTAACACTAAAAGTTTCAAATCTGCTCTTTGTCTCCGTTCGTTATATATTGCGTTCGTTAGACCCCTTGTCTAAGTTGGTTTGATTGTTTGACACCCTTTCCTTAAGAGGAGAAAACCCAACTTCGCCTTGAACGAATACAAAATAAATGTTTTGCTTGTGCTACTTTTATACTCAACATTCCGAACACACACCACATCCGTGAATTTCTTCACGTCCAAACTCACATCTACATGTCACCTCGAAGCTTATTAGCTTATTAAGATTCATTAAGATTCACAGCTAAATGAATCCCGGGATGCTCCAGTTCTTCTAAAAAGAATCTGTTTTAGAGTCCCATCGTACCCTACCGGAACCAATTTCCTTTCATTACCCCTATAGTCCCTACACTCAAACCACCTCGTTCATAGACATAACCACCCAGTTCACCATATGTTCAGAACACTTAACTCCTGACTCCCATCTTCTAGATTCCCTTTATGTTAAATATACTTTATTTTTTTGTTATATTCATAATTATATGTACAACAATATTGTTTTGTTTGTAGAGTTGTATTAACTAGTATTGTTTTCTACCCCTTTGTAACTACCATTTAGCGTATAAATTGTAAAATAAATAAATAAATAACAGGATTAATTCCAAACAATATTTTATAATATATAGTAGGTAACAAAATTAATGTACCTAGTTGTACAATCTAGTAAAACGTTTAATTAGGTATCTAACTAAAATCCATTACCTACGAATTATGGGTACAACGTACTAACTAGGCATACAATTTCCGACAAAAAAGGAATGGAAACTATACAATGATTAATGATTATTAATAAGACTTTTGATTATAATGAAATATTAATATCTTTATTTGTTAATTAGGTATTATAATTTATAATATTCATTGTTTACTGTGTAATTTAGTGTTTACTAGTATTAATTTTATTAAAACATCAAATAGTTTTTCTAAGTCATTATTTTCAATTTAACTTTATTCCAATTCAATTAAGTAATGTTTTAATTATTTGAATTAAATTTGATTGTAAAATTCTGTGATATAGTTTTTTTTAATTTTTTGTAAAATATTGTAACTGATTTTTTATATTTAAATTATTTAAGTATAAATAAAATTGAAGTGTAGGTACTTCATTTTTCAATATTTTATTGTGCTTGGGAAAACAGTTTTTGCGAATTTTTTCTGGAAATGCTCAGGTACTTTGTTGCCAAGAATAAACCATCCATCCCAATTATACGATTTTTAAGTTTTACACTTATCTATTTAATTTTAAAATCAATCATTGTAACACAAATATAGACACTGGTAAAACTATTAATCATAAATTAGTTAGTTAATAATATTATTTTATTTTATTTTTCATAATATTTACAATTTTTTTCTTAAACAGTAGTATTTTAAGTAAACAGAAACAATTTTTTTAAATTTAAATAATATAATATATTGTTCATATAAAATAATATCTAGTAGGTTTGCCTACTATACTAACTCATAATATATGTTGATCTCATGAATATTTATTATTTACCAAAACTCATTGATTACCTAACAAATTAAAAAATATTATATTCTTAATGCTTTTAAATTTATTTTTAATTATATTAAAAGTAGAATAAATTAATAATTATAAATGAATTTAAATTTGTATCCCTAATGGCAAGCAAGACTTTTATTGAACGCAATATATTTTTTTATGAATTTTATTTCAATACTAAAAATTATACTTCCAAGGTTAAAATTTAAAAAATAATATATAATATTAAGAACTAAAGAGACATTCTACACAACTTACAGTTGTCTGCTTGTGCATCAAACAACAATTATAAATAGGTAGGTTACCTAATAATAATATGAGTTCTTTGGAATTATTAAAATGTTTTTTTAAGATACACAAAAAGGGAATTAATTTTATTATTCGTATTTATAGAATAATATATATTAGGTATATATTAAGTTTAGGACCAGTACCAAAACTGGACTTGAATAGGCCTGTGTGTATATTGGATTCATGGATGGTTGGGCATCTCCCCTCTATGTCAGTGAGCCTTTAAGATTATAAAAATGGTATAGTATCATTTACACCAAACACACTGTGGTGTTTATATTGCACTGATTAAGACTTTTTTTTTATTAATTACCTAATGGTTGAGAATGTTCATAATTTGTCTGAAATTTTTTTTTTAATCCGTACTGATACGGACAGTGAGTTATAAATTGTTATAGCTTCACAATTAAATTGATTATAGATTCCACATTTAGTTGTTTAACAATATATCAATTATACTAAGAATCAAATAATCAAAATTTAAAAAAATTAACATAATTTTTTTATTATGCATCCTTTTGTTATTTTTCGGTTTCGGGATCTGGAGCATTTTTAGCATACCCAAGTTTTTGTAGTACCTTCTTAATGTCCAAATATACTAAAGGATCTTCTATCGTTCCTGATATCTGTAACAAAATTATTTTTGTTTTTTATAATTTGAACTAACTTTTTAATTATTATGTATAGGTAGTATCAATGGAAAGTCAGGATAATGAGTTGTATACATTTATAATTTATATATTTACAGGCACTTTTTGTAAAAACAATTAAAAATTTGAATTACGAGTAATTAATAATATTACTACTCTAAAGTGTCATATTGGCAAAAATATAAATTTAACATTTAAAGATGGCACCGCTTCAAAAGTATAAAAAATAAACACATTTATAATAAAATTAATAAAAAGTCACAATTAGTAAAATAACTTTTCACTAATAATGCATTAAACTACCTACATAAAAATATAAATAGATAAGTACCTCATTTGTATAATTTACAACAAATTGGTATCTTTTTATATTTAAAATGGAATGTCTTATAAAGATCACGAAAAAAACGTTTATTTTCAATTATAATAATATATATACATGTACATATTTAATATTATTATGTTGATCAAAATGATTTTCAGATTTCTTATAGTTATCTATTATCTATATCATCTATGTTAAATAATTTACTTATATTTAACTTACTATAACTTTTTTCCCACTAGCTAAATTTGATAATGATTTCCTAGCTGTTTTGCCTGATCTTGTTCTTGGTAACCCTTCCACAGGTGAACATAAATGAAATGATGCAATTGGTCCAATTAAATCTCTAACATTTTGTACGATTTCATTATTAATTTCTTCTTCATTTTTACTGCAATCTAATTTAGTCAAATTTTATTTATAAACTACATTAAATTCAAAACTCAATTACTAACTAACTTTTATTTTTTATATAAAGACATAAAGGTATTTCCCCTTTGGTATTCTCTGGAACTCCAAATACAGCAGCATCACCAACGTCTGGATGTGATAAAATGACGTCTTCTAATGCAGATGTCGATAGTCTATGTCCAGCCACATTAATAACATCATCGTCTCTGGCTGTGACGTAAATATAACCATATTCATCAGTATAGCCAGCATCCATTGTATCATAATAACCCTGATATAATAAATATTCAATATTAGCTTTAACCGCAAAACTAAAATGTGTACTAATTTTCGTACAATGAAATTATTAAAATATGTATTAATAAACCGTTCAGGGGCTTTATATAGACATGACATAACTCCAGGTGGTAATGGAAGTTTAACCACAATTCTACCCAATTCGTATAGCCGACATGGACTGCCGTCTTCTTTTAAAATCCTTACTAAAAGTTTTAAAAAGTTGAAAATAAGTAAGACCATACATTTTTTTTATTCAGTTTAGTTTTTATTAATTTTACCAAAAACAAAAATAATTATCTTCTTACCATCATATCCAGGGAATGGCATACCCGCGGAAAACATTGGAGGCTTTAGGTTATGTCCAAATCCCAGACAAGTAGCTGTAATTGAATGACCAGTTTCAGTTTGCCACCAGTGATTCAAAACGGGTACCTTAGTAAACAATAAAAAAATATTATAGTAATCTATAGTTTTAAAGTACAGGTATTCATATAGGTATATTATACGTTTTAAATATATAATTAAAAGTTTTAAAAATAAAAATAATCAATAAATTCAAGATTGATTTAAAACTATAAATAGGATCATTCTAAACAGGGTTGACACTTGGTAATTTGATTGTTCAAAATATGGTGAATTTTTAGTTGTATAAATAATATATATTAAAATAACTACCTTAATTTATTATGAATTGTATTATTTGTGTTGTTTATTAATATTTGTTTTTAGAATAAAATTTTGTTTTTATATTTACCTAACCACATTAAAGATAAAATGAATAATTATTACTTAGTTGATCAATAATGTTTAAAATTATTAAAATTGTCTAACCATTCATTCGATGTGCATATCTTTAGACAACTTTAGTAAAAATTAAAAAATGCATTTTAAATTTAATAATATAATTAAGCATTTTACAAGTTATAATTTTTCAATTTTTAGATTTTGACTTCTATTGTCCATACAAATATGGACAATTGACCAAAAGTATTTAACCAGTCAAAAGCTCAACATTTATCCTAAATATTACAATAGTATCACTATAGTAACAACAAAAATCTTGATTATTTATTACAATTTAAATGCATGGTTATATATTTTTAATAATATTAAATTTTAAATGAAGTGTGTAAACAATATAATCTGTTTAATATTTATATCTAATGATAACTTATTGAGTTTGATCTATTATAAAATTGTAAAATATTTTCTTGCCCTATTCCAACTAAACTTGGAACCTCCTACAGTTCTACATACCTACTTTTTCATTTATTTAGGATTTTCTTATAGGTATATATATATATATATATATATATTTGTAAATCTATAGATACAATTTAACTTCTAAATCAATCTGCTGTACAAACAAAAATATCATTGCAAAACAGAAATTCATTCCACTTTCAATCTAAAATTTATATTTACTAGCCTAATTCAATTATGTAATAAAATATAATCATACTTGTATTATATTATTTTATCATATTATAATTGTTTTTTACTTACATTTAGAACTTTTCCAGCCCATGTCAGTGTTTCATGATCACAATGTTCCCCCGCAACAAATAAAGTCCTCAGACTGTGAATAAAATATATTTTTAGTACAGAATAATTTAGGTACCTACATTAGAAGCTGTATTACTTACGATTTTGTATTATATTTACTACCAAATTCCAAATTTGGATCTTCTCTTTTGATGACTCTTAAAGCAGTTGGTGCGGTAAACAGTCCATTAACTTTATGATCTTGGATTACTCTTAAATTAAAAATATTATTTATGTTATACTATTTAATAAATTCTATAAGATAATATGAAATATATATAGTAATTAAATAATAGTATTAAATTATATTTGTAGTATAATAATAACTCTCTGTAACATATAATTTAAATATCTCAAAACATAAAATACCTAATTATACAATTGTGTATAAAACTAATTAATTAAATTAAGGCTAACTCTCTTGATAATAGTTTTCAATAGATTATATGATAAACATTATACAATAATTCTTATTAATGTTTAAATTAAATATGATTTACCTAAAATATTGTCCAGGATCAGGTGTCCTATCTGGTTTACCTTCATACATGACTGATGTAAGTCCAGCGCATAGTGGACCATAACATATATATGAATGACCAACAACCCATCCCATATCAGACGCAGTCCACCAAACATCATCTCCTGTCATACCATAAATGCAACTCATTGTCCAACATAATGTTGCAATATGTCCCCCAGTTGGTCGAACAATTCCTTTAGGTTTATCTGAAAATAAATTAATGAATTTATAATAGTTAATAAGTAGGTACCTACTAGAAATGTATTGACAAATTGTAACTTTTACTGTTATGGTATTTAGTTATAAACTAATTTATTTTAAAGAACTATAATATAATATTCCATCTGTGTAACATAAAAATTAGGTTATAGTACACAATTTCATAAAATTATTAATCTGCTTATCCACATAAGAAATACAAAATAAATGGGCTGAATTTTCTTTAGAACTCCATTTCATTCAATTTCTTCTGCTCGAAATCATATTAAAATTGTAGGTTAGTAATAATACAATGTTAATATTGGTTAATGATAAATAATACCAAGTTATTTTATCTAAAAGAATCATATTCATTATTAAAATAAATATAGGTATACTTCTTAAACCAGTAGCGTGTTCATGAATTTTCAATTAAAAAGAATGTGCACACCACTGTCTCGAGTTATTTCCTACTAGATGCTACTTTAATAAATAAACTAAAAAACACACACATCAAATTATGATATGTTATAGGTATAGGTACCTACATATTACATTACATCAATGCCGTAGTCAGAAAATATTGCTTTACCTAACTTAATCAAACCCTATCAATAGGTATATAACATTGTCTGTAGTGTAGTGAACCAGGTAGGTAAATATCATTATATTATAGGTACCTATGAATATTTCAAGTTTTTAAATGCCCCGAAAAAACATTTGTAGGTAGTGTTCATAAATATTAATAGTTTAGTATTTTACACATATATTTTGATATTGTATACAGTTTTATTATTTAGAAAATGTTTTAGAATTACAAACCCGTAGTGCCTGAAGTATATAATATATAAAGAGGATGATTTGCTTCGACAGGTACACAAGGATGATGTTTAGCTGTTGACAATGCATCTGACCAAAGTATATCAACCCCTGGAGTTAATAATGAAGGTTCCATGTTTGGTCTTTGATAAATAATGCAATGTTTAGGTTTTTTTGTTACTCGATCTAAAGCAGTATTTAGAATATCTTTGTACCTAGATTAAGAATTATAATACTAATAAGTAATAATTAATATATTGTAGTTCCACATGTTAATAAATTAAATTAATATTTTTTGTCAATTATATATACCTCACTACTTTGTTTGGTTCAATTCCACAATTAGCAGCTATTATAATTTTTGGAGTAGCATGGTTAATACGGGCACAAAGTTCACGTGCTGCAAAACCTAAGAAATTTTGTTATTGTTAATGTATGATAGGTAATAAATAATATCTATAATAATAACATACTTCTTAAAATATTTTACTTAAAAATAGAGAAGCTATAATAATATGATTATCATAAAATAATTTTAAAGCATTAAAAGATAAAACAAATTGGTACCTATAATTGTCCATGCCAGACAATTAAAGATATTATTATACCTATAATAATTAAAGATCTTAATTATTTAAATTTGTAATATTAGCACACGTGAAAAATAAGTAGGTATCCAGTAGAAAAGTTTGGCAAAATATGCTATATTCTAAGTGCAGCAAGGAATGTAGGTAGGTACCTAGGTATTGGTTAGGTATTTTGTGTTCGTAAACAACTTTTCTACCAAAGGCTTTACTTAAATTTTCTAAGTTCCACATCAAAATATTTCCTACAATATATCTCCGGTAAAAATATTTTATTATCAATTTTTTACATAAAAATATAAATTGTATAATAAATCTATTTGGAAGTTAAATTTTTAATATAAGAACAAGTTTTATTATAAGAGTTATTTATAAACATTTGCACTTGTTATAGCCCCGCCAAAGAAATTATGAAATCAAAATAATACGAAAAATATGCTTGCAGGTTAATTAGAAAAATAAATTTCTGGAGAGCTTTGTCCCAAAAAAAATAAAATTCAAGAATCACGATAAATGAATATTAGATATTAAAAAGATATTTAGCGTAACGTCAGCTTTTCAATATCTATTTGGGAGAATTCACATTTTAAATTTATTAATTTTATTTTTTACACAATGAATATAGTGTACCACGTCTAATTAGATCACTACAAATAAATTTAAAAAACTGTAATATGGATGATTTTATCAGTGATATTTTCACTATAGATTTATCATAGAACCGTGAGGGACTTTATCCCTACACTTCCCTCTGTAGCTAAACTAACAAATAATACCAACATTAAAACACAAAATAATTCTTCCAAATTTCTATTTTTATGTTTGTCTTAACTCTTAAGATCTTTCACTCAATTTGATAATAATTATAATTTATTATGACTATAATGAAAACATTTTAGGAATATAATAAAGCCAAATAATAAAATAACTAAATAATATGCATAATTTTGAAAGTTAAACAATTACAGTTTTATATTTATTTATAATTACAATAAACATAGGTACCCTCAGCTGTCGCATTCCTACAATAAGATTATATATCATCACGGAATATGATAGGGTATAATTAAAAATAATATAAGTATCCACATTCCATAGAGGCATAGACCATAGATATATTTCACAAATATAGCTTTTTACAGTGGTGGATCCAGGGGGGCACTGGGGCACATGTCCTTCCTGTCAATGGACTAAAGATTTTTATTTAGGTACTTATTTAATATTAATTTACTAAAAATATAAATAATGTGTTCCTCCCCCCTTTAAAAAACGTCTGGATCCACCGCAGGCTTTTTATTATATTTTTACGTACCACGGTTATCTACACATTTATATAACCGCGATACGTACCTATACCTATCTTAGCTCATGATTATCACAAATATTTTTAATTCTGAGTGGAGCAAGGAATGTAGGAATGTAGGAATTAGTTTTACAACAATGTTTTTTTTTTCTTTGGATAACTTTTCTACCAGAAATAGTTCTCTGATTTACAATGACTTTTTCTGAAAGGAAATTTATTTGGGGAAATACTATAGGGAGTTTTCCTGAATTCTGGCTACATCACTGTTTCCTGCTATACTATTCACTATTCCCAGACTAAATCTTATGACCTTTATTCCTAATTCGAAATGCACTTAAATTATAATATAATTTAAGTATCTATAAATATAGATATTTTTTTAAATTAAGTAGGTACCTCCTAATTAAAACTACTTATTAGTTATAAACACTAAAAAAGAACACTGCAAATTAAATTTATTTTAGATTCTGATTATATTTAATTTGAATACCTAATTAATTTATAATTTAACTTAACTTACCACCAAAAACTACAGAATGAACAGCTCCAATGCGAACAACAGCTAACATTGATATTATAGCTTCTGGTATAAGTGGCATGTAAATTAAAATACGATCGCCTTTTACTACGCCTAAATTGACTAAAGCGCCCGCTAACAATGACACCTTAAAACATAATAATCATAATATATTATACAGATTAACTATTGATTTTATACGTATACAAACTTGTTCATAGAGATCTTCGTATGTAATTTTTGTTACAGTTTTAGTTACAGGACTATCATGGATTAAGGCAATTTTTTTACCCTTACCTGCCTTGATATGGCGATCAACAGCATTAAAACATGCATTTATTTGACCACCGACAAACCTATAAGTGAAAAAAATTTAATTTGAAATACTTAAATACATATTATAAGCCATACCTAAGTATATGAAAATAATATATTTAATTGATGTGCAATTCTAAATAAAAGATATATTTCACTTTTTTGGTTATATTTGGCACATTCAATTATAAAACTTTTAATACGAAATTCAATGCTCAGGTATATATGGATATCTACAGGGATAGTGTCAAATAAACAAAATCAGCCTTGAAATCAATTGTGTTTAGCATTTTTTATAAATTAGTATAAACAGAATACAGTATCTTAGTATGCAATACTCAGTGTATGTATTGTTCCCGTTGCTTTTAGACAGATGATCACAAGCGAGTGTAAAAGACTACGCAGAGATTCTTACAAAAGCACGGGAACCTAGAACAGTGTTTTATATTTAAAAAATTAATAAAAAAGAAACAGTTGTTATATTAAAATCTTTTTATTTACTACGGTCACCTTTATCAAATTCAACAGATCAATTTGCCACCTGAAGAAGAAAGGTAATCAAATTTATAATTAACTTACACGTGTGAATATATTTTATATAATTAGGCTAAACCTCCCCGCCTTATTTTTGAATTACTACAATAATATAATAAAGTTTAAACTATAAAATATATTTTTTAAACATTTTACTGATTGAATACTAAACTACCCATCATAATTAGTAGGTTAGTTTTATTTATATACGCCTAAGTGGCTATGCACGTATAAATAAAATTAAGATAAAATAATGGATTTACGGGAAATTATAAATTACAATACTAAAATGTATTTTAACTAATACTCCGTCTATTTAAGGAATTTTTAATATAGGTTGCCGTTTAACAATCAAAAGTAAGTAGTTGTTTTTACCCCCAAAAATAAGGGTGAAAAAAATAACATAAATGTAAAATTGTAGACCTGATTGTTTCTTAAATATTCTATAAAACAAATTCCGAAAAAAGTTAATAATTTCCAAGATAATGAGTATCTTATGATAAATTGATAACTCTGTATGTAGCCTATTTCTTCATTAATTTCCATTAAAATTGTATATTTCATTATATATACATTCTGGTTTTGAGCCCTTTTCTAAGATGTGATTTTAACCTGAGCTAGTCTAGCTACAGATCTGCAAGTGGAAAAACGGATATCTCATTTGCAACCCTGATCCTAAAATTTTTTCAACGGATAACGAATTTGGCAACATCGCTTTATAATTTAAATGCATATTTTGTGCTCAATTATGTTAATAAAAAGATATTATATACCCAATTATACTGCATCGGTAGACTAAACTAATTATGGCACCATCGACAGAAATTCCTACACGATTAAGAAATGTGGAAACCTTACAAATTAAACTTTGCATCTTGAAGAATAAAGGCTTCATAATAGATGTAATTATCAAAACTATTTTCTATAAATATTTTTAATATGACCAAGTTTTTCAATACTACCAGTATGTCCTATTATGCATGATACGTGTGACGTAGGCTTTTCGGCTACTGTTATCACAATACAAAATACAAAAACATTAGTTATGATTTGTGATAAATGCATATGGTTACTATAATTTTAATTTACGTTTCTGCCTAGGGAAGTGTTTTGAAAGTTGCTCAATATAAAAAAGTCCTTTTTTACTCCTATAAGAATCTGAATACACACACAAGCATTTCAGCTAATATAATATGTGTATATATATTGTATAAATAAATAAATTCAGTTAATTATCCGTATTTATTAATGATTCGTAACGAATAAATAGACAGATAAAAGAATAAACATAGGTAGCTTTAAGATGTAAATTTTGTCAGTTTATTTTTATTTTTAGTGTTTAGAAGTATCATTAAATAACAATAAATAAATAATAAAACAATATAATTAATAAATTGGAAATTTAAATTCAATATTAATTTGTCTCTTAAAGGCAAGACGTGGTTAACCACCTTTATTATAAGTATTACACGATAATTTGAATGTAAATATTACAACCAATAAGATGTACCGAAAAGCTTACGTCACAAATGTGGACAGAGGGAAATCGGGGGTAAGGAATATGCGTAAACACAATGAATATAGAATTTTTGCTGTCATACCTATTTAATTTATCATGCTATTATGTACTGCATAGAAATTTGTATACATACATTTCAATAATTAATTAATTTTTTTCGTTAATTTAACCATTTAAACATCTGTTCTAAAATAAAGATACAAATTAAATAAATTCGAAAAAAAACATTTGTACAAAATCATTGTTACAAAATGTTTCCATGGTGTATTTTATTCCTGACGGTATGACAAAATAAAACAATTAAATCAGCTAATTATATAACCTTCAATCCCTACCCTTTGACAGGATCAATTTCCTGACCCAGTTATCTTTTGAAAACAATGAGCCTATACTAATTCTGACATGGTAATATTATATTTTTTTATAAAATATTAACTAGAGCTAAACATATGTATTACTTCATTTGCCTAATCAAGTAGGTACCAACAAGATATATACCTACTAGCTAGTTCTAATATTACAATTATACGTTTAAAATATAAATAGCAAACTAATGATAAAAGTTGTCAAATATATATATATATATATACATCATCAAAAACTTATAATAATTAATATCTATATTTAAGTAAGTTATAATTAATAATGTCTATCAAAATATCTTAATATTTTACAATTAAAAAATATATTCTTTTTATGTTACCTAATTTTAAAACAAACCTACATATTTATGATTTGTATATATATTATTCAGTTTTTATACCTATCAGTAATCATTGGCAGAATAATACAATTCTAGTGGACCATTTCTT
The DNA here is from genome assembly GCA_902439185.1 of Cinara cedri. NCBI lineage: Eukaryota > Metazoa > Arthropoda > Insecta > Hemiptera > Aphididae > Cinara > Cinara cedri. The sequence continues at coordinate 842,619 of CABPRJ010000004.1, forward strand.
ATAATCCTATTTCAAAAAAATAAGCTGTAAATAATATTGTACGAATTTATATAGACTAATTTATTATAGAATTTTCAAAAATTATAGGTTTACTACTCGAAATCAAATATAAAATTATCAAAATTTTTGAAAATTATATTATTTCTAGAAAATTCTCGTAAATAAAACTAAGAAAACAATGGTAATTTTTTTTAATAAGAAATGAAAATCAATTTTTTTTTTTTAATGATTGTTCTATAAATAGGGATCATTTTACAGTCTTCCTATACAATTTTATAATTTTCTAGAAAGCAACACAAAGGGGAGTTAAACACTTTAGTCTTTTCACAATACATAGATTAGCACAAAACCATTGCATACACTAAAAAGTACATACCTACATTTAACATAAAAAATACAATAAGTACACATTGCCTAACCGTAAGTTTTTTTCATAAATTTAAATTTTGCATATAAAATATAAAGTATTATCAATGGTTCTATGAACTTTGAGTTACTCAAATTCCAATTTTCTGGACTTATTATTTATCCTGATTCGTGGTACAGAATATATAATCCAACATGCTATATTATTATTATCTTTATGAATTTGGATAAAAAATTGTAGAGCACTGTATTATATAAGTGTAAAGTAAATGGTAAATAATACTAATTAAAATAACTGACTATTTTTTCATACAAAATATATTGTTTTACTTAAACTATTATTAGAAATGCTTCAAGAAAATGCATAACTAGTACTTACCAATCAGTTAAAGGTTGTGCACTATTGTCTAAAACTTTTTCCCAGGGCTTATACCAATCTACTACGGTACCAACTTCAGCCCAAAATCCTTCAGGATCTTCTAAAGATCGACGGTATGCTTCTTCATATTTTTTAGTGCTATAGTTATTCACTGGAATAACGAAAACAAACTCTTAATTTAAATATAAAAATTATAATAAAATTCAAATGTAAAAGATAATTGTTTACCATTTTGATTTATATGAAGTGATTTATGCACCATACTGCTGTCCACGTAATTATCGTAAACTAAATTAGTTGTATTATACATATTTTTTTTTTTTTTAAAAGAACCAATTTATTATACTTTTAGCATAAAAATATTTGGAAATTTATACGCATATATGGTTAAATAACTTAAATAGTAACAACAAGACAAACGAATAACGAATAATGTTCAGTAACAACTTATACACAGTTCTTCAAATCAGTACTTCTTGATAAAATTATAAACAATTATTTACCACCCACTCTTTTTTGAAATAATAACCGTTAGGTAACATTGAAATTCTTTAAAAACAAAAAATCCAACATACTTAAGTGATTTGAAACGAGGTGACTAAAAGACTTTGGCAGTGCTGCTCGTTTAACAGCAAAATGTTTTCGTAAGACTGCTTATAATTATATGTAGATTAATTCAATTGTGTATTAGATAGTTTATGCAATGTATTTAATTTCATTGATGAGTAAACATTTATATTTGTTTTTTTTTTCATTTTTATAAATACTAAAATTAAGCGTTTTTACAGATTTTATTAATTTAATTATTTTTTGATTTCCTGAGTATATCGACATTATTATAGTAAGCGTAATAGGTATAGTAGGTAGGTATTATTTGGACGGTAAAAATACTAAACCCAGCGACTTTTTGGATATAATGATACTAAATCGAGAATAATAATAATACAATCAAATTATTATTATTAATAAGTATTCAACACAATACAATTATTATTAATAAGTAGGGCTCGGGACATATCACACTTAAAATTTACAAAAAAGCGTTTAAAAACGTTAAAAAAGCCTTGAAACAATCACTTAAAACAAATATTATTAGACTAAATGGTAAAAGGGTTTGAATGTTCCCTGTCTAAAGACTCTAAATTATTAAATATAATTTTCTAACACGCAACAAATTATTAATAAAAAATTATTTTGTTTGAATAAAATTGTACGTATTTAAAAAAAAATAACTTTGGGTAACTTTAGTTTTGTAGTGTTAGAAAATTGTATTAGATAAGGTATAGCCGTTAGATGGGTAAAATTTAAATCCTTCTACCTTTTTTGCGGTTTAAATATTTTCAAGTGCTCTTTTCAAAGGTTTTTTGACGTTTTCAAGTAGTTTTTTATGGATTTTAAGTGCAATAAGTTCCGAGCCCTATAATAATAAGTATTCAATAAAATACAATTATTGAACTTAAAATGTATAATTTGTTTTTAAATTTTCAATTCAATGTCTTTAAAATTGCAAAATATTGAGCAATTAGCAAAAACGATTTAAACAGGCGCGTCAACAGTTAAAGTGTTTAATTGTTTTTAATTGTAGTAATTTTCTTAGTTCAATGATTTCTCGTTGCTTTCAATTTGTATAGAAATGTATATGTATGTATTTTTTTATTTATAAACAACCCATATACCTATCTATATAGTGCATACTTACGACTGTTAATCAAAAGTCTAAATAACTAAACATTAATTTTTACTATGTCTATTAATATTTTTATTTGTACTATTTCTTCTACTAATGTAATTAATTTGTAATTAATTACTAACTAAACTTGTACCTACTAGATGTTAGGTAGATACTCACTTTTAGAAGTTAAAAGTAAAAGAAACTTCGACACGTTCACCGCTGTGCTGGCCACACAAACAAGTTGGTTAACTGAGTATCACTGAATTTATGCCACCGGTTGCAGAGAAATAACGCATAATTTTCTTAGTAGACCATATTATTAATGGTCACTTGCTGTGATGTTTCCAATATTATATAAACTGAAATATATGCTCTTGTAGTTTGTACAATTATATCATGGCATAGAAGAGAAAATAATAGTTTGAACTATGAATTATTTTAAGGGATAGTAGTTATGATTATTTAAATTTTACTAGTATTAATGATGTAACACAAAAAAATTGAAAAATATCTTTTATAATTTGAAATAAAATAGTTGACTTTAAAATAAATGTCAATATTTATTTGATGTTTAGGTAATCAATTTACACATTCAAATACCTTGAAAAAAAAATTAAAAACGAATTTATTATTATTTTAATTTAAATAATATTTTCACTAATAATAGATAAATTAAATGTTTGAATGATGCCAACCAAAAAATGTTTAACTATAGGTTCAACTAATACCCATAACAAAAACCTCAACTGAACAAGTAATTGCAAATAATACCGGCGCCGCAAAACAATGAAATAAATATTTGGGTTTGGAGGGTTTTGGAATATTTTTAGAATATTTGTTCAAGAGATAACACTTTGTAAGTTTATGAATATTAATCATATTAATTATTATATCTACAGCAGTAAAATAATAAACAATTGTAGTACAGTATAGCAGTCAACGTATTTTAAAATGTATAATGACAAAACACTTAGTTATGCAGATTAAATGAGTACCTAAGTAAATATTAAGTAATCAAAATGTATGAAAAAAAATACAGATAATAAGATAAGATAACAATATTGTAGGTACCCGGATACCTAAACTATCATTAGGACGTGTTTATTCCCCTATTCACACAATTATAATAAAATAACACTATTGTTTTTACTTTTTACATGGAATTTAGTAACATAGATACTTGTATTTTGTAATACGATAAAAATATAATAATTATCCACATTTTAATTATACCGTGGATTTAATGTTAAAAGGAAACAGAAAATATTTCAAACTTGTTTTTGTAAATTAGAATTTTTAACATTTTATATCCACACATATGCTGTAAAATAAAAACTTATTAAATAAACCATTGTTTTTGAGACTAGATTTGGATTGCTTTATTTTTTTTAAGCAACTTTGACCCTTAACCGTTTTTTGATATCTTTCCAATAGACATTTTTAAGACTATCGAAAGTTTGAATAAATTGTTATAATACCTATCAATTTATAAATGCATGATTAAACCGATGATTAATAATGATTAATAATATTATCGGTTTCATAATTTTACATGCAAATTTCAGATAAAAGAGCACTAAAAGGATCACCCATAACTAACCTATATTTGTATGAATATAATTTATTATTATGTAAGAAATAGTTTGATTAATAATTACATTTATCGATTGAATAATTTCTTGTACTTCGTTGGCATAAAATGTATTACTACATATATATAAGTTTATTTTTAAAAAAATTTTCTGTTCAGGAATAGATGTATAAACATTTTTGATGTCGAGAGAAATTATTTTGTAACCTAGCTCAATATTAATTTTATTAATTTTATCAATAAAATCATAAGGGTTTTTTTTATAGAAGTATCAATATTCACGTTTAATTTTTCTTTTATGAGAGTGTCTAAATATTTAGCAATGTTATAAGCTGGAGCAGATTTAAAGTAAATTAATGGACGAATTGGATTATCTTGTTAGTGTAGTTTTATGAATGGATGTAAGCGTAGAGCCTCTATTTTGTAATCAGATTTTAATAATATTTTCTTTTGGACTTTAGATATGATTTCTTCCGTATTTGTTAACAATTTATTAATTTATTTAGTGTAAATTATATAGTTGGGTCATATGTGAAGTTTTGAATGCTATTATTGATAAAATCTGAAGTTTTTTTAAGAATTGCATTAGTATAAATGATAATAATAGCATTCGATTTATCTATTGGAACTATTTCTGAATTATTTGTTTTTAATTTATTTACTATGTTGTTAATAATTGTATTTTGTCGTTTAACTATACTATTTTGTTTTAATATTTTACCAAACTTATTTTTTTAGTTTTTATTGATGCTGTTTATTAAGTTATAACTTGTTTTATTTTGATTTTGAAATTATATATAATTTATAACAGGTTCACATTGTATTAATTGTTTTTCAATTGATTGAAAGTTTAATGTTTGATAAATATTGTATTTATCACCTTTAATTAATAAATTGTTTTCAGCTTTATTGAAAATTATGGAAGTTAAATTAGTAACGGTTGTTTTATTAATTAGTTAATTATTAATTAGTTAATTATTTTTTAATTAATTAATTAAATTTATTAATTAAATTAGTGGTTGAAAAGAATGCTGGTTTTTAAGTTGTAATTTTTGTGTATTTTGTGCTACTAATATATTAATTTTATCATTAACCCTACGCCATTTCTCATTTTTCTTATCTAGTAATTTTTGTTGGATGTGAATTTTTTTGACTTATTGTTTTAATTAAATCAAAGAATTACGTTTAAAGTTTTACTAAATGAACTCAATGCAAAATGGCATGTGTAATATAAATGGCCGCATTTGTAATTATAATTCAAACTAACATCCTGGTATTGTTTTTGCCCTATGACATACTGATCATACTGTACGATAATAATATGTATTATGTATTAATTATTATTATTATAATAAACAAGATAAAATATATTTCATACAAAATATTAATTTTAACTAGACACCATTAATTATGGATATGAAATATTATTGTAACATCTAGATATATATAAATATATGATATTCAATTAGTGCAATACAACTAACAATATAGGTAAATTAAACAAAATCAAACAATTTTTTAACATTAACTCAAGATTTAATTTAAATTTTAAAACGATTTTTATTTTGCATTAATAATTTTTTACTCGTTTATGGCAAATAACTGTTGGTGTTTTTAATTCACGGTGTCTCAACGTGAACAAAATAATTACAAAATTAATTTACAAAACAATTAGACATTTATAAATGTAGCTATAAAATATAATATTTATATTTACATATAAATCAATACATATCTTATACTATTAAAACATTTTATAGACAAATAGGAAAAGGAAGTATTTTTATTTAATTGGTAGGTAAGGTTAGGTTAGGTTAGGTTATACTGTTAGAGTAGCTATACCATAGTCGATCACGAGTCACTGTATATAGCATAACAATTATTTTACCATTTAATTTAGTTAGGTAGGTTAATTTTGAAGCATTTAATTTTTTTAATTCACATAAAATAATAATAAATATTTTCCTTATATTTCGTTATTTTAGATTCTGAGCAAAGCGAGAAATGCATTGATTTTACAATAACGTTTTTATTTTTTTGTTTTTTTTTTTGTGAACAACTTTTCTACCAATAATCTTGATTTGATTTTAAGTATAGCACCTTTTCTGAAAGGAAATTTTATCTAGGCAGTAATTTAGATAAACGGGAAAATTTACGACATGTATTATTTTCAATTTTGTTTTTTTTGTTGTGATTCAATTAAAAATATTCGTAGACTTCAAATTTGGTCAAATCTATATTCGCCTTTTCTTAGCGTGGTCTAGTTTTAAAAATATTTTAGTCATTTTAAAGCTATTTACAGATATTTAATTTTGCGAGATTCACCTAATTTTTATTCGGTAGGTATTCTGTGAATAAAATTGTTAGATCTAACAGAAATGCTTGAAAACTTAACAGAATATTCATTGTAAGTTGTACTTTGAGTAAAAAAAACTTAGTGTAATAAAACATTTTATTTTTTAAGAATTTTCATATCAAGTTTTAACAAAAATCGTGAATATTACGGCCTTTCGTATTATATATAAACAAACTCCGATCAGAATCGTTTTTCGTAATCAATTATTAGTCGTTGCATACAAGTATTCATTCAATTCCCCTCTTTATCCTACCTTCCAACTTCTGACCTACAACAGTGGCCCACCCATTGTACAAATTTTAGTGTCAAAATGTTTGATTTCGGTCAACGCGTTCATGCGGTGTTCCACTTTTAAGTTTAGGTAGGGGAAAGTAATGAAGTATCATTTGTGTGACGGAACGGCGCGTTGGTGTTTTATTAGTGCTCCACTACCCTACCCCCTCATATCTAAACTTAAAAGTGGAATATCTTGTTAACGGATTTACGGAAATCAAAATTGTTACACCATAATTTATTTAATATAATATTCCATCTGTTTATGGAATTTTGAATACAAGTTCTCATTTGTAAAAGATTGTTAAAAGTTGATATTGCCACAAGATACTACTTACATATTGTGAACAATTTATGTATTCAAAAATATCAGCTTTAACTACACCTGAAAATTCCAAAACAAAAAGAATTTGAATATGTGCAAAATTACCAAAAAAAAAACTGGGAAAGCACGCTTAGTGATACTGTATATGCTACGAAAATTGGGTAGGTAACTGTTCAATCTTGACTATTGTCACCAGTGGAAGTATAAATCAAGAAATTTATCAAATTTATTTTAAATGTTACTCATATATACAAATAAAATGTGATTAAAAAGACTGACATACTTCGCATGATGGATGGGTTACTGTTGGAGGTCAGCAGTTGGGAAGGTAGGATATAAAAAGGTGAATTTAATGTACGAGGTTTGGCTATTAAATAACGATACTGGGCGCGCAGAGAGCGTCCTAAAAAAGTTAGGGGAAAACCGAATATGACGCTGGTTAACTGGAAGTGTCTATTATGCCATTACAAAATTGGGTTTTTGTTGGTGCATTAGTATTTTTTCTATAGCGTTTAAAAACGAACATGTTTTTTTCTCTTGCCGAAAACGATGTGTGACGAAAAACATGAGCAACGGATAAACGTAAAATTTTCTCGTTAAACTAAAAAAAACTCCAACTGAGTGCTATAAGTTGTTAAAAGAGGCCTATAGTGAGGATTTACTATCTCGAGCGCGTGTTTTTAAGTGGCATAAATTATTTTCTGAAGGTCGAGAATGCACCGGAATCCAATTCAGTCGTAATCCAAATTCAAAACCGTTTTCTTCGATATTAACGGCATCGTGATGACTGAATGGGTTCCAGAGGGTCAAACTGTGAACCAATATTACTATTTTACAGTTTTGGCAACATTGCGCGAATGAGTTCGTAAGAAACGGTCGATATTGTGGAAAAACAAGTCATGGATCTTGCACCAGGATAAAGCGTGAAGCGTTATTTGGCCGCTTAAGGCACTCCAGTACTCGAACACGCGTCTTACTCACCCGACTTGACACCCTGCGACTTTTACTTGTTTCCGAAGATAAAGTCTGCCTGAAAAGGAATCCGGTTTGAGTCGATGGAAGAGGTGAAACAAAAATCGACGGAACTCCTGAATGGTCTTACGAAAACAGACTTCCAGCACTACCTCGAGCAATGGAAGAAACGAATGAAACGGTGTGTGGCGAGGGGAGGAGAGTATATTGAAGTGGAGCATTTGAATGTAGAATAACTTTTATAATAAAACACTTTTTCGTAACCAGTCTAGTTATTTAATAGCCACCCCTCGTATGTCTGTATTTTAACGAATAATCATTGCTAATGAAAAACGATACTTACCGGAGTTCGGTTGTACATATTACGGTAGGTTGTTATATTTACGATTTTCATCAAAATTTGATTTTAAAATTCTTAAAAAAAAAATGTATATTACATTCAGTTTTTTAGTGAACCACCCTGTATACGCATTGACTGTTTGGTTACCAGATGTGAGAATTAGTTCTTAGACTCTTTGTTTTACTTTTTATTATCAAAAGTGTCAATATAGTTCGTAGCATATAATATAGTTTATAAATATTTCCAATTGTATGTTTCGTGAAAATAGTAATATTTACAACATTAAATCGCATTAAAATATTGTGTATGTTCGGCGTTATAATATATGCTAATATAAAATGTATAGGTCATCGTATAAACAATGGATTCAAATTCATCAAAATTACTCAGTACATGTATATTTTGATTCTAACGCCTATTATATTGGTAGGAAATTATTTTAACTATTGCACGGCAATGTTCAAACCACAAAAATAAAATTTCTTCTCGAATTCCTATACATACATCATACTTACACCATATAGTATTACTCTATTACTATATATGGTATTATACACACACGTCACAAAATATTAGAATCAACTAATTTTGAAAATTGAGACTTTTTAATTATTTATTCATACACCATATATTCTATTTTATATACTATCTATTTCTATAAATAAGGCTAACCATATTAAATATCGAGATCATTTAACACAAATTTAATATGATTTAGAACAATAATTTACTCAGTTAAATTACTAGATTTTATCTTTCATGTTGCGAAATTGAATTACAAGAATTTTAAAATTATTAAAACAGTCTGTAGATGATTTAATATTTAAAAATGATGTTGGAAAACAACGTTTATTGATTATTGAATCAAAAATTGATTTTTAATTTTCATATGATATGATATACACAAATTAACAATTAAAAATATAATAATTCAACAATCAATTAATTTAACCTTACACTCTATAAAAATATAAATATAATATTGAATGATCTTTCCAAATTAATTCAAATCCTTTGCTCAATAAAATTGCAGTAGGCTTTTACACTAAAAATTCTCAAATATTTTAACTAAAGTTACATAAATAGATATTTTTAGATTCTGAACGGGGTGAGGAATGTATTAGTTTTACAATGATGTTTATTTTTTTTTCGTGTATAGTGTGTACAAAAATTCTGCTATAAATCTTGCTCCGATGTATCAATTTTCATGAGGAGGTAATTTCTTAATTTTCTTAGAGTGTTTGTAATAAATAAGAAAAAAAAAAGAAAAAACTTAGAAAAACGTCCGAAGATAATGGGGATGGATGTATACCTGTAAGCAACAATAAACCATTGCTTACGAAAAAACAATTCTGAGAAGAGTTCAATTGATAGTGATGCTTTGTTAACAATATATATGACATTTTATAGTCAAATAATTAAATATAGGCTTTATATATTTTCTTTAATATTATTTGTTTAATGTTGTACCGATTGACCATGTACCATGTTTTACCCTGGTTGTTCACATTTGCTGGTAAAACTCCTGAAAAAATCGAAAAATTACCTCTTTAAAGGACCTCCTTAGTGAAATTTCCTTTTAGAAATATTTCTATCATTATAATAGTTGGAGCAAAATTTCTGGTAGAAAAGTTGTGCACAGAAAAAAATAAAACCGTCATATATTTTAATTAATATCTACATTTCTAGGTCCGTAAAGTTAACCGCACAACATCAATATTTTCAAACCAAATTTTCTCACAAATTTGTAAGTCTATTGTAAATATTTGTAACTTTTGATTTCCGTGTACACGTTAATGAGATTTTCCATTTTTAAGTTTAGGTAAGGGGAGAGTAGTGGAGTATCATTTGTGTGGTGGCACGGTGTTCAGCGTTTTATTAGTTCTCCACTACTCTCCTCCTACCAAAACTTAAAATTGGAATGTCTCGTTAACGGATTGATGGATACAATAAATGTTGACACAAATAAATGGGACAAAAACGCTTAGTGAATCATCTTGTATAATGCATATGCAATTACTTTACCATAATGTGACATATATTGTTGACAAAGTAACACTATTAATCGAACTCCGTTTAGAATCGTTATTCGTTAGCAATGGTTAATCGTTGTGTACAGATAAACATTAAATTTCCCCTCTATATTCTACCTTCCCAACTTTTCACTTACAACAGTGGCCCACCAATCGTGCAAAGTATGTCCGTCTGTTTAAAAATGTAGTTTCCTTCATTAATTATTTTATGTATATTACAATTGTAATTGTTTATAATTTGTATACTTCATTATAAATTTACTTTGCTGTGTGATTTTTTGTTAAAAAAATATATATATATTTATATACCTATATTAAATTCTCACAAGTTTAAATTATTACCTATTTTGAGTACCAAAAACTGACTTCTTGACTTATTTAACAAAATAGTAAACACTTACCAGATCTCCAAAATATGAAGAAAAGCAAAGATTATTGCACTCCTAAAACCTGGTAAGGACCCTAACGACCCCAAAAGTTACCACCCCGTCTTTCTCCTATGCCATCTGTATAAATTATTTGAAAGATTAATCCTAAATAGATTAGGTTCTACTGTTGATAACAAACTCATAAAGGAACTAGTGGACTTCAGGCCTGGAAAATCATGCACAGACCAAATTCTCAACTTTCACAATTTATCGAAACTGGTTACGAAGCAAAAAATATCACCGGCGTAACCATCATAGACCTCACAGTGGCCTATGATACCGTAAACCACAATTTACTTCTGGAGAAACTATACAAACTCACTGAAGACTACAAACTAGTAAAAGTTATTTAGACAATACTCCGCAACAGACCATTTTTTGTAGTCTTGGAGAGTAAAAATAGTAGATGGCAAACCAAGAGAAACGGGCTCTCCTAGGGGACAATGTCTTAGCTCCGATAGTATACAACGTCTATAAAACTGATCAACCTATCCTAACACAACCAAGTGTAAAATCTTTCAAATACGCAGATGACGTGGCTCTGGCAATCCAAAGTAATAACTTTGAAGAAGCAGAAAGTAAGATGAATTTTTCACTTCAGACCATGCTAGTTTATTACCGGAAAAACCATCTCAAACCTAATCCAGATAAAACCCAGATATGTACCCTCCATCTACGTAATAAACAAACAAATCAGAAATTTAAGATCATTTGACAAGGAAAATAACTCTAACATACTACTTTTCCTAAATATTTAGGGGTAATACTGGATCGTTTGTTAACGTTTAAACAACACTATGAAAACACGAAACAAAGAATAAATGCTTGAAACTCTCTGATTAGGAAACTAACTGGATCATCTTGGGGTGCCAATCCTCACACCCTAAGAGTCTCTGCCTTATCACTATGCTTCTCGGTGGGACCTCAACCCCCCTCACACTATATACAATACAAAAGTTTTCATTTTCACATATAATTAATTATTTAACGCATATTTGGTATAAGATTTTCAATAAAGAAAAGCGGAGAAGAGCAAAGAATGTATTGATTATACTATGATTTGTATTATAATTTTTTTTTTCTGTGTACGAAATATATTAGTAGACAACTTTTCTACCGTACTACAGAACTTTTCTGAAAGAAAATCTGACTGGGGTGGTACTTTAAGGTTGTAATCTTTGATTTTCCAAGAAATCTTCCCAATAAATGGGAAAAACGAAAAAATAAGTACAATATTAAACAAATATTATTAAAAAAATGTTTAATGCATATGTAATTATTTTACCATAATATGACATTGTTGAATAATATTCTTGAAAAAGCAACGCTATCAACCGAACTCCACTCAGGATCGTTTTTTCATTAAAATTGGTCAAAATCGTTGCGTATACTGATGTCAAGTATAAATTAAATTTTCCCTCTATTATCTTCCCAACTTCTCACGTACAATAGTGGCCCATCCACATGCGAAGTATGTCCGTCATTTTTCTTTTTTTTTTCTGCCATGAACAAATTTTCTACCAGAAATCTTACTCTAATCAAAAATTAAGTTAGCAATTTTTTCAATGTTAATAAATCGGTGCTTACAGATATAAATTTGTCACCCATTGTTACCGACTGCATAGGTAGGTGTTGAGACATGAAATGATAAAAATTAATTTATAATATATATCTTTGTTTTCGGAGCCCCCTTCAGTGTTGTGCCTAAGCCTTTTTTTACAGGGCGAGAGGGCGGGAAATTTATGTTCACCCATTCTTAAAATAGAAAATTCCTTAAAAAAATAACAATTTAGAATTGTTTATAAAATAAGACATTTTTATTTAATTAAATATAATATAATAATATAATGAATGTTATAAATGTATAATATAAAATCAAACTTCGGATTTGTCTTTGAAGAAAAACTTTCAATGATATCCACTGGTATACCAGGTGATCCATTTAAGTGAATACACTCATATCTCGGAAAGTGTTAACTTTTTCTGGACTTTGTTTCTAGAACATTTAAAACACAAGCTGCTCTATAATTTTATATTTATTTTATTTTTGGGAGTAAAACCACTACCTAATTTTGGTATTCATATGGCGACCTATATTGACAAGTCCATAAATAGATAGGATATTTGTTAAAATAAATGTTTGTGTTGGAATTTATTTCCGTCAGTCCGTTAACGAGATATTTCACTTTTAAGTTTTAGTTGGAGGAGAATCGAGATTTAACAGAAATCAAACATTTCAACACTAAAAATTATTTTAACTAATTCTCCATCTATTTATGGACATTTTAATATAGATTGCTATTTGAAAATCAAAAGTAAGTATCCCAAAAAATAAGGATGACAGAAATAACGTAAATATGAAATAGTAGAGCAGCTTTTTTCTTAAATGTTATAGAAAACAAACTCCGGAAAAAGTTAATACTTTCCAAGATAATGAGTGTACCCACTTAAATGGATTACCCGGTACTTATTTCCTGGTAAATATGTGACAGTGAAAGCCCGCATAAACGATCCTGGCACATTTTTTTTGGAACTATAAATCATAGTTTAAGATACACTATATTTTAAACTATGGTAGAAATTAATGATAAAATACTACGGCCGAACCGCCAAAATGAAAAGATACACCAGAAACTTTGATCTGGTTCAACCATAAATAACATAAATATTTGAATACATATGTATAAACTGGATGTCAAAGCCTGAATCGTAGAGGAACAAATACAGATTTTTGATTATATAGATAGGAGATATAGGGGAAGAATTGAAAACATCGGAAGATAGAGATTGAAGACATGATAGAGAATCGGTAGCGATAAGGAACTTATTGGGTTGTAAAATGGAAATAAGATGGAGTGATTCAATGATAGCAAAGCATTCAGCGGTATAAGAAGATGCTATGGTGCTAAGATGCTAAGATGGAGGGCTATTAGAGAAAAAATTTGTAGATCAGAGATGAAGAAAGCGTACCCGCTGATAAAGAAGACACTGTCCTATCAGTGAAAACTAAAATTGAAAGTGGAAAATTGTTCTGCAAATAATCCAAAAAAGATTATTAACAAAATTAGTAGGAGAATTATTAAGAATCAATAGAAAACTCAATGAAAAATGTATCGTAATTGACAGAAGGTAAAAAATTGACTTCGTAGAGAGGCGATTTAGTCAAACTAATTATATAGTTACGAGATGCCACCAGGAAATGTGCAACTTAAGAGAGAATCGGAATAGATTTATTAACATAATGCCAGGCAACTAGTACATTTAAATATAATGAGATTTCGATTAGACAAACTAACTCACTTATCTTACCTTACCAGCTTTGTTATTAATTGGTATAATTATAATATACAGTTTATCATATGCTATTACTAGATATATTTATGACATTACTCTATAATATTTTTGGTTTAAATAAGAGGCAGTAAAAAAAAAAATGTTTCAGTTTGATACTAGACAATTCCAGTGGCATCATTTGGGGAGGGGCAGGGAAGGCATTTCCCCTCTCCTTGTCATTAGCGGGCCTCTATTAGGCCGGGTATGGGTTAGTTTTGAACCACAAGCTTGCAAACATAATTCATGATTTATGTTGCATACGGCCTCTCTCAGCTACAGTTCTTCAAGATTTGTTTGTGATAAATTATAATTGTAATACGTGTGATAATTGTATAGAATATTTTTTTTATTGTACTTTCTGTTAACATTGATTGCACTTTAGCTGAAATTACCGATTTCTCATAAGAGTCTATGTAAATTTTTGGAGCGACTATTCTTATTTTATTTATTCTATGATTACACTGATGTCCATAGTGACATGGTTATATTAATTGTAAATATAATATATTATATATATATATACTCCATATACATATTGACGCAAATAGAATATAAATTGGGGTAAAATTCACCTTAAATTAAATCTTTATAAAGGAGCTATAATAGGTAATATATTTAGGTATCTCTCTCTATATATATATTTATTATTTAGTCATTGTTGTCCCCCAAAAAAATTGATTATTCATGCCTATGATAGTAAATATAAAATGATGTAATAAGAATGAGATTGTGTTGAGATAAAAATGTAATATTGTGACGGACGAATTAGTGAGCGGTTTTTTTCAGTTTTATTATGGGCGGGTCAAATCATTTGCCCCTCCTCTCAAAAACTGAAATGATGCCACTAGACAATTCTAGTAGCTCCCCCAAATTTAAGCACCTAGTTACGCATATTATAAAGACTAAAGTAATATAGACATGAAATAATAATAATAAAAATATTTTCTTAAAAATACAGACATACCTACACCACTATAGTATGTACTATAAAGAAAATATAATAATGTATATCATATATAATTTAATTATAAATACAGAATGCAACCTATAGGTAAGAAGTAACAATTATGAATTATTTAGAATAATTATAAGTGACCTTATTTTTTTCAGTCTCTAGCTTATTTCTAGGTTATTAAGAAAAAAAGAACTTATATTGCATTAAGAAATTTACATATTACGACATTATCAACTTCACATTAGGTAACGACGCCGACCAATATTATGCTCTTTTTTCACGTATGAAGGTCGTAATGCCTACTTTTTTGCTGTGGCGTATTTAATCATCCTTTTAGAGGGAGCGAATTGGCGACTCAGATTTGTTTCATTACCATTTGACCACAGATAATCAAAATTTATGAATTTTTAACAGGCCCGTGAATAAGATGGAGGAGGTAGGGATTCAAACCCATATTTTATTTCTTTTCATCTTTACAACTATTATTTTTATCGAATTAAAAGTAAATTTACTTCTGGATTACTGAAGTATAAAACTGATCGAAAAATTATAATTTATGTTCTTGATTTTTGATCATATTAATTATAGATATAGGTACAATAATATAATTCATTTTTTTTTTTTTGACTTTCTTGTAAAATATTTAAATTTCCAACATATCCTAGTAAAGAATTTAACGAACCATAATTCGTTTTAAAAATGTATACACTAAAATAATAAATAGTTACATAAACACAGATCCAAGGGGCCACCCTCCCTGACTTGTTGGGTGGTGTTGGTCGGTGATAGTTTTTTTTTAAATTTATAAGTCTACCTTATAGTATAATAATTATTATCATTATACATTTTCCTTACATTTTAGATTCTAAGTGGAGTGAAGAAGCTTATGGTTTTACAAAGATGTTTATTATTTTTTTTTTTTTATCTATGGACATCTTTTCTACCAGAAATCTTGCTCAGATTTTTAAGTGTAGCATCTTTTCTGAAAGGAAATCGAACTGGAAAGGTACTTTAAAAAGGCTATTTTTTAATTTTCCCAGAAGTTTTCATAAAAAATTAGAAAAACCATGAAAAAATAGAGGAAAAACAGTAAACTGTACAAAATGCATTTGTTAAATATTACGGCATTTTTTTTCTGTGGACAACTTTTTTACTAGTATTTTTGCTCAGATTTCTAATGATAGCCCTTTTTCTAAAAAGAAATCTGACTAAGGAGGTACTTTAAAGAGGTCAGTTTTCGATTTTCCCAATAAATTGGAAAAAACTGGGAAACAACATGAGAAAACTATAGGAAAACAGGAAAATAGGTACAATATTAAACAAATATATAAGGCCTATGTAAATATTTTACCATAATATGGTATTTACACTCATGACAAATCAACTTTGCTCAGAATGGTTTTTGCGTTAGCAATAGTTCGTTGCTTACAGATATACATTAAATTTCCCTCTACTAACTTCCTAACCTCTCACCTACCACAGTGACCGCACTCACATGCAAAGTTTTTATACTTACTTAGGTTAATTTGTATATACCTGAAATATTTTTTATGTCAATGACAATGAAATGTACATTACGGTTACATGATTAGGTTCTGTCAGTTTTAAATTTATACGCCTGTTATGACTTCTATAACGTCATACACTAAACACATGCCACATAACCATATTCAAATTTCATATACCTATAATCTGGCCTATGGGCTATAATAGGTCATTATATTATACCTATACAAAACCGTAATACAAGCACTATATTTTATTAGAATATAATGTTCTTCAAATCTATAAGTTAACTTATTTTTACTGTTTGGTCTTCAAAAATATAAAATACTAGCTATCCCCTATGGCTTTGCCAGTGTCAGTATTAAATGGTCCAGAAATGGTTTTATAGTTTTATATTTGTATGGTTTATATTTTCCACCAAAAATATTTCTC
Source organism: Cinara cedri (assembly GCA_902439185.1). NCBI lineage: Eukaryota > Metazoa > Arthropoda > Insecta > Hemiptera > Aphididae > Cinara > Cinara cedri. The sequence continues at coordinate 859,580 of CABPRJ010000004.1, forward strand.
CAATAGAAAAACAATAAAATAGAATTAATAGGAAACTTAACGAATGGTGGCCAAAATAATAAAAATAGTAAGAATAATTAAATAAAAGAAGCTTAGGAGCTGACATCATATGATCAATATGGTAGTTCCTACCATATTGGAGCAGCACAACAAAATAAGAAATGGACCAAGTGGAATGTGTTAGAACTCTAGAAGCATCTACATGTATGTCAATTAGCATAATATAAAAAAATACCAAATTGGTTTCCACTCTTCTATCTGCTAGAGAAACAAGACTGAACTTATCCAACACTGGAATATTATCGTATAGTGGATGTGGATGGGAAAATTTTAAAATGAAAGCTGCTGAAGAGTAAAAAAATCCTCTGGACTTGCTCTAAGTAAGAAGAATCCACCACTGTAAATGGGTTCTAGAGAATTGAAGGATAGATACTCAAAAAGAGCGTATAAGAGAGCAGTTCAATACTTTAAAAGAACCTGACAGCAATAGACTGAAATTGTTGAAAAGTTCTGATTGTGACATATCTCCTAATTTCTGGAATAAAAGTCAAGTTAGGCTGTGTGTACTACAATTAGAATCTTTTGAAAAAAATATTAAAATTTAAAATACAAGTCTTTAAAAACTAGTAGTCTTGATAATGATATTACAGTCATTAAAAGTTATATTACATTAGAAATTAGATACAATAACTTATTTAATATTTAACTAATTAAATTTATTCATTGACAACTATAAATAATTAAATAACTAATAAATGTATTTATTTAACTTAATTTAACCATAAACAATGTATTGAACAAATTAATATTAAATATTAAATAATAATATCTATAATATAAATATATCTAATTGATTAAAATCATTAAAACACATAATATAATACAACACATACTAACATAATATACAAATAAAAAATACATTGATTTCAAAAAGGTTTGCATAAAAACTATTTCTTCATATTTCCTGAGACATCTATTTATTTTAAGTAATTCAATTATTACATTTATAGCTACTTGAAAAATATTTTAATTTTTCTAACCGAGAATTAGTAATCAGATTTTTATTATGAAACAATTTTTTTTTTAAATTTACTTAAATGTTTTATACAAACGTTATTAATAAACTGTAGCTATCCATACAAAAATTTAAAAGATAACAAATTTTACACATTATAATATTGTACATAAATATTTCTTTCAGACAAATGAATATTTATAAAAACATTATATTATAATATATAATTGGTACTGTAATAAATTACCAAAGTATAAAATACCTACAATATACATGGGTCATACACCAGGGTTATTTTGGAGTGCTTGATTTTGTTGTAATGATAAAAAAGCTAAATGGCCTTTTGGACATTTATTGGCATAATGGCCCTTGAATCCACACTGAAAAGTGAACATATGTAAATTATAAATTCAATAGTATTCTATAAATATAATAATCAACTAATCATTTTAGATTTTAAGTGAAGTTAGAAAATTAACAATTATTTCTATTTAAATATAATTCAAATTTCAATTATTTTTAAGTTTCTAAAATGAATATATAATATTATTTATTACCTTATAACATGTAACTTCTTCTAATGGTTTTAATTTTCTTGCGAATCCTGATTGAGAATTTTGTTGTGACTGATCATTAGTCTCCAATTCTGGTTTAATCTTCACAAGATCTGATACCATTTTATGACAATACATTGCTTTATGTCCAGTGTCGCCACAAAAATGGCAAATTACAACAAGTTTTTTTGAATCTTTTTGATTTGTATCGTGTTGTTGATAAGCAGGAAGTTCAAACCTAGGACTAATATTAAATGTGTTATATTTTCTTATATATATATAGAGTAATTTATTTATTTATCTTGTATGATTACAAATACACATATTACACTAATACATTATAAAATCTCAAGTTACAAGGTTACAACAAACAAAAATAAATACATACTAAATACAATTACACATGTATATTTGAACTTTACAATTCTATTTTAAGTACATCTTACCATAGACTACAAAATAATAAGTAGTAATTTCCTCGAGTCTCTAAACGTTTCTTGTATTAATGTAAAAACCACTTGAGATAAGAGGCTCAGTTTTATAAAATTGGATAAGATGCTCTTTTGTTCAACAGTTAATAATAAATATAATTTATTATTGGGTAATAATAAATTAATAAAATATATTTAATTAATTCATTTTTAATCAATAAGGGATAATTGGATGTAATAAATTATAGTTTTATTTATAGTCGTATTATCATTTTATTTTAATGCAGTTTGTTATCAAATGTGTGTATTTAATTTTGTGTATAGTTTAGTGATATAAGGAAATTATAAGTGAAATTATATTATATAGTCAATAATAATAATAATAAATATGTATTTATGTATAACTTTATTATCTGTTTAACTATGTTTAATAATACAAATTAATTAATAAACTCAATATTTAAATGATTTTTTTTTTTCAATTCCCACTTTTGACACACTTTTGAGCTGGTTCTATGAAGAACGTCTTAAGAAAATGTATTTAGAACAAAGACATTTCACTTGCATAAGCATTAATTCATTTAAAAATAATAATAATAAAACATTTTATAAATTAAAATTGAAAATTAAGATTTCTCATCATTATTATTCATTGTTCATAAAATAATAAAAACTATTTAAATTATAATAAAGGCAATTTTAATGGTTTTAATTGGTATATAAATGCTAATTATTAGGTCAGTTAACAGTCAATAATTTAAAATAGCTTGAGTAAATTTTCAATAAAATTAGGTATAACAAACTAATAATTTTTAATAAACAAGTTTCAATAATAATACATGTTCCAATCACCTTATATATTTACACTGTGTAATTAAATGTCATCAATGTAATCAATTGAGTTGAAATAATCTTAAATTTTAATTTTCTGGATGAATACAGAAGTCAAATTTTAACTTATGAATGAATAAGCAATAATAATGCAAATGGTAAAAATTGTCAATATGAACAAAATTTTTAAATGCATTGTAGAATGGATAATTTTTATAAATTATAAATACAAATAACAAAATAACTGACATATTAATTATATATATATATAATATAAGTATTAAATAAATCACGTATGTCAAATTTGAACGTTAAACGTATACCTATATAAAATAATTACATTTTTTTACCATGCATTTTATGTAAAATTGTCAAGCATTTCTGATCCACCAACATTTTTCCATCCATGTAAACATATTTGATTTATAATAAAACATAAAAGTAAGAAAATTATTTGTGTTCCTATGTTGATATTTTTCCAATATTTTAATTTTAAAAGAAATATGAGCATGTGTATTATCAAAATGTAAAAATAGTTAAACCTCACTTAAAAATTGTAATATCAAAAATATACTACATAGAAAAGCAAATAATATTCTTGACTTTAAGTTTGATAATAGGTTGATGAACTCTAATATTAAAATTAACAGAACTAAATGTATCCTACAAAATGCAAATTTAGTTGTGTTTATAAATTGAAATGGTTAATTCTCTAAAGGTTACTCTTTATCTCTCTAAACTGGTTATGTTATTATTATTACATTATGTTAAAAATAAAATACCTACCTATTTTATAATAATTAGACAATATTTTTATACCTCAATTAGCTAAACTAGTTACATTTATTTACATGACAACCAATATAATATAAAGATAATAAAATCAGTATTAATATTATCAAATATCTAAAATAAATAATATACTTATATATTTAAAAAAATTATATATATATAATATAAGTACATACTGTACAAATTTACAATTTGGACCATCCGGGCAAAATCCCGCGATATAATTTATGCAAAGTACACGGCGAACATGTTTATGTTTACAATGTGGACCATGACGACAAAAACCTCGATCATACCATGGACAATCTTTTAATTTACTTTCTGGATCAATGTGTAAAAATGGACACTCTTTGTTATGACACGCATCTAAATAAATTATTTAGGTGACATAAGTACATAAAAAAAATATGTAAACAAATAAATATTTAATCTTACTAAATCGAGCATAGAAATAGCATTCAGGCATTTTGGTCATATCATATTCATGTAAGAATTCACACTGGTCACCTTTCTTACACAAACCACGTAACCAATGTTTACAAACAACTGTGCGATCACCTCGTACATGCCTCATTGGACATAATGCACCTTTGGAACAGGTGCCTTTTGGATAAAATGAACAAACTGCTGCAATAGATTCTAAATAAAACAAAATAAATATATATATTCGAAATAAAAGTATTTGTTTGTTAAAAATAATTTTTACAATTACTTAGTAATTGATACTAATAATACCACAATTACTACTGAGCCAGAATAAATATATTTTAATAAATATTAAATGCAGGTATATGAAATTTGTTTTTTTATTGTAAAATTTAACTATTTAAGAAATGGATACATTTTAATGGTATTAGTTTTTTATTTGAATTCCAGTTTCTATAAATATTTGTTGGCAATTATATTTATTACATTTAGATGATCCACCACTGTCATCGACAGTCTGTCAGGTAGCCAGTAGATCACTTACACTGTACCGTAGATTACTACTGATAGATAGATCACAATTCATACGTATCAATGGTAACAGAATGCTAAGTTCAAGTCCTATAATTATTAAACATATTATGATGTATTAATAACATGAATAGATGTTGTTTTATGCAAAGTGACCTTTGAAAATCTATTGTGAATCAATAAATACGTTTTTTAATAATAGAATTGACCTGAATACATTATATTTAAGTAACTATAAGAAAATCAAATTTTAAGATACATACTGAACATAACTTCTCAATTTTTAAATAGGGAATAAAATAATACAATAATATACGAAAATAATTAAAAATGATCATGAATAACTCAGGTAAATTAATAATTTTAATCACTTACTGTCCATTCCATTAAACGGCAAAGGTAGAGCACCATGTTGTTCGTCTAAGGCTATTTCTACATTGAACTTAATATCATCGAATCCTGCTACAAGCAATTCCATATTATTTGTATGGTTAAACGAACAAGAATAATTTTCTTTTTAATTGAAAAATCTTAATAAGTTTTAAATTTAATTTCAAAATGACGAAGAACAATATTGTTTATTTTCGAAATATAACTGATAACTGATTATGATAATAGCCATAATAGAAATGATAATTGATAATCAGTTACCAATTTGATAAGGACACTGCACGACAAAACATTATGATTGTGTAACTCTGTGGCAGTGGTTCGCAAAATATTTTCCATCGAGGCACATTATTAAGTTACTATAACTTTACTATACTAACTTTACGGCTCGTGACTATATAGACTTTAGAATTGTCTACTTAACTGATATTTTTACCCAATTAATTCAAGAGTGTAAGGTATAGATGAAAACCTATTAATATCAAATAATAAACTAAATGGTTTTTTTTACGAAAAGTTTTCGTAAAACAATCGCAAATTTTTAACAACAGATATCAATCTAGATGGAGAAGATTGATTATTAATAATCCCATAGTTGCAAAATGAAAAAATATTTTCGATTTTTGCCTATTAAAGAATGAAAAAAAAAAAAAAAAAGATTAGGTGACAAATCCTTTTCCAGTAACATCAAATGTCGTCTCATCCAGGACAGCTAGTTCATCAGGGAAGTTGATCCAATACAACTAATAGAAATTCAATTTCTTCGTTTATTGAAATTAAAATATAGTGAAATATAGTCTTACACACATCCATTTTTAAACTTTAATTAATGCCGAGTATCGAAGTATCTGAAAATTATTATAGAAAAAGCAATAATTAGATACTCTTTTACCATTTTCTACTACATATCTTTGTGAATTAAGTTTTTCCACACTAAGTAATATTAAAAATAAAAAATGTGAACGACTTTTATCAATTGAATAAAAAATGCGAGTAATACGCGTTGATTATATTTGTTGTCGATCCCTACTATTATATAAAAATCAAACACATTGTTTCACATTAAAATTAATGCACACATTTTAATTCTTTTTTAAATTTTTGTTATCTATTTAGATTATTTTATATTTGAATAATTTTTCGTTTATTTATTTTATTAATCTCACTTATTATATTAATATATATTTTAATGATTTTCTACAATAACAAAGTTCAATTTTTCACGGCACTTTATTCAAATCTCATAAAACACTTTTTGGGAGTCACTGCACTACGGGTAACGTGGTTATGGTAACTCGTAGATTTTAGAACGGTGGGATGGTGGTTTTCCCGGTTTAAAATAAAAACTAACTGTATTAAATTTCTTTCTATATATGTAGAAACGGTACAGTCGTTTACACACGAGTCACGGTGTTCTCGATACACTCAAACAAAACATTAGATAAATTTGTTTTTCGAGTTGGACTATCCATTTAGAATACTTCGTTAATCTGCTAGCTGCTTTTATTGTTACTGCTGTTTGTTATTATTTTATTTATTGTTAGTCATCGTTGTGTCTAATAAACTATTGATTTCACCCTTAAAACGACGCAATGGCTGAAGGTTCGAATTCAAATCAATTTCAGTTTATGCCCCAAGTTGTGCCTATTTTCCGTCCACAACAACTGCCGCCGCCGCCGCCGCCGCCTCTACAGAACGCGCATTTTCGCATGCCCGGCCAACCGATTTTCCCGGTACCACCACACTTTGGATATCCGCCAGTCACGTGGTCACCAATACATCAATATCCAATATCGCAACCGATATACAATCCCTTTGAGGAGGATAACGACTACAATCACGAATACTACAACAATAACGGGCATAACGGCTGTCCAATCGACAATATGCAAAACAGACAACAATCGCCTCGACGATCGATACGAACCACGTACACTCGAAACGTGTCCAGTAAAGTATGTCCGCTTTCCATACAATAATTAAATTGGAATCAAATGCACTTAATCGATTATCAATAAATAAAAACAGTACCTATATAATCTACTCATCCGTGATTTATCCACTCGTGGTATTCGATTTCAAATCAAATGTCCCATTAGTTTTGTATCGGTAACGGATATGTCTGATACCTACCTATTGGAAATTCGGAAAACAGTAATATCTATAACTCGCCACTATTGTTATTAAATTATTTAAATTTTTTTTTAAAAATACTACATTCCTAGCCATTAGTTTTATCTACATCTACAGATATTAGTAATGTACCTATATCATTTTTGACGTTTTTAATATGATGAATATAGTTGCAGTGATAATTATTTAATTACATATATTTATAACATAAGCATATGCAGATTGGTTTGAAAGTGAGTAGTTGAAAATAATAATGCTTAATACAATAAAGTAGTGTTATAGATACTGGTTTAGTTGACTAAACCAATAGGTACCTAATAATATAATAGTACGATTTGCTGGTTGTATATCTTATACTAATTAAGAAAGTCTTAAGGACAATCATGTTTCAATTGATGTTGTAGCGGGTATGTAAATTTATGAGTATTAACTTCAGTGAGTAATTTGTACGACCGATATTAAAAAGAAAATCCAATTTGGAGAAGGGGTAATTTTAAGTACTGGAGACATGACCTATTTTTGTACCAGTTGAACTTACAAACTCAGTTATTTTCTAATGTTTCATTTTGGGTGTTTAAACGGAAAAACTAATACCTACAACTTTAACACAAAAATTATTCTCTAACGTATGAATTTAATACTCTTCTATTATAATAGGATTTATGGAGTTGTATTATATACTCTATTTAATTAGAACAATTTTTTTTTTTTTTTAACTTTTTGTTTTAGGTTGGTACTAATATACATTTTTAAACTAATGAAGAGACAAACCATTTAATTTGATTAGTCAAATTTTTTCAAAGACACACTTGCTATTATTTCACCCAATAGTAGATTGTTCACTTAAGTACTGCTTGCTTTATAGTTACTTGTTGAATTTATCCATTATAAATTAGCAATTATCTTACTTTGTCATAGTAAAAGATTGTTATTATATTTATAGTTAAAACATTTTTATTTAAATTAATGGTTTATAAATGTACCTATTAGGTAATCTAGTTTATTTATACATAGTTTATAATGAATATACCTAGCTAATTTTGTGAAAAAATGTATATATTACCTAGGACATATGTATTATTATATAATTTAAAGTAATGAGAACATCATGTTTTTGTTATTTATTTATTATTTGCTATTGTTTATTAATATAAGAACATAATTAATGCTGTAAATATTTGAAACAATGTAAAATTAAAATTAATTATACCTTAATATAATAAAAAAATAATAATTTATTGGGATAAATGTTGAAAATTGATCAAAAATAAAAAAACATGATACTAAAATATCATATTATATTTTCTTTTTTTTCCTTCTTTTTTTGGGGTTGTATAAATTTGTCTAAGGGTCGCCATTTAGTGGCCCCTTGGTCACATTTTCATTTTAATCTTAGTCCTAAATTTCCAAATTAAAAAAAAAAAATAATAGAATTAAAGAGTGATCTAACCGATTTCATGTAAATATGTCACTGAATATAATTTTTTTTCAGAACTAGGTAATTGCTTCATTACATCTGTTACTAATTGAAATGAAATTGATCTAAATTGCTATATTTTGCGAATGTTTTGAAAAAAAGAAAATACCAATATCTAATCTTTTTTTTTAAATCTATCAACATTTTGACTATTCCATAATTATTAATTAGTAACCTTAATTGTTTCTCAATATATTTATTTACATGACTTGCATCCGTTTAAATTATGTATTATTTATTTTGAAAGTGTTTTCATTAAGATCATTTTTTTTCAACTGGGTATTTACATTTACCTCTTAATTAATCATTATTTCTTAACACACATCATAATGTCTTTGCTTTATCCACTTAAAATAGTTAATTTTACTTTTTCTATTGAATATACTCATTACATGTAAGTTTTCATAAAAAAATGTGCTTATTTTTTTATGAAGACAGTATAAACAAATATATTGTCTCTATGTTCCTATATAGTATATAGTAGTCAATATTATAAATTAAAATGTACAAAACTTAATTCTAACCCGATACCTGTGTAATTTGAAAGTCTTAAAATACAAATGTTCTCAATTCTATGATTTTTAAACTAATAATTAACTATATCATCTAATTTATTGTTATTAATTTTAGTTTGATACAAGACATGAAGAGTTCAGAAAACACTTAGAAGAAACGGGCATCTTATCTTCTTTCACAAACATTTTAGCTGAAATGTATCAAGATCCATTGAGACCCAATGATTCGTTGGGGTAACTATTCATATTTCTAAAATAATTAATAAATTCATAAAATATATATGTTTGTTTTTAAGATATATTAGAGATAAATTAGCCTGTTCAAAGCCAGAAGTGGCCGAACTTTCAAATCTTCGTCAGTGGTGTGAACAGTATCAAATAAAAACAATGCGCCTTGAAAAAGAATTAAAACATGTCATTGAGCGGTTGAGGAAACATGAACCATATATTACTGATGATTCTCTTTTTGAAAATTCTGCCGAAAATGACTGTAAATCGTGTGTATTAGATACAGAAAAACAAGAACTTAAATTTTGGAATAAGGAAGAAAACGCCAACCATAAATCCATTAAGGATAATAATCAATAAGTTGGTTGGTGTTGGGTTTTGTAAGTTAGACAAATATTAAGTTAATTACATTTGTTATTGTTTCTAACCAAAAAGTTATCAATTTTATTCTTGTTACAGATAATTTTTAATTTATCTGTTTTTAAAATTGGACTGCTTATTAAATTTTAAAGATGTTACTAAAAAAAATTCTTTTATGTTGAATTGTTAAAAATTCTTTATTCAGAGAATTATTCATTAGAATAATTTTTTAACCTATTATGTTATGATTATATTTGTATTTTTGAATGTATTTTCTCTTTGAAATCTAATTTTATTTATGCTACCTTTTTATATATATATAATATTATCTTGACTTATTCTGGGGTTTTTTTTTTAAATTTTTATCAGTTATCTCTTTGGAAGTTGTCTAATTTTAATATAAAATGATTTATTATTTATTCATATTATGCTCTACACTTATTTTGCCATTATAGATAATTATTTTTATTTAATACTATGTGGTAGTTTGGTCCAACATTTTATAATTCGCAAACTATATAAATTAAATAATCATTTTAGTACTTTTATGCTCATAAACCAATTCACATTTGGCTTTGATATTGAACCACACTGCTCTATAGTATTAAATATAATTTATTTCTCGATAATTATTTTATTTTAAATTACTTACATTTTTGTTTGTCCATTTAACTTATTCTGTGTGTATTACCTATATATTAATTGGTTATCATTTGTGTAGACTTAATTTTACAAAAAAAAACCACTTATACTTCTGTTTTTATCATTATTTTATGTTAATATTTACATGGTTTTTTATTATTTTTTTTTTTTTCTATATGATAATGATTTTAATTTCCTTATGTTGACTAAAATAAAATAATAAAACTTAGTTATTTACTACCAACGATTGAATAACCATTGTTGAGTATTGTTTTTTTTAATTGTAAATTCATTCTCTATTGTTCCTTTCAACTCTTCTGCTATAAAATATGCTATATTATGCTGTACTTTATTTTTTTTATCCATATATTAAGTCATTATTATGAATTAATTTAATTTTTACTTAGTAAATCATGTTTTAGTTTTTAACTTAATAGTTTCATGTATTTTTTTATACTGATATAAGTAATTGCTCAATATTGCAAAAAACAAATTTCTCTGAGGCCGTAACTGCCATAAGTCCATTCCTAGTAGTGCATGATTAAACAATATGCTGCCTACAAGCAGAAAACTTACATTTTGAAAAAAATAATTACAGAATAATCTTGGGTAAATGGTTTACCAGTTTTCAGTTTCACTATGGTGAAAAAAGTCAAGTTTTTTTGCTTTTATATTCAGAACGTTGTAAGAAATGAATTGGTTTTTTTCTTTATTTTTAAATAAATTTTCTTATTTTTCTAATTATTCTCTAAATCTTTATTTTTTTGTTTATCTGTGAACAACTTTTTACTAAAAATCTTGCTCCTATTTTCAACTATATTTAATTTTCAAAAAGGAAATTTTATCCAAGTGATACTTTAGAAAGGTCATTTTCCTAACGGTTTTCAAATTTTCATGTTTATATTTAAAAAAAATTTCTATCCAAATAGTTTTTCATTAGTTATGATTTATCATTGTGAACAGATATAAATACAATTCTCTACATCCTATCTTCCCAACTTCTCACCTACAACAATGGACCCATCCATTGTGCAATGTATATCAGTCTTTTTAATAAGAATTCCTTTTCTTGCAGCCAGGAGCGAACTGGGACTAAAAGTGTCACCGAGATTTAGAGTGGCCGCTTAAGTATATTGTTAGCGTAAAAAAAATAATTCTCTGATTAATTGTTGAACTTCTTAAAAATTTAGAAGTGGCGTAAACATGCTAAATGGACCATAAGTTTTGAAGATGTTTAAATTTAATCAATTTGTACAATGACCCTACTGTAAACGTGTTTACGAGATTGTAGAGCTGGCAATCGTAGTTCTTTTCTCATTTTCTTTATTGGTTAGATTTCCCGACAATTTTATGACCGTGTGTTTGAACAAATAAAATATAATTCTTGTTTTTTTTATCCGAACAACTTTTCTATCAGAAATCTTGCTCTGATTTTCAAGTGCAGCACTTTCTCTAAAAGAAAATTTACTGGGGCGGTACTTTGTGGAAGTCATTTTTTTAAGTTTCCTAAGGGTTTTCATAATATGTAAGTGAGAATTTGTACGAAATGTTTTATTTTCAAATCGAAAATATTACGGTGCTTTTTGATTTTCTCAGGAGTTATTCTAAAACCATAAACATAATATGAAAGGGAAGAATAATATTTTTATTTATATTCTTTTCCAAAAAAGAGTACATCTTCTGCGGGAGTGCGTAAAACAACCGAAAAATATTTGAGCTGATAGTATTTTATCCGAAAATATTACATCTACACATATCTATAAATATTTTTATATATATCTGTGATTACAGCCGATTATAATAAAGGTATTGTATTAGGTTAATTCCAAAAAAGCGATAACGCGTGATAAGAAATAAATATAAAGAAGAGAAATTCTGTACATATATTTTAAAATGAAAAACAAGCTCTAAGTAATCTACTTTTATGTCTACCTATTCTTTTATATATTTATCTATGTTCTACGTCTAGTCACCTGGGAGGGTTCAGTTTTTTCCTAGTAATCTTACTCTGATTTTTATGTGTAGCAACATTTCTCAAATCTCAAGTTATCTAGATAGTACTTTGGAGAGGTAATTTATTGATTTTCGACGCCATTTTTTAAATAAAAGCACTTAATTGGAAAAAAACAGGAAAACAAACAATTTCGTTACTTTATAAAAACGTACGTTTTCTACCAATAAAAATGATATAATCGAAAAATCACATGACACCTTTTTGATTTACTTTATTACAGTATCATTGCCAAAACTTTTGAGCATTTAAGAAATTTAAATTTTTGGTTGTTTTTTTGCTGTAATTATGTTATAAATACACGTAGAGATTTGAAACTTGGTAATAATCCTTATATTGGATTTACCTAGACGTGGTAAAATTTTCAAAATCATCGGACTTTTTTTTTTAAAATAAACGTTTTAAAATTAAATTTAAACGAAAATCGCAACATGTTTTACCAAAACTGCGCCCGGAATTGTCTTTCGTCACGCAATGGTTTATCGTTATTTACAGATATAAATGAAATAACCTTATATATCCTATCTTCCCAAATTTTCACCGACAATAATAGCTGCTCCTATCCCCAGTATCAGCCCTTTTTCTTTATTTTTAACATTTATTATCACCACGAAAAAATAGATAGGTATATCAGCAACTTTGTGATATACTCGAGACGTTCCACCTCTCTTCACCCCGTCATAATCGTTGTTCTCAGCTTCTCATTGGTCGCGTATTTTACACATGGTTTTTGAAATTATTCAGTACTAGTAGCATGACAAAATAAATTATAGTTTTTAATAATTTTAATATTATTAATCGATTATTATAGATTTATAGTTATTAGTAATTAATACCTACTTGATATTTTAGGATTTATTAATATCCGTAACAAAATAGACAAGATAAATATTTTATTATGGTTTGAAATTAAATACTTAAGAATAATGTAGTAAATTTAATTACAGTTTATTTAAATTATATTATTTTGTCAGTTAGTGAATTTTCGTTTTTTCTTTTTTAAATCTGCGCTTGATAGTTCATTGCTCAAATTATTTAGACGAATATATATGTTCGTGTTAATATCAGACATAAAGCAATTTCATCGGGTGTGTTTAAATCCTGAATTTTTGGGGAAAACATTTTGTACACAATTTTAAAAACTTGTGGTTTTTTAGATAAACATTTTTGAATATTTTTGAAATCTCTTTCCAATTGTAAAACTGCTTTAAAAATACTGAAAGATGGAATTTCTAAATTGCCTCAAGATAAATGATTTGTCTTGTTATCCGGTGATTTTTGGGTTATGTGGAGCAGTTAAAGAAGGATATTTATTATAGACACGATAGGCTACATGGCCGGAAACATATTAAGCACACCCTTCTTCCACTATTTAGAATGGTGGTTCTCCAATATCCAGTTAAAACAGTTAAGAAATTTACCATTAATATTATTTATTAATAGTTTTAATACATTTTAATTAATAAGTACCTAAAATACTGGGTATTTATTAAGTTTAATTGATTAACTGTACTACTTGTGATGCCTTTTGATACAAATAGCATTGGTGATTAACTTATGTACATTGCATTTTGTAGTTTATGGATCAACTCAATGCAGGTTAAAATTTAAGTATTAAACAAAGTATAATACAAATTTAAAATAAAACTAAACATAACACAATTGCTTGCCTCTTTTCAGTTAAATGAATCTATATGGTTTTATTTTTCTCCACAAAAAGATATAGCTTTAGCTATAATATTCGACAATAATTAAACAGCAAGTTTTACTCTCATTCGATTTGTACCTTCTACTGTCAAGTGTCTTTCAGTAAATTTGTAAGTCAATTTATAATATTTTCCTGAACTTAATTGAAAAAGAGTTGGAAAAATATTTTTCCCAATAAATTTTCCGTTGGAAATTTATTTTGTCATGATTATGACTACAATAGCACAACACAAGCTTATTGCTCCTATCACCAATCCTGGTAGGCAACAATATGTACATGGTAATGCAGCTTATTCAAATAATTTGGGATGTGATTGTGGCCAATTTCAGATTTTGGTTTTCTATAGTTGGCATTAGTGGCATATTGCGTTCTTATTGGTTGTAGAAGATATATCATCTCATTAGTTGTTATCAATTAATTTATTATTATTATTTATCTGTTGAGAGGATGAAACCTATGTAAATAGTTTGCGCCATATGCATGTTATGGTACAGAAAATTAAAACCAGTATTGTTAATTTTAAATTTCTCAAATTCACACCGGTTTAATCTTTAAGAGAAATTTTACATTCGTTTGTATTAACGAATTTCTTGTATAGGTATATAAAATACAAATTAGTAGGGAAGTATACACAATTTCATAATAATAGTGACTACTAATTTATATAGTATCTCAGACCATTTATCTATTGTTTGTTACCTAGACTAAAGTCTACCTTAATTTATTTCTTAAACCTAACCTATCTACTTACTTATCTTATCTCACATAATAAAACTATTATGTGCTTATGTTTTTGGATAAACAGCTACAGTTTCAAGTAGTAATGATTGTGACTAATGACTATAATATGTCATAAATGAATTAATATTACATTATTATACAACATGATGGTCCGTATTACGGATAAGTCTTATATATAAGTCCGTGGTCTATACTAAAAGAAATACATATATATGTACATAATATTGTTTTTATTTATTAGGTATTTATCATTATTGTAGTATTAGTATTGATTTAATAAAATCAAGTATTTGATAATTTGTATAGAGTAGAGTGCATATTTAGTAAAGTAATAAGAAATATTCATTTTTAAATTTTTATTTAAAATTTTTTTTCTCAAATCACAAACTACAGCAGAAATACTTCTAAGTAAGTACATAGAATAATCAAAATTAATAAAATAAAATGTATCTGTATTCTATATTTTATCAATAAATAATACAATGTAATAATATAATGTATTTATACAGTTAACAAAATAAGAGTGTAAGAAGATAATTTTTATTTTAATCACATAATATAAAAATTAATTATTCAAAATAATGTGCTGTGTAGGTAATTCTAACACTCTGTGAACCACCTGGTTATAGTTGGTTAAAAATGTATAACGTGCATTAAGTGTACAGTTTTCATTAAAAAAATATTACCTTCTTAAAATATTACTTTCTCTTTCCAAACCAAACAAATTAAATGAGTTCATTAATGTAACAATCATTTTTTTTAAACGATGACACTAAGAATTAAACACTAAAATTTTAGATTTTATTTTATTTTAGTTAAAACTTATATATACCTATATAATAGTTTTTTATTATTATTAATTTAAAAGTAAACATATTATATAGATTTTTATACATAATGACTGAAGACAAATCAAAAACTGATGAGAAATACTTGTTGAAAAATGGAAGAGTTCTTCTAACAGAAATGTTTGAGGGATTGGCATATAGTTATAAGGCATTTGATGTTTATCCAGATAGTCGAATAGTTGGATTAAAATTTGTAAGTAGTTAAATTAAAATTGGACCTATATAATTCATTACTAAACTAAATTATACAGAAATCAGAAAAACGAGTTTGTTTACTTGGAGGTGGTGGTTCTGGTCATGAACCATATCCATTTGGTAAGTAAATTCTAAAGGATTTAAATTTAATTCTTAATCAATTATGTGATACCATATAACACTTGACATTTTAAAAGGATTTCATATTAAAAACTGCTCGAGAGCAATTAAAAGTTTTTAGAACACTGATAAGTATCATATGAGTTCACTTATCACACAATACATTGTGTTGTTTCCGCAAACCAAATATAGCCGTATTAGTAATAACTTTAAATTGCTCTCAATATAGATTTGCAAATAAATTAATGTTATTCAATTCCTTAAATTTATTGAAAAAACAAATTTAAGGTTGCAATATAACTATAGATTCCTATTTGAATTTCAATAATTGACTCAAGCCTCCCTAAATCTTTAAAAAAAAATTGTACAATTCATTTTAGATGTTTAAAAATAAAAAAAAAACTTTCATATTGTACATTTTGAATGACATTGTATATTTGGGTGGTTCTTATTTTTCAATTTTTAAATTTTGTCTACAATACCCTTTTAGATTCTGAGCGTAGCAAGTGAGCTATTAGTTTTATAATGCTGTTAATTTTTTAAATTTTTTCTTTGTTTTTCTAGTCTGTGAATACGTTTTTCCTAGTTTTAATTTTTATGTGTAGCAACTTTTCTCAAATCTCAAGTTGTCTAGATAGTACTTTAAAGAGGTAATTTTTTGATTTTTGACGCTATTTTTTAAATAAAAACACTTAAGTGGGAAAAAAACTTAAGTAAACGTACAATTTCATTTTTTATAAAAACAGACGTTTTCTACCAGTAAAAAAGATTTAATATAAAAATCACAAGACACCTTTTTGATTTACTTTCTTACAGTATCATTGCTTTTGAGCATTTAAGAAATTTTAATTTTTGGGAATTTTTTGCTGTAATTCTGTTATAAATACACATAGACACATAAATTGTAGTAAAATGATTCATTATTTTTAAATAAAACTATTATTAACTAGGCATTCAATTAATCATTTTAGAATAGTAATAATCAAAAAATACATGGTATATGTGACATAATGATAATCTGAAGTATGTAATATTATGTTTAAAGGATATATTGGTGAGGGAATGTTATCCGCATCAGTTAGTGGTTATGTTTTTACTTGTTGTTCATCCTTGAATATTTATCAAGCAATAAAGTATTTAAATAAGTACAATGGTTAGTATGGTTTTATTAATTTGAACTATCCTTTAATTTTTCTGTAATATTATTATAATTTAATAGGTAACAGTGGTATTTTAATTATTGTGGCAAATTATACTGGAGATGTTTTTAATTTTGGACTAGCTTGTGAAAAAGCAAAAAAATTAGATAATATTAAAGTAAGCTGTAAAATTAATCAGTTAAAAAGAATGTCTAAACATTAACTTGTGTTTAATTTTAGGTGGCTGAGTTAGTAGTTAGTGATGATTGTTCAAGGCCAGGAGGCAAAGTAGGCAAAAGAGGCATGTGTGGATTATTATATGTAATAAAGGTAGTTTTGTTTGTATAAATTAAATTTTTATAATTATATAATTTTGGGTAAATTTTGAGTTATTATAAGAAGTTAAAATATAGAATCTATTAGTTGTGAAGTAGATAACTAATTTTTGTTTCAATTTTAAATATAAACCACTACAGCCATTGGTTTTACAATTGTACATGTTTATTACTAGTTCGAAATCTATTTAATTTAAACAAAAAAAATTATAAATACACAATTTAATTGATAGAATAAAATAAATCTAGTATAATATTTATACAAATAATTTTATTTTTTAAAAATTAAAAACAAATTTTGATAAAATTGATTAATTAATTAGATTTTAGATATAAATTATTATATATATATAAATGATAAGACCTAATGTACTACAAAATTGGATAATGGTTTCATAACTTATAAACATATATATTTTTAAGTATAATATAGTAATTAAAACATGCAATTTTAATAATTATTACCCTTATTAATTTAAAGTTTAAAACATAATAATTTGGATTATATATTTTATGCATTCTATTATTTTGTTTACTGCCAACACTCCAAAATATATAATATAATCGCTCTCACCATTCTTTTGTAGAACTTATCTAAGTCACATTAAAATTCTTTTGCTACACGAAACACCTAACGGTTTTCTCCACTTTATCCAATGACACTAAATCTTATGTTTGATAACTTCGTCTAAGCCAACGTTCATGTATATTTATTGTAAATTAAAACTTTTGGTAGTTTTAATTATATTTTTACAAGTGAAAATTAATCTTATTAATCTTAGTAATTATTATTGGATTTTCTATAGATACTAGGTGCACTGGCCAAACGAGGTAACAGTATTGACAATTTGTTGTCTGTGGGTAAAAATATTAATGATAAGTTAGCATCGCTTGGAATCTCTGCAACTTCATGTAATGTACCAGGAAAGGATCCATCATTTGTACTACAGCAAGGTGAATTTGAATTCGGAGTTGGGTTACACGGGGAGGCAGGAACTTCTAGAATTAAGGTATACTTATATAATTAGCAAAACTGAATAAAAACCAATATCAATATAATATGTATACCTACTTTAGTATGTTACGGTAAAACTTAGAATAACTTAGAACCTAAGGTCTAGTAAAGACTAGACAGCAAATTTCATGTTTTACCAACTATAATCCAATTGCATTATTGTGTTGTAGTGGTGTGAATGACTATTGAACATTGACTGTTAGATTACCTACTATACTGAAAAAAATGAATGCCGTTTTTCCATATTCAGTTTTTAATTCTTATAAACGATCTCTTGGAATTAGTTGATCTACAACCCAAATCACCCAAATCCTGATTTGGGGATTCACAGATACCTGTATAATAAAATTATAACAAATTCATGTTTTATTTTATAGGCATGTGATGTAAAAGATTTAATTCGTTTAGCGGTAGATAAGATAATAAAAACATTATGTTTAAAAGAATCTAGTATTATTTGCTTAATTGTGAACAATCTTGGATTAGTATCCTGCATTGAATTGGGTGCATTGGCTAAATACACCAAAGAATATTTTGGTATGTATAAATGTGTAATGACTACACTTACTAATTAATAATTATAATTATCTATATATTTTTATTTAATATGTATTGTAATTTTCAAAATATTTATAGACGAACTTAAAATTGAAGTAAGTCGTATGTTTGTGGGAACTTTTATTGTTTCTTTAAACATGTATGGATTTCAATTAAGTGCCATTGATGTGAGTGACAATCCAGAATGGATCAATTATATAGATGAAGAAACATCTGCTTTTGCTTGGCCGGGAAATCGTTTGAACATTGAACCTATTGTAAAAGAGGAAAACCCAGAAAATATTAAAATATCTAATCTTGACGATATAAATCCTAATGTAAAAATAAAAATATATTATACATTATATTTAATTAACCTACCTGAGTACCAAAAAAGACATTTTCAATTCTTTAATAATTTTGGAATTATAAATACACTGAATTGTTTTACATATACTTGGTATCTAAAATTGAGATCAATTTTAATTAAGGAAATTTTATTTTAATTTTTCATCCATAATATATTTATTAAACAGAGTCATTAGTAGTCTATATTACAAAAACTATATTTTATATACAATTTATTACAATAAAGTGTTTGGTGCAAAGGTTGAGGATATAAATTTAGTTTATGTGCATTGAGATTTTACAACAAGTAGGTACTCCCTCCACAATTATACTCTATTTATAGCTACATTCACAATTAGGATTCGCCAGGTTATTCTAATTAATCATCATAACTTATTAATAATTAAATTATCACTTATTATTACTATCAAAGGTATTTAAGTACTATTATTATTACCTTGTTATTATCTATTCGATACTAGCATTGCTTAATAAGTTGTGTTGTACATGTGACAAATTGCCACATAAACTGTGTTATATATTTTTAAACAGTAAAGTTAACACTATTATATCATTATTATAAAGTCTTGTAAGTTAGGTTACAAGTGTATAAACTAAATTTATCCTCGGTTAAACAATTTTTAGATGATAAATATCTGCTTAAGAATAAACCATTTATCTATTATTAGTTAGGAGTGTGTATATCAGAACACTCTATTTTAGTATTCAAAAATATATTGAAAAAAATTGGAGAGGTTATTTTGCAAAATGTTGATATTTTAAATAAATTAGATTTGGAAATTGGAGATGGTGATAATGGTTCAACCATTTCAAGGTTTGGTTCTGGTAAATATCTACTTTTTAACATTTTAAATACAATTATGAAATGAAAAAAAAATTATCTATTGAAATTTTGTAATTTAGAATTACTTGCCACTTTAAACATTCTTCCATTAAGTCATCCAGCCAGTGTTTTGTATTCATTGGCATTAATTTGTGAAGACAAAATGGGTGGTGCTTCTGGAGCTCTTTATAGTTTGTTGTTGACTGGAGCTGCTAGTCATTTAGTTTCTGTGGATTATTTAGACTGGACGGGCGCATTACAAAATGCACTTAAAACAGCTATGACATATTCAAGTGCCCGAAAAGGAGATAAAACTATGGTGATTATTTAGATTCATATTGAATACTTTTAATAATTAATTAATTGTATTTTAATAATATCAAATATAACTAATTTGTTTTAGTTTGATCCAATAATAGCAATACATGAAGTATTTCAGGAATATGGAGACTTGAGAACTATTATTGATTCTAAAGAATACACCCTTCTTTTAGATAAAACATGTAAGGTTCTACAGCTTGTTAATGACAATGTAAAACAAATGAAGGCCGAGTAAGTTTTTAAAATAATAATTTAAAATGTTTTAGTGTAGATTATAGAAAAAAGATTAAGATGTAAATCATAGGCGTGTACACAAGGTGTGTTTGGTGTACTGTGTGATACTATGATGAAACAAAATGATTCATTCTGGGCTTTATATTAAATTCTAACTTATAAGGTATGAAAAATTGTTATTAAGTAACCAATAAAAAAAACCTACTGGCAACCACTAACTGTGATATAACTTAATAATTGTATGGTTTTGAAGTTCATAGGTTCCTAGGTAGTAGTGAACAACTTGATTTTTAATGAATTGATATTTTGCATTCACTATCTTCATTTTTATGTGGGGGATATAAGGCTCATTTAAGGAATAATGGCCCATTTTCTTTATGTTACATTCTGTGAACAAATCCTACGCACGCCTATGGTGTAGATATAAATCATCAAAGCTACATTTCTATCTGATTAAATTAAAGATATTGATAGATATTATTAACCAAATAAGGTAATTTGCTAATTTACTTTGTAAATATATTTAGTATTTAGCCTCATCAGTTCATCCTAAATATAAACATAATATTTTGTTAATATTACAGATTTGGTAAGGCGTCTTATGTAGAAAGTGTTGCTTCTGTTGGTAAAATGGATGCTGGAGCTTATGGGGTAGTTTTATGGTTTAATGCCATTTATACAGCTTATGTAGATGCAACAAAATAATTATAAATTTGATATTCTACTACTTATCCCTCAATGATTCCCTTGTCCTCATCATGACGGCTCCGCTATTTGCAACAATTCCCATATCCTCATAAATTGTTCTGCTCTTTCCAATAAGTTTCATCTTCTCTTTTCTTTATGTTCTTCTAATAATATTCATATTTTCCATTCTTCCTATATTCCCCTATCCATTCAATAATTAATTTCTTTTCCTCTGAAGGTTTTCTTTTATAATTGTTTGTATTACTTTGTATTGTTATTTTTATAATCGCTGAGGTTTATATGTTTATCACACCTCCTTAAAACGAATACAACATTTAAAAAATAAATATGCTATTATAATTTGTAAAAATATGAAAAATAAAATCAAAATAAAATTTATTTTCTTCTATAATAATTAAGTTAGGACAGATACGTTTTTATTAATTGTAGGTTGTTTTTGTTGTAATAAAATAAGAATTACATTTGTAACATAAGAACAGAAATAAGTAAAATATCAAGTTCTTTATATAAGTATGAATTCATATTGGTAGTATTTTAATTTTTGAAATTATTAACCAAATACAATTTTTATTTGTTATTAAACAGTAGGTTAATATAAGTAATAATATGTAAGCAATATAATATTTACTACCTATATTTTACTATATGAGGAGGATGTTTTAAGTTTTTGTGTGGCCATATTCCTGACAATTAAGCAGTGGTGTAGTGGAGTGTATAGGCGGGTATACAAAGTATACCCGTATTCCTATTTTTGAATTAATGCACATAGATGTGTAAATTTGTCTATTATGACCAATTTATGGGTATTGTCTTCATAAAACTAAAAAAAAAATGTTAATAATAATGAATAATATTATTTTATTATATACTCTCCTAAAAGAGAGCAGATAGCAGACCAGTTGGAAAGTTTAAAATTTAGACTTCCATAGCAAATATCCCAGTGAACTTTTTGCTTTCAAACTAAGTACACGTTTATACCGTTTTATCTAGATTATGGTTCTATTGACTATTACTAAAATTAAAATATTTGGTTTAAATTTGAAAAAAATTAATAATTATTCAAATTTTTACTCGCTAAAAGGATTAAAAATGTAACAACAATGATCTCTTGTTACTAGTTCAATATTCCATGTAAAAAACATAAAGTGTACAAATTTAATTAATGAAATCGTAATGCCGTAAATTTGTCAGTTTTTATCATTTTTTATTTACGCTTTTTTCGATTTTTTCCAATTATTATGATAACTATTCAGAAAAATGACTTTCTTAATCGCCAAAGGTCTCTTGTTTTTTTTTTTTTTTTATTGGACAAATTTTTTTGGCAGAAATTTTGTTCAAAACATAAAAAAGATGAACATTGCTGGTACAAAAAAAAAAAAAAACCACATATTATGGTAAAACTAATACTCGCTAAAATCTAAAAACAGGAGACTCTAGACAGATATCCAGTTTGCCACCAATTGTACCTTTTCTGGAAGTATTTTGTATCTAATTGGTGCATTGGAAAGGTAATTTTTGGATTTTTTGTACTTAATTAATATCATTAATAAAAAAAAAAAAAACTACCTATCACTATGATATTCTACTGTTTTCTATTAGAAAATTCAAAATAGTATAATATTCTTACACACAATTTAACGGCCTTTAATTTGTGTTTTATATTTCATTCATTAATCATTATGATTGTAAGTTCTCAACGGTTATTAGCAGAAACAGAAGGGTAGTCTCAATTTGAATACCTAGTACCTACAAATTTGATTTTATTATACTGAATAATACAGAGAATTAATTTTTTTCGTGCAATATTTTATAAACGGGTAATAAACTTATAAATAAATCAAAAAATAACTGCAATAACGATAGGATATGCGACGGTGACTGTGTGCCGTAATATTCCGGAAAATAAATGCCAAGAACATATAAATCCCGGAAAGAATTTCTCCGGAATTTAAAAATTAGAAACCGTATTTATTCGGAAAGTATAATTCCAGAATTCTAAAAGATAATATATATCTTATATCTCTGAACCGCATATCTGCGGAATATATTTCTTGTAGGGCGGATTGTGGGCGCTTACAAAGGGAGTGTGAATATGAAAAAGTTCACAGGTGGGTATTGTGTACTATTCTACCCATTGTGCGTATCTATACACATTTGTTTTTTTTTTTTAGATTACTCAATTATTTTTTCTATTATCAACTATAAAAATGAATTATTTAAAATCATAATGTTAACTAATTTGGTTTGTCTTTACGATGAAAATACTTTGAAATTAAAGTAATTTTTAAGGGTAAACATTTAAATAAGTAAATACAATACTTTATTAACATATGTTTCCTACATATTTATATTTATTTACTATTTATAATTTTCAAAAAAAAGAACAATTTCATGTACTTAACACTATTGTTAAGGTCATGGGACTAAGCATCAAAAATGAGTACTGCCCTACGAAAAAAAGTACGTCTGGTCACCATACCTATAGAAGGTAGTGTTTTTTAGAAGTTTGTACGATGTTTATAATTCCCTATGTTGCTCCTGCATGGTTCGTGTGCTCGCCTATTATTTGTCAATTATACTATATATACGTATTATCCTAATTATGCCAATACTCCTACACAATTAGTAATCGACAACATTTGTTCGAAATAATGAAACACGAAATTTGCCGAAGTCCAAAATAGATAGTGACAAATTATGCCGCTGCTCATAGGCGCGATTTAAATTTTTTACTTAGGGGTTTGACAATTGTATACCGACTAGTACACCCTCTTTAACCTTACTTTAAATATTTCTAAATATCATCTTAAAAAATATTTTTGTCATAAAATACATCATTACTTAAACATATCTCAAATTTTAAAAGGGGGGTGCGATTTATAAATATATTTTCAACAACATAGAAATAAATGCATTATTTTATTTTACATGATATATATTAATCAAAATAAACACAGCTGTACGTTATTTATAATATTAGGTACTACAATTTATAACGGTGTGTCCTGGGCACGAATTAAGGTATACAGGATACGTGTGATAATTGAAGCTCAAATCTTCTCACTTTTGGCAAGGCCACTAATACCATTTAGTATTCTAGAGAACTCTTTACAAACTGTGTCAATATTTAATATAGAATAGTCTAAGGCCGTGATAGATAATATGCAATTTATTATACGCTCTACTCCTCCAGTCTAAACTTTAAACTAGTTTAAGTTGATTTTTATGCCCGTCTATTATTAACTTTCTAGCCCAGGAGTTCCCAACCTTTTTATCATCGAGTACCACCAGACACTTGTATAATCAATACAAGTGCACCACCTCAATTCTAAAACTAAATTAGGAGTCAAATTTTTTTAGCGTATATTTTTATTCATTCATTTCTTTACATTTTTATTATTTGATATTTATGAAAGTAAAAAAAATCTTAATTTTTAGTTAAATCTAAATATTTAAATTTTAAATTACAATTTTCAAATTAATAAAAAAAATAATAAATATAAATAATAATAAAATTAATGTGATATTTGTTTATTTTGTACAAGGACATCAATATTAGGCTGAATGGAACTAATTTTCACTCTTAAGTCACTTTGAATATCGAGCTTACTTCTGTACTTATTTTTCAAATACAGCAATTCAGAAAATCCACTCTCACACAAATAAGTAGTGACAAATGGAGTTAAACATTGTAATGCTTGCTTGAAAAGAGATGGGTATTCTATTTTTGTTGACATCCAAAATGAAACCAATGTTTTTAATGCATCTTTCATTGAGCTGTCACTTACTATATCAATGAACGATTCTTTGTCTTCCATGTCTTCTGGAACTTCTGTATCTAAAGACTCATACAAAAATGGGTTTCTAATCCAATTTTTCTTTGAATGGTCTTCAGAAATTTAAATTTAAAATAAAAGTTTTGTAAAATAAAACACCACTAAAATACAGAACATTCCATACGACATACAAGACGTATAGCGATACACTAAAATAACTCATTGACATTTCGTTCGTATATTTTCCAATAATCGTTATCGTTAATTGAGTGCCCATAACCATATTATATAAAATATAATATAAATAATACCAACGTTAAAACTATAAGAATGCGCTTTATTGATAACAACTATAATAAACTATAGAGTTTATCATTATCTAAAATTCTAAATTGCTACGATTACAAACCCCATGTCATGGACATCAAATATTATTTTTATAAAATAATAATTTTATAAAATTAGCTAATCAAATAAACTAAACTAATATAAATTGGTCTAGCCAAACAGTGAGAACTGAGCGGACACAAAAAAACATTGATAAAACCTTTCCGTTCGGTATCCTGTATTTCTTAATTCATGGACCTGGGTGAACGCGATATTACGGATGGACGGAATGCACATTAAAAAAAGCTACCTTAGGATAATAATAGTACAGCCACTGTTGTAGGTGGGAAGTTGGGAAGGTAGGATACAGAAGGGAATTTAATGTATATAATATGTAAGCAATGATAAACCATTGCTAGTGAAAAACTAATTCTGAGCAGAGTTCAGTTGATACTGATACTTGGTCAACAATATATCTGTTATATTATGGTAGTAAAATAATTTAATAGGTATTAGATATTTTTTTTAATATTATTTATTTAATATTGTACCGATTTTCCTGGTTTATCACATTTACTTGGAAAACTCTTGAAAAAATCGAAAAATGACCTCCTTAAAGTACCTCCCCAGTCGGATTTCCATTCAGAAAAAGTGCTATGATTGTAAATCTGAGCAAAATTGCTGGTAGAAAAGTTGTTCAAAGGGAAAAAGAAGGCCGTAATATTTTTTAACTAATACTTATATTTCGTACATTGTCAGTTTTTCCTTTGGTTTTCCACTTTTATTTTGCAGATTTTCTTATTATTCTTGCTAATAAATTTTTTATTTTTTCTATATTGTTATATTATAGTCAAAATATTTTTCTTTCATTGCGACCCATCAAAAATATTTCGTGACCCAATATTGGATCCCGACATATAGGTTGATAAACGATGACCTAGAGGACGTATAGTGTAACTGTCGGTTGATTTAAGACTGAGCATATTCGATTAATATATATATCGAGTCAGGGAATGAAATTGTGTGCAGTAGCACTCGCTATGTGCAGTAGCTAATATTAAATATGCAGTAGCAAATTTAAAAGTGTGCAATACTCATTTCAGGTTTCTATACATTTTTATTTGATTAATATCCAATATTGATAAGTGAAAAAAATGACAATTTCTAATTTAATGTATATATTTAAAATCCTTTACACTAAAGATAATACCGACTACGCCGGCTGGACGGTGTCGATAACGACATTCGTTTTTTTTGTCTTGTGTGTCTAAATTCAACCCTCATTCAACAGTTGTATATTGGCTTAAAGAAAATAATAGGCATGCTAAGGTACAGGCGTATGCTGTTAAGCAGTAACGGTTTCAAGGGGTGTTATTTGAAACTGAATATTCAAAAAGTATTTCTTTTGCTGGGAATAATAATATCAAAATTTGTTTTTAACTGAATTTATATAAATGTTTTAAATATAACATTGTGTTTGATGTTGTTCCCAGTAAAGTAGGTATTTGTTATAATTTAATAATATAAGTATGTTAACCCAAGCTAATTAGTTTTTAATTTTAAAATTTCTAGTCATATATTAAAAACTTATAGAAAATTGTCTTAGATCGTATTTATTATAACTAATTATTAATAAATAGCAAAAATAATTATGCAACGAAGTTATACGTGGCATGTGCACTACTATATAGGTCTATATTCATTATTTTAAACTATTTTGGTGTGTAGAATTAAGTGTGCAGTAACAAAATACCCTAATTTTAGGCCCTGTATCGAGTCACTCGTGTTGTATCCAACGACGGGAAACCGCGAGTGTCTCGACCAGTAAATATAATCGTCGTGCTTTACGAATTTACGTTTAAAATACCTCCCACAAAACAAGCAAAGTAGTACGATTGTTGAATATCACGCCGACTACGCGAATTTAAACCTAAACAAACCTTTTATTAATATTAAAATTACATTTTACCATCTTATTAATGTTACAATTACATTTTATGATTTTAAAGTTAATTATTTTGTACATTGCCGAGCTAACTAATAAATGATCTGGTTATTAAATCAATAGGTATAGTACAATCTGGGAGCATATAACATTAAATAATACAACAAAAAATATACTATAAAAACAACAATTTCAATTGGTGAAATAAATTATTTATTTCAAACATGTTTTTCATTTGAGAAAATGAATTAATAATATTGTAACATAATCAAAATAATAATATCTAGTCTTAGACAATTTTAAGTGTATGGCATATTTTGCCAATAATTATTCTGTTATTAATATTGGACCCGAGAACAAATGAGTTTAATTTAAAATTATTTAGATGTGAACAGCATGTAAAAAACTTAATTTAATTAAAAATATTACAAAATTTAATTTACAATCCAAGATGTATTTCGCATATGACACATGACAATGGAACAAGAGAAAACATTTTTTTTTTTAAAAGCAATTTTATTTACAATCTATACAACATTATGTATAATGAGCAAATTTGATAGTTGATGTAATAAGTAACAGAATTTAGCAGAAATTTGTGGGCAAGCACTCAGCAGCACCACCCGACCCTGAACATTTTAGATGTCGTGATTTTTTTTTTTTATTTTAATAGGTCTCTAGGCCACTGTCTTTTGAGTCTTCTGCTTACGTTGCCAGGAAGTGAGATGGAAGAAAGTTGCTTTATTAATGGGTTACTGTGAGAGTTTAAGTTGGAGTGAAATTAAGAGTAATGTGCTTTTGCTAATTGATTGAGTGTAGGAATTTTTAGATCTTTGTGAAGATTATTGTTTGTGAAATACCCAGGAGAAGATGTTATTAATCGTAGGCAGATAGATTGAAAAGCTTGAAGNTGAATTTTAAGAGTGGTCTAAGGATATGAAGTCTTGAGTTAACAGTTTTACGTTTAAGTTTTATGTGTGGGCTCCAGGTTAAGCGTTTGTCGAGAGTTAGCCCAAGGTATTTAACTTCGTTTGCCTTAGGAATTGTTATATTGTTTAACGTAACATGTGGAGAACCGAGATTACGTAGTGAAAAAGTTACTTGAAAAGATTTAGTTTCGTTTATTTTGATTTTCCATCTGTTTGCCCACAAGCTGATCATACGAGGGTTGTCCCAAAAGTAATGCACAAAGCGCTCTAGCTGTCTTGCAATGAGATATTATCAGCTGATTTTAGTATCAGTTTGTAGCTTGAAGTCTAACGAACACGTGCGTTTTCAGTTTTATTTGTTTTACTAAAGTATGATGATGTGTGAGAGCGATAACGAAAGTGAGAACAATTCGTCAGCTCACATTTCTGTTTTTGAGCAACGCGCATACATTAAAATCGAAACGATTCGTGGTAAAACAGTGCCTGAAATTCATGCCGCGTTAAATGAAGTGTGTGGAACGGATACTGTGGATCGTAGTACGGTGCAAAGATGGCATCAGCGATTCCGTGATGGTCGTATAAGTATTGATAACAACCCTCGCTCTGGCCGACCCTCTACGGTTACTCAAGACAACACTAACGCGGCTATTCTCGCAACTCTACTCAATGGAGACCGACGAATAACGGTGATAGAGATAGAGAATGAAACAGGTATTTCAAAATCAAGTGTTCACCGCATTTTAACGGAAATTCTACAGAAACGAAAGATTGCAACACGTTGGGTGCCTCATTTTCTGTCACCGGAACAGAAGGATACACGCAAAGACATCTGCCGTGAACTCCTTTCTCGCTACGAAAATGAAAAAGAAACGTTTCTTGATCGTATAATTGCAATAGATGAGACTTGGATCCGTGATTTTGAGCCGGAATTAAAATCTCAAAGCAATATTTGGAAGGGAATAACATCACCAAGAGCAAAAAAAGTTCGTCGCCAGCAAACAAAGGTGAAACAAATGATGATTTTTGCTTACGATAAACTTGGGATAATTGTCACTGATCGAGTTTCAATTGGCAGTAGTGTAACCGGGGATTACTACAAAACATTCCTTGCCAAAAAATTGCGACCAGAAATCCGTAAAAAGCGACCAGGAATGTTACAAAATGGTGTGTCCATATTGCACGATAATGCGCGGCCGCATATCGGAGCACCAGTCGTCGCTCTTTTGGAGAAATATGGATGGGAACGCCTCAAACACCCACCGTATTCGCCGGATTTAAGTCCCCCGGACTTTGATTTATTTCCAAAACTGCAGGAACCACTTAGAGGGATCCGTTTTCCCAACTTAGATATACTAAATGAAGAAGTGAGCCGAAGGATCCGTAAACTCAACAAAGATGGCGTCCTATGCGGCATTCAAGCGCTCCCGAAACGNGTAGTGAAAAAGTTACTTGAACAGATTTAGTTTCGTTTATTTTGATTTTCCATCTGTTTTCCCACAAGCTGATCATATTTAAATGATTTTGGATCATTTCATTGGCTGTGACGTGGCTTTCGTGGGAGGCGGTTATTAGCGTGTCATCGGCGTATGTGCCTAAGGATGTATAAAATGTCTTGGGTATGTCATGAGTGAAAATCGAGTAAAGGAATGGGGCGATGTCGCTTCCTTGTGGGACTCCAGCTCTAATAGTGTAACGGGTTGTGTAGGTGTTGTTTAGGCGAACAGTAAAGAAACGATTTGACAGATATGATTTTATCAAGAGGAAAAGAGGGGCGGGTAAGAACTTTTTAAGTTTGTACATGAGTCCATCGTGCCAAACCCGATCAAAGACTTGGGAGATGTCAAGGAATACGGCTGTACAAAACTGTTTTTTTTCCAGGGAGCTGGCTATGATATCGACTGTTCTGTGTAATTGGTGCAATGTAGAATGTTTTAATCTGAATCCGAATTGTGTGTGTGGAATTATGTTTTTTGAAGAAGCAAAATGAGTGAGTCTTTTTAAAAGAATTTTCTCAAAAATTTTAGAAAAGGTTGGGAGAAGACTTATGGGTCTGTAAGAGGCAGGATCTTGTGGTTGTTTATTGGGCTTAGGTAAGAGAAAACATAAAAAACAAAACATGTTAGCAAATAATTTTAATTTATATAAAAATAAATTGTTATCAAATATAAAATATATAGAGGGGAATTTAATGTATATCTGTATGCAACGATTAATCATTACTAACAAAAAACGATTCTGAGCGAAATTCGGTTATACGTGTTTTGAAAGGCCGTAATGTTTACGCGATTTTAAAATAATATATTTTGTAGGTACATTTTCCCATTTTTCTTCGTTTTTTCCATTTATTGGGAAAATCAAAAGATGATCTTAAAGTAGGTACCTACCTTCCCAGTCACATTTCCTTGCAGAAAAAGTGCTATCACTGTAAATTTGAGCACAATTGCTGGTAAAAAAGTTATTTACAGGGAAAAAAAGGCAGAAATATCTTTCAACTAATATACCTACATTTCGTAGGTACATTTTCCCATTTTTCACATTTGATAAAAAAACAACAGAAAATCGAAAATTGACCTCTTCAAAGTAGGTACCAACCAAGAAATTTTCAGAAAAGAGTCTTCATCGTATACATCGAAGTAAGATTTCTAATAGATAGTGTTCACATAAAAAAAAAAAAAAAAATAATAAACATCTTAGTAAAATCTATACACACTTCATTACACTTAGAATCTAAAAATGAAATTTTATACCATATCAAGTAAATATAATATTTACAATAATTGCGCAAACAAATTACTTTTAAACAGCTGTTAATTACTTATAAAATGGCGCATTTCGATTTAATGACGTACAAATATTTTTTTTTAATCATTTTACCAAAGTTTATAATTATTACAAGGTAATAAATATTGTAATACGAGGTACAAGAAACAAAGATAAATAATTTTGGATTGTGACCGGCCTTTTTTTTCTTTGAAACACTGTGTACCGTCATATTTACGATTGTCATCAAATTTTAATCTTATAAGTAACCATTATAAAAAAATAACGACCAAATTACATTTTTTTTTTACCATTTAGTATAACTTAAAATGAATAGGTACTTTTTTAAATTTTTAAATATTTTTGTTTCCCTCAAATAATTTATATCCACATAGCAGGCACCTACATACCTCCTGAATAAAAACTATAAACTATAACATTATAATATTATCATCATCATTATGTAGCCTCACAACTGTAGAGTTTTGAGCTTTAGGTACCAGTGCTAAATTATAATATAGGTACGTACAAATATGTAGTATGTTATATGTAGGTAGGTATGTATGTAATATTTGTAAGGTCTGATTTTGTTGTGTATTATCATTTGTAATATTTAACTATAGACATTACAATATTATTAATGGATATTAAATTTAGTTAACAATGGTAGGTAGATAAAGTATTAAGTGGGTAAAGTTCACCGTATTTGTAAGTTATTATTTATAGTTAACAGCAGACTAGTTGATAACTATATAGTGTACTCGACCTTGAATCATTTCAGCTGTTAGGACTGCCTTTTTTCTGTTTATCATTATCAATTGTTTTGGCAGTACTCTACTTACCCCCGTTCATCACCCATTTTAGTTTGTACTTCCCAATATTGTGCAACTTGTATTCTCATTAGGCATGTAAATAATATTTTAATAGGGTCTAGTTCTCGTTGTTCTGACGTTCAATATTGAATAAACAAACTTCCGCCAACATGTTGTTAAACAAAGTATCCAAATGCCTAATCACGAAGGCCAATAGTGTGCCGTGTCTTTTCTATCATAAGAATGTAAGTACAATTTTGAACTGTATTAAAATATAGATAGTCTAATATTATTCAAATGTTTACAGGTGATTGATCATTACGAAAATCCTCGAAATGTTGGCTCGTTCAATAAAAACGACAAGAACATTGGAACTGGGCTGGTCGGTGCTCCTGCGTGTGGTGATGTCATGAAGTTACAGATTAAAGTGGACGATTGTGGTAAAATAATTGATGCCAAGTTTAAAACTTTCGGATGTGGTTCTGCGATTGCATCTAGCTCACTTGCTACCGAATGGGTTAAAGGAAAAACTGTAAGGGTTTTATTATGTTATACAAATAGGTACAATTTATTTTACCAATCAACATTTCATTTTTTAAAGGTTGATGAAGCCCTGTCTTTGAAGAATACGGAAATTGCAAAAGAACTGTCTTTACCTCCTGTGAAGCTTCATTGTTCAAGTAATTTTAATTGTCATTATAGTAATTATAATAATATTTTTAGTTCTAATCACAATTGTCTGACGATGTGTTTTATGTAGATTTCATAATTAATTAGGTAGGTATACAACTAAACAATTTTTAAAATTCAATAGGTATTTTATCTGAATTTTTAATTAGAAATAAACTATCATTAGCTTAAAAATAAGGAAGGGAATTAAATACTTTTTAAATATTTTGTCAAAAATATTAGTAATTTATATAATACATGAAAAAAAAGTTTAAAAAATAATTATATATTACTTAATAATGATAAATTTTAATATAGGTATCAAGAGGAAGTAATAGAATTATGAAAAATTTAATGCCAAAGTATAAAGTAAATATAGAAATAGTATCTATTAGTTTCAGTATTAGATACTATTATTTCCTTGATACCTATATATTCTGGCATACTAGGGTGGTATTTATTTTATAAGTTCAGAAAAAAAAGTTGTATAAATTTGATCAAGTACCCTTTCCCCTATACTGTTTGTCAAAATGCTACAAGAAATGAAAAATGACCAAAACAGGTAGTTTGACTGTCTGTAGAATTTAATTAAAAATTGTTTTTTTTCTTTGCATTTACTTAAAAATGTACCATACCTTACACATAAAACATACAATTATCTTCAAAGTATATTATGTAAACAATATTTTTTGATAACATCGATAAATATTTTATGCAGTATTTTTAAATTTACGAGAAAGTTTGTCAAGCTATTTATTTTTTTAATAGATAATTGCATGTTCTATATTAAAGGTATGGTACATTTTTATGTAAATATGTTCTTTAATTAAAGTCATAAAATGGTCAAACTATAAGAAGTTGAGCCATAATAATAAAAATTTGTTTGATTAACATTTTTGTTCAGTTTACTCTTCTAAATCAGTTATTTTTAACCCTTAGAGATACCTTTTTTTGACTAACTGTTACTTCATTCCTAATAATGTCCTCCTCAAGCTTAACAGTCTAAAAAATGTGTTGTATTTTCTACAGGACCCGATGGAATACGAGGTGATTTCCTCTACAGTACTAGGTACATTATTTTCTACCCTCTCTGGTCTTTATTTTGGAGATCCCTTGATAAAAGTACTTTTCCAGACATGTGGAAAATCGGTTCTAATTATAGACCAATTATAGACTGATTTAAATTCCAGGACACATTTCTAAAAATTTTGAGTCCTTAGTCTTAGACTCAATTCAGCCTTCGGTTAACTCGATTTTAGCTAACAAGCAACATGGTTTTCACTCAGACAGATCTACTGTTACTTGTAATCTCTACTTCTGAAATTACATTTTTGGTTTTTTTAAAAATGGATTGTCATCTATACATCTATACATCTAGTTGATGTCATCTATACAGACTGCTAAGGCGTTCGATACAGTAAATCAGATGTTCTTATTTCAATACTTTGTGTTTCAGGATTTGGTGATCCAATTCTATCCTGGTTCAGTTCATTTTTATTTAATAGATCACAATAGGTTAATATGTTCAACACAAAATCTGATATACTTTTACCTACCTCTGGGGTACCCCAAGGTGGCTATCTCTTCCTACTTCTATTTTTACCGTTTGTTAATATTGCTTGCTCCTCCCTCAAGCATAGTCAACTTCTCTATTTTGCTGACGACATGAAGTGAAGTTTCCTAAAAATTAATACTGTTGAGGATTATCTCAAATTGCAAGACGATCTCAATAATTTCTCTGCCTGGGCTGATACTCTTGGTCTTTCATTGAATATTAATAAATGCCTGTCAATAATATTCACCAGAAGTCGCTCTCCTTCTACTTATTCTTACACTTTGAATGGCTCCAACCTAATTCCTGTTGATTCTAGAATTTGTGATTTTGGCTCTACTTTTACTTTCTCTCTTTGTCCTCATGCTCACATTGATAAAATCACATTTAAAGTCTTAAAGGTATTTGGTTTTGTCAAAAGAATATCTAGTGATTTTAAACTTACCCGGTCTCTTAAATCCATCTATTGTACACTAGAACAACCTATTCTCAAATGTGACTGTTTGGGATCCTTAAACAGCTGATGCCTGTTTACAACTCAAATGAGTTCAGCATAAATTATTTTGCTTCACAAAGCATATCTTGAATGTTAATTGTGCCCCCTCATGGTTATATTCCCCTTCTCCTTTTTCTTAACTTCTTAGTTGACCGCTGCTGTTCTCATAATCTTATTTTTCTTAATAAGCTCTTATCTGGCTCTGTTGACTCCCCTTCCCTTCTTGCTCTAATTAACTTTGAAGTTATTAGATACACTTGCAATTCACATACCTTTTCTGTTCCACTTTGCCCTACTAATTGTTTAAAAACGAGGCAATTAACCATATGATGAAGTTAGCCAATGAGGATCTGTCATTTCTTTCATAAAATTATGTTACCATATTATCTTATTTTTATTTTTTGTTTATGTTTATTTTTGTTATCTTTTACACTTGTTTCTTTATTCCAAATTTATAATATGTATCATAATTTGTCAATTTTACACTATAATTGTAACTTGGGTTCACGCCCGTTTATCTTTAATGAATAAATAAATAATAAAATTGCCATAAATTACTCTTATATATATATATATCAAAATGATCTAACTTTGTTTATTTTGTCCATAAAATAAGGACCATCTAATGCATTTACTCCAGTTCCCCTCCAATATGAAGAGCCCTGATTTTTCTATAAACATTAAAAAATTATTAACTGGCTTAAACACTGGGTTTTGGTTTCTTTAAATGTATTTATTAATTAATCACATGTTGATATAGTTTACTCAAATGTAAACTCTATTTATGGTTGTATTCCTCAAAAGTATCTGCCATACAAATAGTGAATATTTACTATTTATGTAAATTAGAATGTTTAAAATAATTTATTCAATAATATGCAGTTAGTATTTTTCTATCGAACTCTATTGAAATTTATAGATCTAATAACAGATACTAAAATGAAACTATACAATTCCCAAAAGTTAACATTTATATTTCATTAAAACTGATATTTTAAATATAACCTATATTCGTTCAGTATTGTATAGATTATTGATCTAATCTAGCAAAATTCAAATAAAAATTATTACTAAACAAACCTGATTTATCAGTCAGTAAATTGTATGTATATAAGGTTACATCTTCTATTTCTATTATATTATCATACAATTACTTGAGCATACTTAATAAATTGAGAGGTATAATTGTTATTCGGCATATCTAAGTACATTATAATATAGAAGTTAGATTTTGAGTAAGCATTATTATTATATTATCATAATATATTCTGTTGATTATTTATTTCAGTTCAATCATGTAAATTGTATATTATTATTAAATAATAAAAACATTATTTTGTAGTGTTGGCTGAAGACGCTATTAAAGCAGCTTTATCTGATTACCGCATTAAGCAACAAGAACAGAAGAAATTGGAAGAACAAAAATAACAATTCAATTTCTATTTAATATTTATGTTTGTTTAGAAAAAAGTTAATAAGTTATTATACTTGATTTTTTGTTTAAATGTATTTTAATATTGCTTATACAATTTTAATAAAAAAATCAATTATGATTATTACTAGATTTGTATAATGCAGTCATAGACTAAGACATCTTAATTCGTGAATGCAGTTAAAATAGTTTGAAATAATTCAAAATAGTTAAAGGTTTATATGCAAATACTTAACTGATATTGTATTATCTGCTAAAACTGTGTTAATAATGTAATTGATGACAATATATATATATATAAATATATAACTTTTTGGAGTTAAGATATTAATTCGAAATCAAAATCTTTTAGTTATAACATTTAATATTAATATTTATAATTTTTTATTGTATAGGCAATTATAATTTTCTAGTTCATTTGTTGTCACACTTATGCAACTTAACATGATGATTGTTATCTATATCACATTTACAATGAATAGTTATTAAAATTAAGTTTTTATAATGGATTCTGTAATTTTGTTAAGCTAACCAAACAATATATGAACTAGTGGAAAGTCTAATAAAACAATAAAAGTTTATTGTTCTATTTTTCAACCATTTTTTAAACAATCAAAATTGTTTTAAACCTTAAGACTACCTAACACTGTAAGGTTTTACATTTCAAATATTATATACATTTTGATTGTTGAATAAACTTAAATTTTAAAATGATGAACTATTCTATATTTAATGCATAAAATGGAATTTATTTTCTTTTGTACACATTAAAACATGATATTAGTATCTTATTTGTATAAATAAAAAATATACTATAATATGTCTAATGCTATTAAAACTTAAAATATCGTATTGGAGTTTAATAGAAGTATAACATACTTTCAACTAAAATATGGGAATCTGAACAAATATACAACAAATCAATAAAAATAATTGAAAAATTATAAAACATTTGTACATTCATAATTATTTCTAATATTAAATGGCATAGTAGGTAATATATTATATGTTAAAATAAAGTTTATTTACAAACAAATAATTTAAAATAAATTTAAAAAAACAATATACAATATGAAAAATACTTCAATAAAAAAGGAAATGAGAAGAAAAACATTTTTTTATTGTAGTATCTAATACTTTAAGAATATCAAATCAAGTATGAAGTATTAGTTCATTTTTTATAGCGCATAATTATTAATCTTAATAAAAAAAAAATACTGTTATATAATTATAACCCTTTCAGCCTATTTTGAGTTATACATTTAGCATCTGAATAAAAACTTATTATTTATAATCAAAAAGTGATTCTCCATAAAACTAAAATATCTAAATTTCAAAAATGAATTTAATGTCAATCAAATAGACATTATTTTAATTCTTATACACTTTGAATTCTGATTAACAGTTTTAATTCAGATTTGTTACTTTGATTCATTGCTTGTTAATCTTTTTTCTTTGGTTTTTTTGGGTTACGACTCCTGGACTTAGCTTTGCACAATGGACAAATTGGAGCATTACGATGTATTTGTTGATGACATGATAAACACGATTTCATTGGTGGTGGCTGTTGTCTATAAGAATAATAAAAACGATTTATCAAATGACATTTTTAACCCATCAGTAATTGTGTAAATGCTCAACTCTTTCAATTTATGCTTTAAAAGTAATATATCAAACTATAAGTGAGAATTTTGTAGTAAAAAATTATTAAGAATCATTAAAACTATTACTGATAAATGACACAGTACATTATATTCAATTAACACTTGTAAATATATCAAAAATAAAAATTAGTTATGATAGGTTAGGTTATATTAATATTTAGCTACCATCTGAGGGATGCATGTTTGATTATGGCTCACTCTTAGATTAGTTCTTATTCAAACATTTCTAGTGCTCCATAGCAGTTTTATTCACAAGTAGTACCCAAATATTCCTATACTGAGCTTTCTGTATATTGTATAATTAACGGCAAAACTAAATCAAGTGTGGAATTGGTTATTAATGAAGGACTTCAAATGTTTACTGAATAAATTAATTTTTGGTAACCAAATAAAATATGATAACTATAGTTTATTATTTATAAGACTTAATACCTATCACAAAAACTTAATTAAATGTGTTATTTAATTATTTTAAATCTTTTATATTAATAAAAGAGTGTGTGCCTGTTTCTCTGTGTGAGATCCAGAGCCAAATCTAGTGCAGTTCTGAAATTGATTTACAAAGGTGGATAAACAGACCCGTGTGCATCTTGATATTCCAAAATTCAATTGACACGCAATTTTTGATATAAAAATTATATTTTTTATGTTGATATATGGATTACCTTGGTGACATGGGTGAAAAAAACAGTTATTAATAATTACTTTGATTGTTACAGGCACAAGCAAGCTTTTTTTAAAAAAAAACAAATTATCAGACAATGGTTAATTTTGATAGATACGGGTTGAAAACAGTAGGTTAAAGGGCAACATATTTTTAATTTATTTTTAGGTACATACAGGACAGCTAGTGTATTAAAATATTTATAAATCATTATAAATATATTATATTTAATTTATTACAAATAAATATTTATATAAGACATAAAACTACGAATGATATTAATGTGCGTGTATGTTTTAGGTGCATAATATTACCAATAATACATTTTAAAGAGAACATACCTCTTTTGCTCGTAAGGATTGATGCTCGGTAGCTGCTCAAAGGCAAATTTCTCCCATTCTCACCGAAATTTGCACCGTGCACAAAAATCGCCATTGTGAAAATGGGAAAGATTGGCCATGGAGCGGACAAATTGGGCATCAATTGTTATGCACAAAATCAGTATATTCTTTTTTGAACATGATTTACTTATACACTGTACAATGTGTTTAGTATATACACTTTAATAATACAAATGTTAATTAATTTTATATAATATTAATTAATAATTACCTGAATGTCGGTGGTCCAGGTATTGGAGGTATTGGTCTAGTATCTACAGGTCCACCATTAACCATTTTACTACTAGTTGCAAGTTGTTGAAGTGGGGTTGATTGAACAGCAGCTGCTTGAGATCCAAGAAAAGCAGCTACAGCAGCTTGTGCGTGCTGATGTGCTTGAGTAAAACTTAATGGCACACTATCACCATTGTGCCAATCTGAATTTGGAGGTGTTGACACAGCTGGTTTAATCTGTTTATCAAAGTAAGTCTGTACAAATAGACTTGAACAAAATTGGTTTATATTAGTACCTAAAATAAAGTTCAAATAATTGTATAGCACAGAAGCTATACATATAATAATTTTTATTAACTTTCAAAATTAAATGCTTACTCTGGTCTAACTAAATCACTCTCTTCTTCATGGAGTTCAGGTAACCGGTCTAATCCAAGTAAATCCCGACGCATACAATCAATATCTATTTTAAGAGGTTTATATTCATCATGCACTTGTTTTGCACGTTCCATTGATTTGCTTCTAGATTCTTCGGCTTTTTTTATAACACTTTCCATCTAAATGTTACAGGTAATGATTTATAATTTTAAATTAAAACTAATTAATCTCAAAATATTTAAGCAAACCGCATTTATATCTGCATGTATTTGTCTAAGTTCTTCAACATGAGCCATTTTTTCTTGTAGTAGAAGTTCTAATTCTTTACGATACTCAACAAGACATTTATCCTCCTGATCACTTGCTTCAATTTCTTTCAAAATGTTCATTTTTAAAGTTTCCAATTTTTCAGTTTTGTCTCTAAAATAAAATTCAAACATGTCAACATCAATAAATTATACAAATATAAAATTATACCAATGAACACCAATGAATACTACCATACCAATAAATATCACTAGTATCTATAAATAATAATTGAAAGAAATTGTAAATTTTGTAAATTGTCATGACTACACATAACCACTTAAGTAATGAAGACATTAATAAAGCATAACAAATTTCAAAATTTGTTATAAACTGGTTAATTTTTTTTT
The DNA here is from genome assembly GCA_902439185.1 of Cinara cedri. NCBI lineage: Eukaryota > Metazoa > Arthropoda > Insecta > Hemiptera > Aphididae > Cinara > Cinara cedri. The sequence goes on from CABPRJ010000004.1 coordinate 899,683, forward strand.
TCTAATTAATAGATGTAGTAAATATGTTACCTATTATAAATAATTCAAAATGTTTAATTTAGCATTATATCATTTGATACAGAAGGAAAGATTAAGATTAAGACATAAATGCTGTTTTTGCACCATTGTTTTTGTTTTTTGATTTATTTTTGTTTTCAAAATGTGTGTTTTATAATTTAATGAACTTAACTCAAAAATGTTTGGAAAAATTGTCGCTTTTTTTATTTTGAAAGTTATATTTATAAATATAATTTTTTTAAATGGTCTAAACGAGTGAGAGATACTGTGGGGCTCTAGGTGCAATGGAAATGCATTTGTTTTTCCCATGCTATTTATCAGCTGTGGTTTTGAATAACAATTTGAAAAAGTTTTTTTCAATTAGAACAGTCAGAGCATTTGTCTTTAATTTTCTATAAATTCTAAAATAATAGTTTCTGAAAAAAAAAAATAGTCTGACAGTTTTTTTTTTGTATAACTTCCTAAATAAAAAAAGAGTGGCAAGTTTTCCAAACATTTTCGAGTTAAGTGAATAATACACATTTTAAAAAACAAAATAAAAGTATGTAATTGATAATAATAAATAACCAAAAACATGTAAAGTATAAAAAATTTGCCTAAAATATTTTACATATGAAAAATTGATATTTAAAAATACAGACATACTTCACACGATAGGTGGGTCATTGTTGTAGGCGATAAGTTAGAAAGGCGAGATGAAGAAGAAAATTGAATGTATTTTTGTATGCAATGATTAATTATTGCTAAAAAAAAAACAATCTGAGTAGTGTTCAGTAATCCATGTTTTAAAAGGTTGTAATATTTACGATTTAAAATTCTTATAAAAAAAAATGACAATAAACTCAACTTTATCTTGTTAATCATTAAGTACAACTTATAATGAACCTCCACATAAATCCTACAGAACAAATATTACGTAAAAACTCACAGAATTAAAATATCTATAGTTTAAAAATGACTCAATTGTTTTGAAAATTTTACCACATCTATAAAAGGTAAATATAAGGTTTTAGTCCAAATTTAAAGTCTCTATGAACATATATAACTGAATTACAACAAAAAAACCAAAATATAATATAAAAAAAGCATTATTTTCGTAATTTTTCAGTATTTATTTTGAAAATTCAAAAAATAAGTCTCTTAAAGTACCAAACCTAACCTTCTAAAAAAATAATTGTAAAACCAATTCATTTCTCACTTCGATCAGAATATAAAATATGTTTATGGAATTAGACATTAGGCAATCATGCAAATAGATAAAGAAAAGTGAGGTACATAATATTCACAATTTAACTTCGGTTAGTTTTTGGGCAAAAAACAGAAAGAAAATTAGACTTCAAAGGTGAGTGAAGACACGTATATTTTTTTTTTAAATCGTTCGTTACATACATTTACATTTGCATGGAGACGAAGGAGAAATTTAAAGCGGCGATTTCGTGTATTGACTACCGAGACCCATCAGGACCTAACTGCTATGAGTTGTGAGTTCGTTACGGACTCAGCCGATTGAAGACGGGTTAATAGACTTACCTGATGTCTTTTAACGCGTCTAGTTTTTTGAAAACCTCATCACTCTGTACTTCTTCGGTCATCTTGATGGGTTCAAAATTCCAATGGTCGATGCAGACACAAAAACAATAACAAAAACAAAGCAACGACGAGGTATCCTGCAACGAGAAAATCGATATTTTCAAGCGTTCTACTAGGTGGGTATCGCCGGATGCGGTCATGCGGATGAAATTTGATGACCACCGGATGCGAATCATTTGTTTACTTTTCGTTATCAATTACGTTATCAATTTTCGGAAGAAAAGTTTGCGAAAATCTCGATAGTACGTCGAATACATTAACCATCGAGTGGACTGAGTACCGACTGCCTGACCATTACTCAGTCACAGTACATAAGAAATTAGTAACATTTCTGGATTCGAATAAAAAATAACTTGTTCGAGGAACGATCAGCAGAACATATAAATATAATAATAATAAAATAATAATTTAATTTCTATTATTGTTATTAACGACAACTGACATTCCCGCCGATGAAGTACGAATGTCTGTCATGTTTATTCCATAGCTCTATAGTTTTTTCTCTTCCATGGTAACATTCGTAACTTCCACGGCCGTCATGTCGTATTGTCATGTGCTGCTGCAGCGGTGTATGGCGAAAGACCAGCACAGCTGATTCGTTATTTCCTCGTTCAATCCGCACATAAACGAGGCCGTGCATCGAACACTAACGCTGTCCAGAGGTCTTTATTTCTATTTACAGTAAGTTTATACATATAAACAATTACACACACACACGCACGCACTCGACGATCGACGTCTCATTTTGTATTTTGTTGTAGTCGTAACTCCTAATAATCAACAACGCTACTGCGTGGTACGTGTGTCATTTGATTTCTTGTCTCCCGTCGCGTCTCTACTCTGGCGATTTCGCAGTCGACTTTATTGTGTGCTATCGGTGACTACTGACTACTTACACTCGCCTTTGTTACCGTCAACTCATTTAACTGTTATTTTTACCTCGTCTCTTGTCTAGTTTTTCCTGTTCATCGACTTGACACGCGTTCGCTGATTATTCATCACAATGGTTTCATTCAAAATGAATTTGGCGTTCTTCGTCGTGGTAGTCGCTTGTGTAGCGTCCGTCAATTCTACGTTAAACGAAACGTTCAAATATAGCGAACCAATACCCGGTAAGTATTCCATCACAACGATATTAATAATAAAGAATATGGATAATTCGTATTCAAGGTCATGGATTGTCGCATACGTTTCGTGTTTCCGACCGTTTCTCCGTCGTCATCGAAAAATGGCGACCGACGTTGGAACGGATAGTATGCATTTGTTTTCCCGCAGGTTAAAAAAATAATCGGGGTTTCGTTAAACATTGTTATGCCTCTAGAAGTTTCTTACGGGCACCCATCTAACGGAGAATTGCCATTGTGCATGCTTACACCGTTAGTCGTTACCTATGCGTTCGGTATCGTCCGCAATAGATTCGTTCGTGATGTACATTTAATAAGGTTCAATATTGTCCACCTCCCATCACTCTCCAAACCGATAGGACTTTGGTTGCGGAGTTCAAAATATCAAATGTCGTGTCATTAAATTATCGCATTTGTGTGGGTGTGCTCGTTGAATAGTCGATAATTTGTTCGGTATCGATTTAGTGTGTCCAAAAGCGGCTTTCATGTCGTTTTCAATGTTTTGTTTTTTTTCCTGTGTTTTTCATTATTTATTTATCTCTCTCGCTCCCACCATACACTTGCAGTATGTTCAAGGTCGACAAATAAGGCCACAATGGTTCTGATTGACTATCCTAGCTGCTGATTAAGTGTTTTATTTTTGTTTTATATGGAGGAATAAAACCGATATTTCCCATTACAACTTATCACAACCAACCTTGATTGATTGTATAAAAAATTTATTTTGTAGTAGTAAATCTCTGTATTATTATGTAACAATAAATTGTTTATTCCTCATTATTATGTTACTGAGTTTCCAAAATGTTTACATCACGTTGTAGATCGTTTTTTTAATCTCTATTTTTTTTTTGTACAGCAATACCAAATTTAATGTATTGTTTATCCTTTTTATACAATTTGAATACTTATCGATTCATCAGAATATTCTGTGGTTTTAATAATTTTAACTTACAAGCTGATAAATTATATTATATTCCATTGTTCTTTGTTACAATAATTTCAAATTTTTTTCTTGAGTAGACAATACCACTTTTTCTTTTATGATCAATTTTTAATTTTTACTTTATTTCCTTATTACGTGGAAGTGTATAAAATATTTACAAACAATGTAATATTAATTTACATTTAATAAAATATTGAATATCCCTAAATATCTATGTTTTTTAATACAAATTTTTTTTTTACGAATTGTGAAGATATGATTTAATTGCATAGACTAGGCAAAAATATGTAAAATCTTACAAATCTGATCTCTATTTGTTACTTTTCATACTTGAATACTTATTTTTATATATTCAATAATATACATTTTAAAATTGTTTTTCAACAAAATGTAAAATCAACTTTTTTAAAGATTAAAAAATAAATGTAAAGTTTATATTATTGAATAAATAAAAATTGGTATTTTATGTAATATAAGTAAAAAGTAGAGGTCAGATTTGTATGATTTTTCATATTTTTTTTCTAGTTTACACTAAAATTATAAGATTTCTTTACAGTTCATAAAAAAAAATCATTTTGCATTAAAAATATAATTTAGATTTTAAATTGTTTATTTTACTGGTTCCTTACCTATCGTTAAAAATTTAGTGTAGCCATGTAGGTACAATGTATATATAATACATAGGTCATTCTTTTTTCTTTATGTATTGCGTGTTTCATAAAATAAAGACTTCTATAAAAAAAAAAAAAACATAATAATGTGTCAAATATTTATTGTATGTATAAGATATTAACTATCATAAATATATATTACTTGAAATTTGGACTTAAAGAAAAATTTGACATGTTTTTAAGAATTTAATAAAATAATCTCTAGAAGTAAATAATACAATATACTATAATATATGTTTCATGTGATCATGGACCATTAACTTTGTAATAATTTGAAAAATCCATCCATAGTTTTAAATTGCATTATATATTTTTCGATTTAAGTCCACTTAAATTGTTTTTATACAATAAATGTTATAAATCAAAATAATTCAGAAGATTATTTTATTAATATTTATTTATTTTTTGAATAGAATGACCAATATTTCTGTTATCTGTATCAGACGGTAAGGTAATAAATAACAAAATTAACATTATAATTTAATTGTAATATTATTTAATACCCAAGAAAATACCTAATCAACATTTTAAATATAAAATCATTGGCAGATAATGCATACAAAATCCAGTCCTTGTTTAATCTCTTAGTTATTTGTATCAAAATATAAGGAGTGATTTTTAGATCAAGGGGGGGGGGGATTTGTAATATTTTTCCATGTATAATTAATCATGATCTGTCAAGAATCAACCCCTGAAAATGGTTTCCAAAAAAATTTGGCAACACTGGACTGAATGTTAATGAAAATTATGCTGTAGATTGGCCGATAAAAATATTAGTGGAAGAATTTTTAATTAATATTGGCCATTGTATTCAAAAATTAATATTAAGCATTAAGCCTGGTTCACACAATTAAATATTTGGTCACTATCAAACTTTGAAAATTTGTTTGAAAAATGGTGCAGACAATCAAATATTTTATTGAATTATCCATAACTAAAACTAGTGATTGATTGATTTAGTATTGATTTAGATTTTATTTATTTAGTAGATAAGGCAAAAATAGGTGGAAATTGTTTATCACATTTGTATGTATAAATTAGTTGTTAATGTTTGTTTAGTAAGCCTTTTTTAAATTTGATTTTAGATGTTTTACAATAAATTATTTAATTCAATGTGGTATAAAATACTGGAAAAAAATAATTATGCATACACAATTCACATAGTAGATATTACTGTATACATGTTTTTTAAATATAATTATTCAATTTTTAAATTATCATTATTTTATTTTATTATTTGTTCATGTCCAAAAAACCATTTTGATAACTATAAAGGTTATGGAGAAACATAACTGTAAGTTAAAATATGTTTAAGAATAAACTTTGTTGTCTAAATATGTTTTATATATTCCAAAAATAAAATAACAATTTATCAAATCCAAAATATTCAAATTCACTATAAAATAAATGTATAAGCAGTCTTGTGTCATTATTTTTAAGCATTTCTTTGTTTAATCATAATATAAACCTAACATTTTTATGAAAAACAGTTTAATTGTGAGATAACTACTTTTTTGATATTTATTATAGAATTACTAAGATTTCACAGAACAAGAACTTGATTTGAGTGGAGACTGATATTTTTAAAAACATAAATATAGAATATAATAAGTTTTAACTTAACTTTTGGTTATTTTGGTTTTTAATTAATTTAGGTATAGAAAATTAGTGGGTAAAGTTATCAAAATAAAGGGATGTTGCAACACAGATAGAGTACTTCTTAATGTGCTATTACATAGGCACTTGTGGTGTTAGCAATAGCGACATAGCCTTGTAAATTAAGGATTTGGTTGGTGTTTGTTTGTGGCTGCAAAAAATCAATTGGTTATCAAAATAACCAGGTTAATTGTATTATCAGCGCGCAGTTAGGGAACATTATGATATTAAAATATTGTATTATTATTATTTTTTTTGGTGGCTGGATATAATACAAGCTAAACAAAGAAAGAAAATAAATATATTATTTCAATTTAAATTATTTTTGTTTTAGGGCAAAATACATTTTATTTTTTTAACAATAATATTGTTAATTATTAGAAATAATGATTATTTTAGTAACTAGGTATTCAAATTTGTTGATAATAATTAAATTTTTTAGATTCACCGAAAAATGAAATTAATGTAACAACAGAATCAACATTGCCCACAAATTCATATAAAAACCTAACATCACCTATTATTTCTACAATACCAGAATCTAATGTAACTTCAACAACAAAATTACCAACATCAGTTAGTCCATCACCAAAACCAACTGATCCACCAACACCAAAACCAACTCCTCCACCAACACCAACTCCTCCATCAACACCAAAACCAACTCCTCCATCAACAACACCAACACCAAAACCAACTATTCCACCAACACCAGCACCTAATACAACAACTCCAACTCCAAGTGTTTCTACAACTACAGAAACGCCAAGTAAAGCCAAGTCCTGGGATGGTACAAGTTTCCTTAGTAAGTTTGTAGTTGATCAACTTAATAATAATTAAATAATTCATAAAAGAACTATTAGTAATAAATTTATGTTCACACTATAGGTGGCATGGTTTTAGCTTTTGGAATTGTAGCAGTTGGATTTGTTGGATACAGATTCTTCTACCTGGGCCGCGGTGGTACCTATCATACTTTGTGAACATTAATAATCTGATCAAATTATGAAAAACATAATATTATATATTTTTGTTTTTTTTTTTTTTTACATATAGGCCTTTCTAATTGAATTCAAAAATCTATATATTTGTAAAAAAAAAATAATAATATTTTACTGATTAATTATTTAATTAATAGTGCATCCTTTCTCAAAATTAAGTGCTCATTATTATTTATTATTTAGTGGCATATTTAAGTGCTTCATACAAAAATAGATATTTTAAAATCCCTGTGGATATAACTATCTATTATTTACTCTATTTCAGATTTGTTTTTTGTTTATTAATAATTATGATTAGTCAACATTTAAATTGACAAACTATTCTTATTCAATTTATTTTGGTGATAATTATTGTAAAATTATTTTTTAAGTATTTTTTTATATAATTAAACGCTGTGAAATAATTCTGTCTTTAATTTAAAACAGGTTTATTATAACTGGAGTTTAAATTCTATCAACTCAAATAAGAAAAACAATATTAATTTAATATGTATCCAATTATACAAAATCATAATATTCACATTTCAATTTGATGTGTTTATTAGTATGTTGTTTACACTGATTATAGTATTTATGAAATTTCATTATAAATAATGGGTGTCATTTTATCTTTTTTTGATAAAAAAAAAAATTGAATATATTTGCGGGAGTTGTCTGAAGATAAAAAATTAATTTTTATTAAACATGATATTTGTGTTAGTTCAAAACAATAGTTAAAAATGTTATACAGAGAATGGTATATTATACAGGTTTACACTGTTAAATATTTTATATATATTTTACAGTTTTGTCTAATATAGAATTAATTGATTAATAACAAATTGTTATTAATATATTGTATGATTAGCATGATAAATTACAATATGTCCTAGGTAGGGATGGAGATACTTTAGAAACAATAGATTATGATTGATTTTTTTTTATTGAAACTAAAAAAACAATTGGTTACAACAATTATAAGTTGAAAATCTTATACTATGATGTTTTTGTAATATGTATGGTAAAAGGTTTCTGATTTTATAATATAATATAGCAAGGGTAAAATATATATAAAGTCTAGACAGTCTACTCTGTATCATTGAACTATAAGATAACTGGAATGCTCACCGTCCCAATGACTAATGTAAATAAAACCGAGGGAGCCTGTTAAAAAGAGATAGTGAATACTTAAGATATTTCTATCTTTGTCTCTATACCTAATACACTGTATCGTATTCATTTTTCAATGTTTACCGATCGTCAATTTCAGCTCTTAAGAATTGTTTGTTTTCAAATTTATAGTAATTTCTTTCATTGTTAATTCTTTTGGTACAATAATGGTTAATTTTTCCAGTGCCTTTAATTGCACTAATATAAGAGATGTAAAAAAGGAATTAATGTTAATTGTGATTGATTATTTCGTAATTGTATTTATTGTACTATTAATTTAGTTTATATGATACCTACCTATGTAAATAATTTTACTTAGTATTTTTATGGTTTAAGGTTTTCACTCAATGATAATGAAAGGTTAAAAAAATGGATACATGCTGTTTGACTGACTATATAATTTCCAACCTTCTAGTAATTCATTTTTATGCAGTCTACATTTTGCTAAAAATGATAATAATGAAGCAATTTCAATTGGGAAATGAGTTTTAAAAAAATGTGCTGTGTCAACTATTTTTACCTTCCCAGAATTTGTATGTTGAACTCGTTGCTATTAAAAAACGATATTGACAGGTTTTTTATTCATGATTTAAAAAATAACCTAACTCTTTCAATCATTTCTGTTTGGTCAAACAATTATATCCACATAATATTTAATTGTAAAAAACTTGCAAACATAAAATGCCTATGGACAGCAATACAATTGCCCACGTTTTTTTTTCTGGTTTTGTTCGTTTAATAAGAAAATTACATGAAATTCAAAAAGTATTTTATTACTCGCAAACAATATCCAAAATGTAACAAAAAAGGTCTCTTGTCATTTTTTCGATTTCTGACAAAAAAACACATAGTTAAACCAATAGGTAGATCACTAGATCTGAAAGACAATTATATTACGGATTTATATGCTAAACGGATAATATTTGTCCAAATGTTGTTTATCTTTAAATAATCGAATAATATTAATAAAAAACTAGTGGTTTTCCAAGGTAAAACCACGTAAACGTTTTAAAATCAATATTGTATGATAAATCCTACATAGAATTATTCTTAGATATATTAGATTACAACGCAGATTATTGATCGGCGCAAATGACATATAACAATTTTTCACATTCGAATAATGCGCAATTGATGTATGTCTTTTTTGTACAGGCGCAATTGACGAATACCGGAGAATTTAATGCACTTTTGACCTATATCTGTAAGTAATGATTAACCATTGCTAATGAAAAAACGATTCTAAGCGGAGTTCAGTTGATAGCGTTGCTTTCTATTCAATATATATGTCATACAGTGGTAAAACAATTACCTACATATGCATATACCTTTCTAAAGTAGGTACTACCACAGTCTGATTTATTTTTAGAAAAAGTACTATCATTGTAAATCAGAGTAAAATTACTGGTAGAACAGTTGTTCATTGCTGAAAAAAAAAAAAAACATAAATAAACATCATTGAATTCACTCCATTTAGAATCTAATAGTAGGTACAAATAGTAAATACGCATCGTACCTATATCATAAAATTTAAATAAAAATATGCGTGTAGCCTGTACATGGCATGAGATTTACAAATTTAGCAATCTATATATTGTAAAGGTAATTATTTATTAGATAACATAATGTAGGTATACAAATACAAATTTACAAAACTGTAACGAAATAATTATTTTTGTAAAGTCTGCGAATTTGTTAATGTAGGTATTAATTATTGAAATATAGGTAGGTACTTAAGTATACTTAGGTATATTTAATTAATAGTGCCTACTATATAAGAGGTACGCAAAATAGTTTTTCACGAGCGAAGCGTTCGGCTTTGGAATGTTTGAATCTGATGAATTTTGTCTTTATAAAATCAAAATATTTGTTGATTAATTTCATAAATGAGTGTACATCCCATAGGTATTTTATATAAACAACACTGGTTAAGGTGAAAACACGACTAATATAGTGTAACAAAGTCAGTTTAGCGAACTTAGATCAAAATCGTTTATCGTTTACTATATGTCGTTGCTTACAGTAGGTATAACTATTTTCTATATCTACCTAATTTCCAAACTTCCCACCTACAACAGTATTCCAACCATGTTACGATATATGTCTGTCTTCTTAAACGTTATACCTATTGTGTTGTACTATATACACAATAATAAAATAATAAAGTAAAAATAAAATTATTAAAATGGTTAATACTCGTAAATAAATAAAGTGAATAAGTATATAAATAAAAAATGTATATATAAAATGAATAAATCAATGAATGAATGCGTCGCCTGGAGTATTATGATAAGTTTGGGTGCTATACGACCGGTTTTGAATTAAAAATTCATCATCGGGTATATCACAGTTAAAATGTAAAACGCGACTGAATATAAAAACTGAACGAAAGAATATACAGAGAAAAAAAAAATATACAAATTGTTCGTTTTACATAGAATATAGGAATAATTTATTTTAATAGGGGGGAATATTTAGAATTAGTTAATATTAGATATAGATATGTTAAGAAATATAAATTATTTGGTTATTATTTATTATCTAAAATGTATTGATATTGTGTATTATTTTTGAAATCGGTTTGAACATTTAAAATATTATTAAAATTATTTTTCTTTATTTCATTGTTTATATATATCTTCTAAAACTGAATTAATGTAAATGTTATTTTGGGTATTTAATGTACACATTTTTTATTTATATACCTATTTATTTACTATATTTATTTACCCTTTACTATTTGTACGTCAAATTATACCTATAGATACGATATTATTGCACCGTATTATGTTTCAGTATTTATTTATTAAAACAAACGGACCATGCCCAATTACTTTAATAGTATTATTTACAAGATAACTTGTATTGTATGGGGGTAATGCGTAAATTATTATTGTATATTTTGTGCATATTTTAGATAAAAAAAGTAAAATTCATAATTTTTCCTATTTCATTGAAAAAATGAAACAAATAACACAGATTACAATTTATCGAGTGTTAATAAGTAAAATAATAGGCGGAATCGACATTTTTCTTTTACCAATATGATTTTTTTTATTATATCAAACAATTCAGAAAAAAAATCAGCGTTATAACGAAAAAAATCTGTAAGCGAACAATTGTCGACAAGTCGATTACGCCCTTTTTCCTATTTATTAAAGCTCGATGTATAGTTACATTATTATATATTGTACTGCCCATGGTACCAATTGTTTTTGGTAAATGATTTCGATCGGTTAATGTAGAGTGGAATATTATAATTCGCGTGTTTTCTACCTACGCAAATAATATTATTAAAAAAAAAAAAATCTCACATATTTAGGCCGGTGCCTTTTTTGTATTGTATATGCACAAGCACATGATAATTTAAACTAAGCGAAAATATTTTTGCCTATTTAAAATACATTGATTATATTTTATTGACTCGTATATGTAATTTTTTTTGTATGGGAACACATAGAATAATATTATTGTATAAACATGTCTGTGGAGACAGTCAAGTGGCGTCAAACTATGTAGTTTATCTTAGATATGTCTTGTTTTATAACATTATAGGGTCAATAATTGTATGATTAAAGCCAATGTTTGATAATCACACTGATACATATGTCTAAACAGTATAGCGTTTGCACGTGACGTTTTAATTGAGGGGAGTGGTGAGCTAAACATATGGTAAATGACAATTATGTATACAATATAATACAAGCAAATTAGCAGATCATCTACCTATGTCTAAATTTATCGTCGCCTATTATTATTATTATTATTGTTTCTTTTTTCGAAAAAATAATGGGCAACACTAAACAAGTGAACCTATATTATCTATATGAATAGTTTATGTGAGTTTTTTGTATTTTAACCCGACCAATTGGGAGGTATTGAGCCTCTTCAGCTCTCCTGCGTATGGTTAAAATAACACCTACCTAATGTATATTGTAGCACCACTACTAAAATAGACATTTTAAAGATTACGTGATTTTATTGTGCCAAGATTTTAATGATTTCTTATCGGAGATTTCTTAATGTGTATTATACGAGCAATGATGGAAATGAAAAAAGAAAAATAAGTGAAGTTTTAAAGAAAATTAGACGTGACAATTATAATTTGTTATGAACCACCGTTACGTAAGTCCCAACAACGAGAAGTAGACCTAAGTATGAATTATTATATCGGGGACAGTTTTTTTTTTCTGTTTGTTACGGCAATAATAAACGGAAATTGTAACCACGTAAAAACCGAATGCAAGCAGTATTATAACTGCTCGGTTGAGAACTTATTAAGTGGAAGGGTCTTAAAAAAAAAAAAGTTTTCGCGATAAGTGAAAAGTTTTCCAGGGCTGGTAGAAAACTATTCTTTTCTCTTGTAATTATTTGTTCTGGAAGCCACCGTTTTCATGTACTTGGAACTGTAGAGATATCGTGATGGGGAGCGGTGGGATTGAGTGGTTTTGAACTCGTATATATATTTGAAATCTTTTAGGACGGCAAATTAACTTGAATCCAACTAAGTCTTTTGTTTGGAAATAACTTTTTTTTCTCATTGGATAACCATCTGTAGGAGCCTTTATCTGAAATAACTATTTCCCTCGTTGGATAATCATTTATTTTTAGAGTTGTCGACGTTTTTATTTCCTAAATCAATTATTCCTATACAATACAATTATCCGAAAATGTGATGTATGGTTTTATTTATAACAAAATAGTTTATAGATACAATGTACGTAAAAACACAATAAGTAAAGTTGTTAAATAAAACTATAGGTGAAAATCAATAACGATTTTATTATTGTATATAATATTCGTACTTATGTCTGATGGCCTATGTACCTATAGTATACAAAGTATACAATTTAAAATGTTTTAAACTCTTCGAATTTTTAAAATTAATTACTTTTTAAATTTGTTGTACTAAATTCCAAATTTGTAAGATACCAAAATACAGGAATTAATATTAAAATAAAAAAAAGAGCTGATACTGGGTAATAGTGTTGCCACTGTTGTAGGTAGGAAGATGAGAAGAGAGGATTCAGACGGAAATTTAATGTATATCTGTAAGCAACAATTAACCATTGTTATCGAAAAATTATTCGGAGCGGAGTTCAGTTGTAAATGTTGCTTTTTCAACAATATATATATGCCATATTATGGTAAAATAATTACATATGCATCAAACATTCTCATTTATAATATATGTTTAATATTGTACCTATTTTCCCGTTCGTATTTTCCTTTTAGAAAAAGTGTTATCATTGTAAATTGGAAAAAAATTGGTAGTAGAAGAAATAGGCTAACAAGAAATTGTTCATAGGAAAAAAAAGACCGTAATATTTTTGAATTAATACCTATATATTTCGTAAATTTTTCCGTTTTCCGGTTTTTCCAATATATTATATTGAGAAAATTAAAAAAATGACTTCCCTAAAGTACCATCCCAGTAACATTTCCTTTCAGAAAAAGTGCAACACTTGAAAAAAAAAACAAAAACATCATTGTAAACCATAAAAGTAGGAACATACTATTGTCACCTTACGTGAGCTCATGTGCTGTATCCCGTTGGTACATTTGAACCGTGATGTCACGCTTAGAAACAAACTATTGTCACATTATCAAGTTGTCATGCTTTATTACATCACAGTTACTCGGTAGTTACTGTTTTGTTTACGAACTGTGTTCACATACGGTTTTTTTTCTAAATTTAAATTTAAAATGGACAGAAAGACTTTTAGTAGTTCAAAGTGGGATGAAGAACTGGAAACTGCAGCTGTTTTTGCGGTCTAAGATGAAACAAATTTAAAAAACCACCCGATCAAACTGGCTACACGAAACCAATGAAAAAAGGGAAAAATTGAGCGAATTTTACCGTTGAGTTTATGAATTACGAAACGAACCAAGACGGTTTCACATATATTTTATCCATTAGTGTACATTTTAATGAAGTAGCTTAATATTTTTCTGGACAAAATAGGCAAAAACAAAATTCGTGAGGTCACGAAAGTCGAAAAATGTGTGTGATGTTAGAAAATCAAAATGTGACGTGACACGCGTTAGGTGTCATTAGTGTGGCGCTGACACATTAAAATACTATACAAATCCAGATCCCACACTTTTTTCCCGTGAGGTGATCGCATATGATAGAACGTGAGTTCGCGTGACGTGACAATAGTCTTTTATATTGACAATAGTCAATTTGTCTGTTCCTACCTTAAATTTCTTCGCTTCATTCAGAATCTAAAACACGTCATAGAAAAACCAACAGATCCCTCGCTATGCTCCGAATCAAAAATGTTACATCTGTGCTGTGGTAATTGTATGCTTATTTAATGGGACGGGCGATCCGGATCGGGAAGAAGACCAGTGTCCAGCAGAGCGGCGTGCAAGGAAATGGATCTACATGGGACTCGACAGATCTGGCTGGCCGTCGAACTGGATCCGGAAGATTAGGTCTTATGCGCGACAGGCTAGTTAGTTTAGCGTTAATGTGAGAGGATGTAGTGGGAGGCTTGCCTGTTCATCCTAACTCGTTCGTATTTCACTGTTCGTTAGGTTATCTCGTTATATCGTATTATCGTTACTTAACGAACGGTAGCAATGCAGTGGAGTAGTTGTGCCAACACATTTCCGCCATTGCTGTTTGTTCGAAAAGAAAAATGAATAAAACCGTTTACTTATTAATCAGTTTTCGGATAAAAAAAAAAAATGTTAATAAAATAAAATAGCGGAGGTAGCCATACAGGTAAGTAGGTGTAATATAACACGCAAGTGTGTGTACAATATAGATATATATATATATTTGTATAACAATATAGGTTGCACAGTATACGTATTGGCGTATTGCTACTCTATAAATAGTTGTTATTGATATTATTTTTCTATGACGAATAATACGTTAAATAGTTGGGGTAGTCCGTAGACAATTTTTTTTTATCTAGTTGTCTAGCTGTTGGTATAATGTGTTTTATAAATGCGTGTGCGGTGGATTTTCGATTTTAATGTTAATTCAAAACATTACTCCTTCAGAGACACTACATTTTATTATATGTATTATAGTAAACGCTACGAACACATAAATGTACAAATAAGGGTTTTGTGCGGACGATAAACTGGAAATTTATCGTTTTTGAGTGATGCGCGATAAGGGAGGTTTCCGAATCGATGCAATTACGGCCACTAGAATTAAACGTGTTATTATTATTCACCCCGGCCGGGTTTGTCGTTGCCGTCGAAATTCGTATACGGCTCGACCCCAAAGGAAGCCCGAGCGAAATTGACTTACAAGAACCGGGTGTATAATGTTATCAAATTCATATCAAAACCAAATTATATCGGGGGGAAAACTGGAATAAACGGAATAAAAAGTAGTTGTATACATGCATACATACAACTATAATATAGAGAAAAGGGACCGCGCTACACTTCTTTCATCCCATGCGTGTACAAGGGACAACACGATAAAGACGATTTGATTAAAGTTTTCCGGGATGGGGCGAGCAGTGGTTTCGTGTTTACAGCTGTTGCCATCACCATCACGGACCGCTAGCCATGGTTTTTTTTTCAGCGTGAACTTCCGGGGAAAATTGTCTGCGAGAAAATTTTCGAATATAAATCGTGTTTTATTACGATACATCACTCGCCCAAGTAGAACAATACGTTTAGTATTATTTAAATTCACAGTACTTCAATTTGCTTAAAACCGATAATATTATTGCCCCTGATGAGTTTATATTTTATTAAATTTTAATTTAAAATCGTTTATAAATTATACAAATGTAAAATAATACATATATATTTAGTTGTCGCACTAATAAGTATAAAGTATTCAATAGATATTGTAGTAAATTATTTTAGAACAACATACTATGGAAAAAATTAATTGTTAAATTGTGCAAACGTTTTAAACATTATAAACATTACATAAATATTTTCTTACAAAATACACTACACAGAATGGGAAGTTGGGATGGTAGAGATACAGAAGGGAATTTAATGTATATTTGTAAGCAACGATAAACTATTGTTAATACTAGGTAGGTACTAATGTAGTGAGGAGGTATTTTATAGGGAGGAGATTTTTTGTTTTCCCAAAAAATCGAAAAAACGGGAAAATAGGTACAATATTAAATGAATATTATTAAAGAAAATATATTATAATGTTTAATATGTAATTATTTTAACATAACATAATATAACAAAGCAACACTATCGACCGAACACCGTTCAGATTCGTTTTTTCGTTATCAATGGTTTATCGTTGCTTACAGATGTATATTAAATTTCCTCTCTGCTACTTTTCCAACGTCTCACCTACAACAGTGACTGCACCCATCCTCATTTTCCTAGGACAGCTTTTTATATAGTATATTCAGAAATTCGCAAACTTTACAAAACTAGTTTTTTTGCTACTCAGTTTTGTACATTTTTATTTAAGCATGATTTACGTTCTTGATCTAAGTATTAAAAATTATTTCACAGGTCAGATATCATTTAATAATTCACCAAGGTTTACAATAGTAGCTGTACCTATTACTCTGTGACAGTTGCGGTAAACTCACAAAACAATATTACGACGATACGTCATAATAAATAATAACCAATTTTAATTATTTATTACACATTTAACATATTACTTATTGATAATTGATAAATGTCGTATAATATATAATTATACAGAATATACAGTAGTGCCTATAGTTTTTAAATGTACAGATTACACGCACAATTTTTTTTTTTAAATTTTAATATACACGATCGCGTACGTGCGTATTTATACTATTTTTACTAAATGATAAATGGGTAGGTATTCGTCGCCATACAGTGTATAGTATACACTGTATACCCTCCAAAAAAACTTCATATTCGAATTATATTCGGGAAAATATAAGTAGGAAAATATTTTTGGATTTGGACAGATACGTATTTTATGTGGCCCTATTATATTTTGCTCGCGAAGAAAAATGCACGGAGACGATTGAGTGAATAAACATGAATGGCGCAGACCAAGAAAATGTATTAATGGATTTTTCGTGTTCGTACATGAGATGATGGCGTGTTAAAAAACTCGGGTTTAAAGTTCGAGCTGGAAGATGACGACTTCGTATTTCGGCTAAGTAGTGAAAATAAGAGAGAGGACATATATTTTTCGTAATTATGAGTTATATGTCTAATTATAATATTATAATACGGAACAACGGAGATAAAACACTGTTATATTATTTCGTAGAATGTAGTTAGAAATTATTACTTAAACATAGAAGTTAGAATAGATGTTAACATTAATATTTATTAATTAATAATATTCATTGTATAAATACAGGTTTTTTTTTTTTGACCATCTATCTTCACGATTTTTTTCACGGTTTTAAAAAGATGTTTATTTTAATTTTTTTTTTTTTTTATACTGCAGTGTACAATAATTTTACCAGAAATCTTGTTCCGAAGTATCAAGCACCTTTTCTGAAATGGAATTTTCCTGGGGTGGTACTTGAAAGTGGTCGTTTTTTGATTTTGTTATTTTTTGTTTAGCATAGGTGTCTCTATCGTATTACACCCTTGCCTATACATAATATACAATCTAAATACTTAACAAAATTCAATTTTTGGCGAAATCTTAAATACGCCACTGCTAGTACTTTTATATGTTCAAAGCCATTCGGAAATCGAATTATGCATTCGAAAACATAATAATATGTTCTATTGAAATAGTTTTTGATTAAAAAACGTTTATTCATTATTTTATGTAATCCTAGTATAGTTGAACCGCGCGTGGGAAGGTGGTACCTAAGTTTCACGCTTGGTCGGAAGCTCTTGCGACATTGTCACAGGCGAGTCTCTATCTCGTTGACGACCATCGCCACGTCCAGAAGTTTTCGTTTATAGTGTTCGACAAAGACGGTATTATCATGTATATATATATATATATATATATATAAATATATTGTGCTTGAACAAGGAGATGGTGACTGTCAAGTTATAGTGGGGGGGGGGATTCACACCATAGCGTTTAATGTTTTAGCGTTTCGAGTTTTGTTTTGTGCGTTTTAGTAACAGTAAATATTTTCCTGAAATGCTAAAACAAATTATTTTAATAGCTACAGGAAAGCGGATATCGTATGCAATTTCGTGATAGTGATGTAGGCGTGTTAGCCATCGAAAGGAGACCGAAATAAAAAAGAGTCGATACTCCTGATGGGTGGGCCACTGTTGTAGGTGGCAAGTTCGATATGTAAGACACATAAAGTTATTTAATGTATAACTGTACGCGACGACGAATAATAGTTGCTGACGAAACACACGATTCTGAACGAATAGTTCGGTTAAATGTACCCATTTTGAAATGCCATCAACATTTGAACATAAAATGTTTAAAACAATAAATGACTACACGTTGTTCAATTGTTTTTTCAACATACCTCTTTTATAATAATATAACATATATACCTCCTAAACATATGATAAACCTCGTGTTAAATTTTCAAACATTTAGGTTAGTCAAAAAATTATATTTATTTAAACCGAAAAATAGTACCTACGTGAAAGACGTGATTTTTAGGATTTTCATTTTAATTTGAACTTTAAACGCACATTTAAAAACTTAAAAACATTTTTTTTAACCATAAATACAACTATTTTTTTCATGTTTGAACCGACATCAGTGAGGGGTCTGTTTTCACAATACGTTCCCACTGCTGACATCTTTTTGTTGAAAAATTACAGTTAATATACTTATTTTAAATTCTGTTTCCCATAAATGGAACAGGACAACACCTATAGGTAACTAACAAAATGTACAACGGAGTAAAGTAATCCTGTCTAATTTAACTAACTTAACACTACTGTAGTTGGCCAAGTCCTAGTCTTCCTGCTCGGTTCGAGAACCCGACAGCTTGGAGGCTCGTACTGTCCTTCCTCTTTTTCCTTCGCGGAACCGGACTCACTGAGTACAATTTATATGAACCACGTGTAAAATATTAAATTATTGGCCAAAATCTTTTTATGTGCATAGAATCAAATAAAAACCGAAAAAATTCCAAATGCCTATGTATAGTTCAGTGGTTTTCAACCTTTTTAACAATGTAGCACACTTATTCTCCTACGAAATTTTCGCGGCACACCAATTCATATAATACGTGAAGCATATATTTTTTTTATATAATATATATGCACATATATACATATTTAGATACACTGTTTACAATCTACTGTATTAGAGGGTTAATTATTATGAAATAAATTAATACAATGATGAAAAAATGTGCTAGCAGAAATATTTATTTTTAAAAGATAATAATGTTGTACACGAAATATACATTTACCGATTAATGAGATTGTTGTGCTTGACGTGTGGAGCACAAACGTTTTATTCTAGAACGAACAGTCGACAAGCTAACTCTCAGTTCTTCTTCTACGGATCTAAGTCGTTCTCTTTTTTCACTTTTCATTGTTGTGACTGCTGAGAATCCTTGTTCGCATAGATATGATGTGGAGAATGGTAGTAAAATTGTTATGGCTTTTATAGATATTTCAGGAAATTCTGCTTGAGCATATATCCAAAATTTGTTAACTGTCATTTCTTAAAATTTTAACCTATTAATAGATTTATCTTATCGCGGCCCACTTCAAGGGCGCTCGCGGCACACCGGTTGAAAACCACTGATGTAGTTCAATAATCTAGAGTGTTTTGAAGATTTGACCACTTAAGTCGGACAGCATTTTCATGTTCAGTGAAAATTTCAGGTCTTTACGATTACTTTTAAATATGCCTCACTTGAATTTAGGCGTAAGACTTCTGTTGGAAAAATACAATTTAAAACATTTTAAAAAACACACCGTCAAAACTTTAAATTTGTCAGCTTTTCTTATACATTTTTACTGGGTTTTCCTAACTGTTATGGTAATTGCTCGTACAATTAAACGGCGATTCGCTCGTTGCGCCAAATAGATCCGAAATTCTACAGTAAAGCCCTTTCATCATTTTTCTAACGGAGCGAGATTTCTAGTAGAAAAGTTTTTAACAGACGGAACGAAACATACACTTACATCATAAAAATCCAATATCTTCTTCGCTGCGTTCAGAATCTAAAATCGAAATCGATGTAGCAGATATGAGTCGACAGGGCGATAGGCGCGATCGACCCCTCCCCCCATATCATTCTGGAATGTACTCTTAGGTCGATTGGTCATTGAGCTCGTCATGAACGCGTGCCGTATAGGCATTCCTCAACATTTTTACCAGGCGCTCGTCGCCGTATGCGAGGCTTCACTGTGTGGGCAATCACTGAGAGTCGAACGATTATATATTTCAACATTTTGACAAATTATACCTGGCGTCTCGTTATAACACACAAGGAATAACGGACACGTTTGTCGTTAAATTATTATTATTATTATTATTTTTTTTTTCCCTGTTAACCGACGCGACGTTTAATCATATTATTATATTTTACGTATTGTTCGCGCTCCAGCGTGCGAATTCCCCTTTATCGCCCGTCGCGGCAATAACGCGCGCCGCGTACGGACGGAATTCCACGGCCGGGGAATTTCCCGGAGCGTACATTATAATGTACACACACACACGAGTTCGTCCCGACCGTCGTAGTCGTCGTCGTCGTCGTCGCCGCGGACGGGGCGCGCGCGCATATTATTATTATTATTATTATTATTATATACGTACGCGTTCCATTATCGTTTTGACTTCTTGCGCGCGCGAGATTATTCGCTCTATCTCATTTAACACCCCAACGAGTTTGTGACGCATTATATACGCGGCGGCGGCGGCGGCGCGCGCGTTTTCTTCGGGCCCGTCGGAAACCGAGCCCGCGATAATGTCAAATTAAATTAAACACGCGGGACGGAGAAAAAAAAAAAAAAATCATCGTACGCGCCACTTCCGTCGCCTCCGTCGCCGCCGTCGCCGTACGCGATAATACAGTTCTTTATTTATTTCGTTTTCGGCTCCTCCGCCCGCGCCGCCGTTTTATTATACACCGCGTTCATAAGACGGATTTAATTAAACCGTCAAAACGCGGGGACGGGGAACCCGCGCGGGCGCACACCTAAAGGTCAACTCGATTAATCTCCCGCCGCCGCCGATCCGGGTCTCTTCTTGTGCGCGAACCGCGGTCGCCCGCCCGAGAGCCCGTACCGCCAACCGCCCGTCACCCCGACGGCGCGCCGCATTCGCCGACGGTTTGTGGGCTTGTAAAAACGTTTTTCCGCGATAAATTCGTATTTAAACCCGCGACTTTGTATAATAATATTAATTCGTTCTGTCCCCGGAACGCTCTCGGCGTAGTTGTCGTAACTGTGCCGCCGCGCGCGACTCCGGGCGTTTCGCAGTCGCGCGGGCCGGTGCCGAATTATGCGTGCGGCGTGTACGTTATCGGCACTCCCGCTCGGTACAGCCGCACGCTCGGGGGGGTTTCGCAGCGTTCCGCGGACTTTTCGAAAAACGAAACGAACGACTCGATTCGTGAACTGACGCGCGTTTGACGCGAATTGACCCGCCAATGGAAAATCCACGTGTTCACGTGCGTAATTGACACGCGCGAATTTTCAATATGCAGTTTACGCGTTTCGGTGTTATTCGCGTAATGCAGCGTCGGACCCGGACAGTTTTTCTGGAGACGAGGCATTACTACAATTAATTACAGCAATGGCCTTTTTAACAACTTTTTTTTTTTTTTTTCCGCTCATTCACCCTTTTACTAAGGCCTGCAGTCAAATCTGTTCGATTAATTATCTACCCATATTTAACAGGGGTGGGGCAAACTCTGTCGCCCCCCCCCTCTACCGACATATCACTGTTCACGTGTTCACGGGTATTATCCGTATCACCTATGCACGGTTGTAAGTAGCTAGAGGATGACCGGCCCTTACGCACTGCCATTGTCGAATCTACCGATAACTATTGTCTACTAATTGTATTATATGTTAGAAATTCGGTGTACTTGTTTATACTAAAATACGTGGGTACACAGAAATTAATTTTAATATCACGTGAACACACGTTATCACGTATTCACGTGAAATGGTGGCCTCTAATAATTGTAATGAGCCGAAACTTCTTTGATGGGTGTTGCGGGCTGGAAGTCGGGAACGCAGGACGCGCAAAGTTCTTTAATTTATATACGTGTAAGCGACGGTAAACTATTGATGTTAACGAAAAACGAATCTAAGTCGTGGTCGGTTATACGTGTTTTAATAGGGGCCGTGATTTTTCGATTTTGTAAAAAATTCGATTTCAAAAATGTTTATAAAAAGAACCCGCATTACTATAATTTTAAACAGATTTACAAAAAAAAAAAAAAAACTGAACCACTGTAATGCCGGAAACTTTCTCGTATTTCCTAATTTTTTTTTTCATTCTTCCAGTATTTCCTAATTATTATGTATGAAAACCGGTTAGAAAATAAAAACACCACTTTCATGTTCACCAACTATATCCAAAATATAACAGAAAAAAAAAAAAAAGGTCTCGTATCGTTTTTCGATTCGAGCAATATTTCTCGCGAAAAACATGAACCGTAATAAGTGTAAAACAACGAAATCGTATATCCTTAGTTATTCTCGTAACAAAACGGCTATATTACGGCTACAACCATTATAATATTATCCGTAGAATTAATTGAATAGTACTCGAAATTTAAATTTTCGGGCGTTTAACTCGTTACGTGATTTATTTCTCTAGTCGTACATAATATTATGTGCCCATCTGTTTCGTTTACCGAACCGCGTATAACGTACAATAATAATCTTTACTCGTATATATTGTCTACGGCGCCGACGCGTTATTGTTCGCTGATGTTCAACATATTCCGAATTCATTGTTAAATCTTTCGGAAATGTAATTTGCCAGACTATTTCTCCGGAGATAGCGCGTCTTCGGGCACGAGGTTGGATAGCGGATGATCGTTCGTCATAAGCTGTACCGTGACGTACCCCTTTGTAACAGTTTATATTGTTTGTGTCCCATCGACATTTAATACACAATGGGAATAGTTAAATCGCGTACACTCGATTGTATCATAATATTACTGTGCACACGCTTACTGGTTACTGGTTTTTATGTCGGTAAAGATAAAGTCAAAAATCATAATTTATACTATTATATTATGCCCGCAATAACAATAATATCATGTTCGTGTTTGTATACGGATAACAAATCGCGCTGTAAACAAATATATTTTCTAAATAATAAATTATGTGTTTATAATTTATTTCGAAAATGTCTTGTACGCAATACATTTGGTTTTTAATTAGTGGCGGCGAAGGGTACAAAGGATTTTTCAAAATTAAATTGTTTGAAAACGACGTTTGAAATAAAAAAAACAATAATGTCCTTTGGTTTGTTTTATATTTTAAATGAAAAGCGAATTTTTTCCAATAAAATATATTGCAGCTTTTTTGTTTTAATTTGTGTCCATGAACACGTTTGTAAACGAAAAAAGCGTACGAGCTTAGCAAAATAACTAAATAATTTAGTACCTATAAGTACCGATTTCCTTTCAGAAAAAATGCTACCCTTAGAAATCCGAGCAAGTTTTCTGGTAGAAAAGTTGCGCACAGATAAACAAAAAATAAACATCTTGGTAAAACCGTAAGCTTTTTCACTCCACTCAGCATCTAAAATGCATTATATGTGTAAACATTTCTCAAAAATGCACTTTTCCTAAGATATGACAAAATATCGTATAGGAACTTCCAGTGATATGAACCGAAAATATCGTAGCGCTTTTTGGTCTCTAGATTTAAAAATTATTAAAGATACGTAGTCGACAGGTAGTGTAACCTAGATGTAAGGATTAATCACGAACGCTAGACGTCTATGAATAATTTACATTTTGCCTTTTTTTCCTACAATAATGTGTAATGCCATAAACATCAAGTAGGTTTGGTTTAAACAGAAATCACGATTTTCATAAAATCAACGTATTGTTTACATCATAACATAATTACTCCATTGTTAACTGTACAAACAGTATAGATAACACTGCCTGACCACTGTCCAGGGTAAAGGTGGATAGGCTGAAGCACTTGATGTCCATGCCGGCGCTAGTCTATATTATCTTTGTTCATGTTTACCGAATACCTTATTATCATTGCTGGACACGTAACCATATACCTAGCCTATTTAAAGCCGTTGCTCTAAAGAAGAAGATTCTAATTTTAATGATGTGAATTTAAGGTAATTCGCTAAATATTGACGGTAAAATGTCAACAAATCACAATGAGCATTTGCGTAGCGGCACGCACGTTCAGTTGTTCGTAGTTCGTTGTTCGCACTGAAACAGCGTGTTTCATTATTCATTTTAAATATAATTGTGTACATATAGGTACAAAGTTCAATAATTGATAACTTATTGAGAACATTTTTTTTTTTGTAAATAAAATTAAACTAGTTTTTCTGTAAACGGTGTTCATTGTTTAAATTAAATGTCCAGATTTTACAGAAAGACCCAAATAAATTTTGTTTGCACGGTTCCGACTTAGACAATTAAAAAAAAAAACCTTCCAATCACTATTAGAGATTCTAGTGCACTCTCGTCCATTCTGGATTTCATTTTTTACTCTAGTATTCAATGTTTATTCGTTTGTTTTTATTATCTTATCTACTTTATTGTCATGTTGGTCATCGCCGATGAACATTAGGCAATATAAACCCACGAATGTACTTTTAAAAAGATTTAAGAGTGCTTTTGTTTGCTTAATTCAATAGATTTTTTTTTTTTCAAAAGCTTTTTACTAAGGTTTTTGCTTTTTTAAAATATGTTTTGATTATATCTATCAGCACTTAAAGAGCTTATTATATAATTCTATTTTTAATGGACTTTGAAGTTTTTACGCGATTTATCATCGATTTTAAGCAAAATAAATCCCGAGCCCTGTATACATAATAATCATATTATATAATATACTATGTATGTACCTTTGAACAGCGAACATATTTCGAAATGTGAATGACACTTCTCATCGCTTGCTATGTACCAAGAAGAAAACAAATGGAATAATAATATGATAAAATACAGATACACTTCGCATGTGGGTGCAGCCACTATTGTAGGTCGGAAGTTGAGAAAGTAGGCTACACAAGGGAATTTAATGTATATCTGTAAACAACGATAGACCATTGATAACGAAAAAATGTTTCTGAGCTGAGTTCAATGTTGCTTTGTCAACAATATATGTCATATTATGGTAAAATAATTAAAAAAACATTGTATATTTGTTTAATATTGTACCGATTTTCAGGGTTTTTTCTACGTTTTCCTCATTTATTGGGAAAACTCCTGGGAAAATCAACAAATTTATTTTCAGAAAAAAATGCTACACTTACAAATTGGGGAAAGATTTCAGGTAAAAACGTTGTCCACAGAAAAAAAAATTAACATTTTTATAAAACCATAAGTTTCTTCGCTCCATTCAGAATCTAAAATAAGGTTAAATAAGTTATGATACTTTTTTATTGCGCAGTCACTTATTAAAAGTGTCATGTATAGGGGATTATGGGAGCATTGCTTCGGTGGATTTGTCATGTGTTTTTAATTTTAGTACCCTTAAAATTGTTGATCTAGTTACGCTAGCGTATAAGCGGTATTTTGAATTTAAACATTCGCAACGGTTAAAACCGGTTTTATGGTAAAATTCGCTTTGCTATATTTATTATTTTATGACTTACAGCTTTTGGCCTTTTAACGATCTTAAAACACTGCCCGAGGCGTAATGCCGACAACACGTGTATAATAACGGCGACGCATCTCTTGTTATTCGGTTTCTTTTGTAAAATCTCGCGCGTAAATAATCTCTTGCGTGCCGGCTGTGCGTGCGTGCGTTTGGGGCGCGGGACGGCCGTATTGTCGGCCGAGAGGGAAAAGTTTTCCGAGGAATTATACGGTAAAACGACCGGAAAATTTTGATTCATCGTTTTCGATGCCGAAAAAGTTTCCTACCGTTGACGAAGAATATAAATTCGAGATTTAATGGTACGAAAAAAAAAAAATCGTCGGAGAGGGTGCTGTAGAGTGGTTGGTGGTTGGTGAAGGTATATATATATATATATGTATACACTTGTATAGTAGTACCCTCTCGGCCGGCGATTATATTGCTGTGCGTGGTGTATATACGTGTGGAGTTGGTTCACGAGGGAATAAAATAAAAAATAAAATCGAATGTACCTAAAATGCGCTCGTGACGTTTTATAATTCGGTCAGTTTGCGCTACAGATGTGCGTAAAGAACGGGTTCTAACCGGTATCGGATCGGGTGATTTCGGTCAGTCGTGCTGAACGTCTAATCGGTCCCAATCAATGGTTTATTTACCATCATCACTCACCCGAAATTTTTGGGACGTGATCAATTTTTTTTGCATCATAAAAAATTGTCACATAATTTGCAAGTTTAAATCCGTTCCACAAACTTTTAGGTTTAATATAATTAAATAGAAAGAAAATATTTTTGTTACAAATAAAATACCCGAAAAAAAGACCACAGTGTATCGTGAAAATGTTGGGAAAAGCGAATTGTGCCGCGGTCAAAATAATTTTGAAAACCACTGCGTAAGACAATATAGCCAGTACGTTAGTATAGGTATTATTGTGCACGTATAAAATAATCAGTGGCGGTGTGAACGGGGTTAAATTGACGCAGCTGCGTCGCGAAGAGAAGGGTGGATGGGTGGCTGTTGAATGTTGATGTTTATGGTTGAGTGGATACAAGGTACTTGAGGTGGTGTAGAATGTGTTGTGCATTACGGAAGACACTTTATTCTTTAGATTAAAAGAGCGTTTTTTTTTTTTGTTTTTTTTTTTCAATATATTTCGTGTTTGTGCAAAAAGAAGAGTAGGCGGGTGTTGAACAGTTTTACTGTGTCATCGAAACAACACGTTCACGCCGCCACTGATAATAATAATTGTTTCTAGAGTACTGTTGTGTGTCGCGAATGTTTTGAATACCGGCCGGCCGGCTCAGAACAGCGCCGTTCGCGGGCGGCCGCCGGGCGCGGTTATACCGTCGCGTTGTAAAACATAAACGCCGTTTTTGTCGGTCGGGTGACGCGTATTCCCGAAAACTCGACATTGTGCGTGTACGTGTACACTGTGTGCCCTGTGCACCCCGCACGGTAATTATAGAGCGCCCACGGCCCGAGGACGTGCAGTAGCTATAACACGTATATCGTCCGGCCGGGTCGTCGGTTGTACAAATATTAATTCGTCGGCGCGTGAACAATATTATTGTGGCACGTCCGAAACGTTTATAAAATTAACGCGATAGTGTTGTTCGCCGGACCGATAATCACGGCCGGCCCCGGGGTTTTACAACAATACAACAATATCGACCGACACCCCGACATTTCGAATATTCCGTATGCCGTTATTGTAACACGCAATATATTCAATAATAATATTATTTTAATGTATACATATAATATGCAGTAGGTACCCCCTCAGCCGCCCCGCCCCGTTTTACAAACATCGTCGGCACTGTCAACCGTTACATTATATTTGCCGGACCGCCGTAACACAAACATCGTACGCAATATTCGAGTTTCGCGATAATTGAAACGCTTCGCCGCGGGACGAACGCGAATCGCTGTTATTATCATCATCATCCGTCGACTAGAATATTGTATAAATAACATACTATTATCATAATAATTCGGTCCGGAAGACGTCTACTACGACGAGTCGCGGTTTTCAATATTGTTACCGAATTGGTCACCCGGCCGGTCTATACGGGTTACCGCAGTGGCGTAGCGAGAGATTGGGGGGGGGGGTGTTTCTGTGTTAAACCCTCCGCCCCATTTTGACAATATTTATGCCAACAATTATAATTTTTAATATATTATGTAGTTATACATCAGATTTTTACAAGATGTGTTGTGTTACGCATTGATAATAATAATAAGTATAGTATATACTTAATAATTAACGCATTACATATCATGGTATGTGTGTTACACGTGCACAATAACGTTACAAAGTTACATCTAAACACAAAATAAAAACACCGCCCTAAAAAAAAATTTTGGCTACGCCGCTGGGTCACCGGGGCCGGATTAAGCCACCGCCATCATCACCGTAGGCCCTATAGGCGCACTCATTGAACAATTTGCCTTTCGTATCACATCACAGTTGCTTTTGAAAACAGTTTTTTTTTATATCAAGTTTATGTTATACTTAAAATGTGCATATAATTTACCTGTTCAATTACTATTTGTTCGTAAATACTAATTAATTATTATTAATGCGTATAACATAATTTATAATATTAAAACATTACCGATAATACAATAAGACATTAATGGACAATCACAATAACAGTAAATTCCCTATCTCGCGGCGATCATAATATAAGGAATAGATTTTACACAGATTGATTTAGATTCGGAGCGTAACGAGGTATTCCAATCAGAAATATTGTTCAAATCGAAAAATGACACTGTATTGTCCCGGGATCGCTCTCATTAAACTAAAACCGGATTAGTAAACGTAAACGAAATTATAATAAAAAATAAACGAGTACAAATTAACAGAAAAAAAAAGTAGATACGAAATAAATTTAAATAAAAAATCGCTAGTTTTAAATATACGATTTATAATTTATCGGTACGCGAGTATGTATATTGTTTATTTTTTACTGCGTGCAAAAAATAAAAATTGTATTATCGTTACAGGATGTCCCACAAGATAATTTATTTTGCTATAATATTAATGCATTAATTTCGTTGTCAATAGAAATAAGATAAAATTCCGTTTTGAATAATTGCTATTTTTGTACTACAATATAATATCTAGAGGCCCTATAATTTGTATTTTTTACTAAATGTCAGTATACGAATTTAGGATTTAAATTTTAGATTCTGAGTGGAGCGAAGAAGCTTATGATTTTACTTTTACAAAGATATTTATTTTTTTTTAATAATTAAATATAAACAAAATTAATTTTTTTCAATAAGTACTTAACTGTAGTTAACAAATTGAATAAAGATTATAACATAAGGATATTTTTATGAAATATAAACAGTAAGTATAACAGTGAAGTAATAATTCTAGATAACTACTAAAATTAGTTATTCAGACTTTAAACTTTAACTTAGTACTAATCTTCAAATTTATATTTTTTTAAAACCCAATCATCAATAACATTTTTTGTTCTAAATATGTATTCTTCTTCTTCGAGAACCCACTCATTTAATAATAAGTAGCTCCACTGGATATTTATTTTCTGATACTTTTTTTGCAACCTGCTTCATAGACGCCAATAATAATTCTTCAAACGAATGTCTATCGTTAAATACTTCTTTTCATGTTTATTCTTCGCTGGTGTTAAAATGATTATTGCAGTTAATACCTGTTGAAGTTGATGCTTGATTATTGATAGAATAGTCATAATATCTTTCAATTGTTAATGTTGTTGCTTGATTATTAATAGTTTGGTCATTGAATCTTTCACTTGTTGAAGATGTTATATGATGATTGAGTTTTGTCATTTTTTCTGGCGTTTATTGTTTTCCACAATAAATTAAAATAACTTTAAATAATGAATGGATTACAGGCTTTTTTCGGTCATTTTCTATAACTTGTGGTATTTTTAAAGATAATTTTTGTCGAGAAGAAAACGCTATCCATCAGTCATGTTATTGATATCCACCTTTAAATGGAGTAACTAACTTATTTTCATTAACATAGTTACCAACTAACGTAAGAACTTCTTTTATACTCAATCCATGGCCATACTTGTCCATAATCTTTAATAATTCGACTAAGTTTTTTTTCGATAGCAGGAAATAAAGCCGTACTTCTCCCTATAGTTGTAGATTTCATTCCACGTCTTCTATTTATTTGATCATAAAATGTTCCCCTTGGTATGTTGTATAAGTTAGAAGTATAGGTATCATACTATACATTATTATTAAATAATGTATAGTATGACAGCAAACAACTTACAACTGCATCTAAAAATTTTGCAAACTAACGTCTATATTTTAAATACTAGTGGTAATAATATTTTGAATGTAAACTCTAATAACATGATAACGAAATGTGACCCATTATGTAATAGTATTCCCAAGAAAATTTAAATAATTATAATATTGATAATTGTTCATAAACTGCATACTTTATTCATATTATTTGGATTCGCACTTACCCTGATTCGGCATTAACCTCGATTGACCTTACATAAAATTACCTATAAAAATGGCTGCACCCGTCTTTATTATCGTAGGATATCTTTTTTGATTTAAATTTCGTTAAAAAATGTAACTATTCCAATGTTGCAATTACTCTTTTATTAGTATGGTTATTTTTATAATTTAAAGAGATAAATTTAAAAAATGGTAAAGTCAATCTCAAGTAGATTTCACGACAAATTAAAATCTGTTTTCAGAATTCTTATCGCTTCATTAGATCAATCGGTACGTTGGAAGTAAAACACGTCTAAATCCCTATATCTCACGTGTGTAAGACAAAGACAGAAACTCGTCGCTTCCAATCCCCTTAAGTCTGAACATTAAGTCGGATAAATATCAAATATAGTGATGCAATGGGACTTTATTAATTGAATAACATTTTGTGCTCACGCCAATGGATAGCTTTTAATTGTCCGTTTTACGAGTTCCGATAATTTATCGAATATAATAATATTTGAGTTTCTCAACCAATAGTCGATTATAATCCACGTTTATAATAATCTAGTATAACATTGCTGTTAAATAATATTATTGATTGATGTAGAAGTCTAATTGCTTAATCGATACATGGAACGCAATAATATAGTTTATATCTGGGGTGGCCAAACGGTCGATCGGGATCACGAGATTACGGATGGTTTAAATGTCGATCTCCTTTCGTTAGAATTTACTTTTATATAATTAGTTGATAAATCATAATTGCTGATCATTTTTATCTTAATTTATCTTATTATTTTGTTATTGATTTATCAAGTAATACAATTCAACAGAGTTTACACTGGCAATTGTATTTACCGTATCGAATCAGTCTTAATAAAAGTGTGATAAAAAATTATTTACCTATTAATTTTAGTACAGATTAGTTACATTTTAGTTTTATTATTATTTATTAACATTACATTACGTGTATGTTTATTATAAATGCCTATTAGGTAATTTATAATTATACGTTTGCATGTACGTTAGGATGTCGATCCACAAAGGAAAAATATATTCTTAGTAGATCTTCATTAAAAAAAGTTTGGCCACCTTTGGTTTTTATCTACTGTGACGATTAAATATTTGAATATGTTTAGAAAAACGAAATTACGAAGATGGAGGGGCGGGTTTCCTTTTTTGCAAAATAATTATTACGTCTGAGTACCGAGTTAATTTATTTCCTTATATTATTATGTAAATATAGGGTAGTGTTATCACTGGGTGGCTTCTTCCGCTTCTTCTTCTTCATGCTATTTCCGAAAATATGTCTATTATCGCATAACGTTATTGTTCCACAAGGAACAGATTGCATAAGTGTTTTCAAAAATAAAAAATAAAAATGCAAATATTTAAATTAAATATAAAATTAAATAATTTGTTATACGTATATTTTTAAATAATTAATAAATACTGATTGTACGTTGTATCTTTTGAGTTATTATGCCGACCATCGCCTTTGACTGCACTTTGAAATGTTTCGATACTCTGCGATTCGAGATTTTATTTTATTTTTTCAATATTTTTTTGAGAGCAAAATGTACGATATTTAGGGATTTAATTTAAACGTCTCCTCCTTTGCCTTCGACAAAAAAAAAAAATAGTTTCATTATAGTTTAGCCTTAAATTATTTACCTATATCATATTTTATTTCGCGTGGTTTATGTCGAAATATTATACTCAATTCGTCTGTGTCGCTTTCAGTTTTAGAGTAGTTAATCAAATATGGACAATTTCTACTAGTACTAAATAGTAATGAACTTAGTACAAGTACCCATTTAACGTGTGAGAATTTCAGACAGATGCTAACGTATTATTTATGCGGGTTATACATTATTTACACGATTCGTTGATTTCCCTCGGCCGTTTGAATCACTAAAATTTAAGAGAGACCATTTCCGGAGGTATTTACATATATACTTAAAACTTGTCAATTATACCTATATATACTCGCTAGGATATTAAAACACGTTTGAAATAATATTGTTACGTCCTGGTTTAATAATTTAGCGAATACATATACCTACTCTGAGTACGTACACAGATTTTTTTTACTCGAGACGAACTTCATCAATAATTAAATAATACAAACGAAAATCTATTATCATATTTTCACGTTTGCCTTGAAATATCAGGAATGTACAATATTCAGAAGTTATAGAACATATGCTGTACAAATAAAATCAAGTTATCAACTATATAATTTATATTTATATCCTGACTGTCTGACTAATTCACTATCGCACAGCCCACAGACGGATCCGGCTGAAATTTGGGATACAGACATAAATCCCCGCTAAGAAAGGATTTTTGAAAATTCAATCTCTAAGTGGGCCAATAGGTTTTAAAGTATTTTTGATACGAACATCTAATTGTTTATATTGATTTATTTTTGTTTATTCATGGGTTACTATATGGTGATACGGATGATAATTTGGTTGTCAAGGGCGAGAAAACTATTATTATTATTACTAGTATTTACGTCATTACCTAGCAATAGCAAAGCATTGCTGGTTAGCTAGTTTATAAATAAAACAAAGTTTTAAAATTGGTGAATTAAAATACAACATATTGTTACCGACAAAAAAACACTTTAACTTTTGGTGCGTTGTCTTTTCGACGGTGTTTATAATGTAGGTACATTATAAAATAAAAATTAAATGACGCGTTGTCATCTTCTGTTGTTCTGGGACTCGATTTACTGCAGGAAATATAATATACGAAAAGCACATTTTATCACGTTAAGCTTATGTTGTAATGTTTGAGACAAGGACGAATCCTCAGTTTTCATTTAGCAGAGTTCACGGGTCAATGTTTTTGACCACACCCGTCGGAACAACGGTGTTTTCCAAAAAAAACAATAAAATATTTTTAATTTAATTTATTTTAAATACAGTTGCATTATTCAATAATGCTTTTATCAGCGAAAATCTTTATTAAAAATGTGTTACCCTGCGGTACATCTAATACTAATTGCCTGACATCAAATTCGTCACTTTATAACTTTTTCGGTTTTTTAACTACTTTTTGAAACTTTTAGTAGCACTTTATGGATCAAATAAGCTCAAACTCGAACATTTATAGGCAAATTGAAGTGATACAATTTATGTCAAATTTCAATGTGAATTTCATGATATTGATGGGGAGGAGGGTGTTTTTTTTAAACTTTTAACCACTAAAATAGAGCCAAAGTGATAAAATAAGGATGTATCTTTTAAGTGTTTTAATTTTTAATCTTTTTTTATCCATTTTCATGCACAAATTTAATTTTTTCACTAAGAAAATCGATTTTAAATGAGCTTACAGATTAAATGTAAATTAGGTTAAGTTAAATTAGGTTAACCTTCCCGATCCGGTTCATCGGCTTTTCGTTTGTATATCGGGTGCCTCACTCTCTGGCGGAACGTCTCAGGCAGACAAATCCAGTGTGGCTCATCGAGGTGACAGGGTGCATCCTCAGGTTACGGATAAGGGAACTGTTTCCAGATATGGAGGTCAGCTGTTTTCTTAGTCAGTTCTTCGGGACTGGACAAATAAGCAATCACGGACAGCGTTTAAATGATGGTAGGATGCGAAAAAATGGGAGCCTAGTGGCACAGTACAACAAATGTCTTTTTAATATAATTGTATCTTTGTATTTATTGATTTTTGGACACTAATCGATGGTGGTAACTCTAAAATAATGGGAAAGTGGTTTTCAGGGTCGTTGCCAATTCAAAAGAAAACAAGGTTTAGTTAGGCTACGAAGAAATCTGATTCTATAGTGATGGAGGTCTGCTGCTCACGGGGATATTTTTTTAAAATAGCGAAAAACAAAACGAGCACATCGTACTTTATGGAATGGAATACCTAATAAAAAATAAAGACCTGTACTCTGGTAATAGTTATTAAAATGTGCTAGGTGATGTGTAATTCACTTTTCTGCGTCATTTCGTCGGTCGCCCTTTTATAAAAATGCGCGTTCTTTTGAGCGACCCTCTCCTGCAACCCATTCGCCGTCGCCTACGACGAACATCTACTCCCGTCTCGGGAAATTGCAACGAAACGTCAGTTGATTTACCGCTTTTGTCCTCGTACAGTTTCCGGTCCGTTAGTTTCGGGCGACCCTCTTTCGTTGGCCCCACACTATATAATATTGTAGGATTTAATTCCGCCGGAATTTTTCTTCGCGCCCAATATGCAGCGCGTTAATTGCGGCCGTTTCATTCTCAGCGCTATATATCCGTTTTATCCGTCATTTCTCTCAAAACATTCGTGTGGTTTATGTAAAGTGTAATTTGATTAAAAATCACCAAAAATATGCTAGGTTAGTCGTCATTTCGTTAATGTTGAATCCTTCCCAAAAATAGAAGTACTTTTGCAGTCTAATGTACCCGTTAGATTATTTATATATTCAATATGTACATCATAATATATAGCATGAGACCTTTTAACAGATTGCTATCATTATAAATTGGAGCAAAATTGCTGGTAGAAAAGTAGTTCATAGAAAAAAAGAAGACTGTAATATATTTTAACTAATACTTATATTTCTTATATTTTCTTGTTTTTCTCCGTTTTTTTCGGTTTTCCAAATTTGATGAGAAACCTCCTGAGAAATTCGAAAAATGACCTCTTTAAAGTACTTTTCCACCCCAATTTTTTTTCAGAAAAGGTGTTACACTTAAAAATCTGAGAAAGCTTTTTGGTAGAAAAGTTTTGCGCATATAAAAAAAAAAAAATAAACGTCTTTGTAAAACTGTGTGGAGCTTCTTTGCTCCACACAGAATATAAAATATACATAGATTTTTAAATAAATTAATCAATAACGAAATGAGTATAAACCGCCAATTAATAATAGTTCCCTATTCCAAGCCTGGAAATAAATGTGAGAGTACTAACCTTATAATAATTATACTTACATTATAAAATCACTTATTTATTGTTTATATAAGGTATAAAGGTTAATTTTAATCTCAGTTGATTTCCCAAATCAATGCCTTTCTCTATTTCCACACTAACTTCAAAGTATGCTTCGTACATAGGTAGGTAGTATAGTAATTTATAGACTACAACTACCTTCGTTCATAACTTCATACCAGTAATTAATAAGTCACCAAAGTGGTCACGTCACTGTTCTTCCACGTTATCGTTACGTTAATCTGATTTGAAATTAATTATAAAATAATTGAATGATATCCGTACAGAAAAATCCGAGAGCGATAAGTTAGAATCTATTGAATTTTATTCAAAATCTGTTTAAAATCTATTATAATTATCTAAAATTATTAAATTCAATTATTATAAGATATATTTTAAATTTGTTTGGCAGATGGATATAATGTATAAGGTGTGCAGAAGGCTTTGCCTTAGATTTCCACCAATAACTACAAGTGCATATCGCCAATCCCTTTAGTCATTTCAATCAATGTTCGGTGGTGATGGCGATTTTATTGCATTTCCTTAATCTTTATTGAGTCGTATTACATGTAAAATATCGATAAAACGAAATGGACAACTTCAAAATAAACTACATTATTGATTAATAAACAGTTAAAACCATTATTTTTTGACCATAATATTAAAATTGAGATCTTTTTTGTTTTCTATGATGACAATAATATGTACTTACATATTATACGTAAACACTATCCGTTAAAAGGTATGAAAAAGTGCAAACAATTTCTTTTTCGAACCCCGGGTTTGAGAACCTGCGACCCCTTGTACAAACGAACAATAAAGTGGCAATATAGAGTTATTTTATTTAAACATGTAATATCTGCATATCTGAACTTCAAAAATCTATAATTTCGAAACTTAAGTCATTTCGCTCAATTCTGACTTTACCATTCTCCTTAAATCAGTAATACATATATGTTTGAAAAAAAAAAAATTTAAAAATTAGATTTGTTCCACATAATTTTTACTTAAACAATTTTCGTCAAAATGTAGTAACAAAATTCCTTTAAAAACTAAATTTTTTTTTTACTACAAAATAATATTTAACGAACCTGCTGTGAAATTTTTAAGCATTTCTGTTAAGTCTAACAATTTTACCACAGAGTAGGTACTGAATAAAAATTACGTACAAAACTCGTAAAATTAAAATCACTATAAATAGCTCAAAAATGGTTTAAATTTTTTGAAAATTTTACCACGTCTAGAAAAGGGAAATATAAGTTTTCTGTTCAAATTTCAAGTCTCTGCAAATATTTTTAACTGAATTACAACAAATAAAAAAATTGATAAAATAATAATAGCATTCATTTCGTACATTTTCTGTTTTTCTTACGTTTTATCTTGGTTTTTCCTAGATATTATGAAAATCATTTGGAAAAAATGACCTTCCAAAAGTATTATCTGGACAACATTCCATTTCATAAATGGTGCCACTCGTATATATCTGAGCAAGATTTATGTTCGAATTTTTGTACACAGGATAAAAAAAATATAAAAAAAAAAAATCATTTGTAAAACATCTTAGTAAAACCAATAATTCTTCGCTACACTCAGAATCTAAAAGAGCTGATACTGCTGATGGATATAGCAATGTTGTAGATGGAAAGTTAGGAACGTAGGATACATAAAGTTATTTAATTTATAACTGTGTACAATGATAAACTGTAGCTTACGAAATACGATTCCGAGCGAATTTTATTTTTACATGTTTTAAATGCTGTAATATTTAAGATTTTCGTCAAAATTTACCTAAGTTCTTCTTCCCTGAAGCCGAAGACATATTTTCTAAAAGACTGTTCTTATATTTGACAGTTGTCATATTCGAAATACGAACAGATGTAATGTGTTAAACATGGTTTTACCTATTACCGTTTAAATATTACATGTACTATACTATGTAATGGCTCAATCATTAAGACGGCGTGCATTGTGTTATAAAAAATCCGTTATTTCGACGACGATAAATTATTGTCACGACTATCAAAACTACATAATCACGGATGTTTATCTCGGTTTTACTTTGTAACTGTCATAGCGCCGATGGCGTTTTAGTGCGGGTTAGGTTTTTCGGGTAGATGTTTGAAGAATGCCTTTCATAAGTACCTACCCATAGGTAGGTACATGTGATTTCGTTGGCCGGAGTGGACGTTTTTTTGGGGAGTATAATTTTATTTGGTTTTTTTTTTTCATTCAGATTTGAATGTTTTAATAGAACAGTACGAAGACGGATTTTTATTAAAATATCCAACACTCAGCATAATAATACAATATATTATAATATAAGTGCATATTATAACATTTACTTTGTTTCTGTACTTATTATACAGAGTGCCCTATATTATTTTCAGTGATTAAGGGATGAAAATAAAAATTTAATTATTTTCTACATATGTGTCCCCTTCACACAATACACGAATGAAAAAAAAAAAGAATATTGACAGAGTTATTAGTATAAGGATAACACTCTAGGGCACTCTGTATTTTATATTATATTGTATACATAATATATTAAATATATATATACTATATACTATATAAAAGAGTTCTTATTTAATTAAAAACGTACTTAGTTTGTTACTTAACTTTATTTTTACTCTTCAGAATATGAAGTGTAAATATATGATTTTAAAACTGTTAAATCTGTAAAATTATTAAACAAATTATATTTCAAACGTTCATAGGCGTGCCGCCCAGACATTTTCAATGTTTTAAAGGAATGGATTCAAAGGGTCTCCTTTCTTTGATTTCGTTCATATTTAAGGGATTCATCGGGAACGTGAAGGATCTTATTGCGATTTCGTTCATTTTTGAGGGGGGGACATGATTGATTTTTTTTGTTACTTTAAGGTTTCTAGTCATAACTTTAGAATACCTGATAATTCCCGTTAATCCGTTCGTCTGTATAACTACTTGCACATACTTATGGTTGTTGATTTGATTGAAAAAGAGATTAATTAGATTAGAGATAATTTTTACATGTAATATAAATGAGTATTTTTCTGGAATTTTGTTTACAAACATGTTTTTATAATTTTTTTTTAGAAGTTTTACACATTAAATTTATTTATTCATAAACCTTTTCAATCCAGGAATTAAATATCTGTTGTTAGATTTTTTTTCATATCAAGTCATATTAAGTAAACCCTAAACATTTTTCAAGATCTCTCATATTAAACATTTATTATAAATTTATAACTTATACGTTTTTTACAATACCCCTTTTGAATGATATCTATTTAGGTTAGCCGTGTATGAAATCGATAATATGTTAAAATGTAAAAAAAAAAAAGTATAAATACTTAAATATATACAATATATATTAAATATATTATACACAAATTAATGATTTTAATTTCTATTTGAGGAACGAAAAATGTTCCTTTATTAGGAATTAATTCTTTTTCAGTTATGGAACGAGCTTGGAATTAGTTCCATTTTAACAGGATGCATGTGAAGGTAAAATAATTCCTTTTTAATATTCTTTTTGATTTTCCGTATAGTTTACTAAAAAAAAATGGGGAAAACCGAAAAAAAATCTTAGGCTAAACGGAGAAGTTTACAGCATTAACCGTTTTATTATTTTTTATTATGCTCTTCTGTTGTAATTTGATTAAAAACAATATAATATATACATTTATAAATCCTACATTCCCGCCTTTCCAGCTACAGCATTAGCACACCCATCAACAGTGTATAATTTTTTGTAAGTATTTTCTTTTCGTCGACCATAGCAAAATATAAATCTGAAGGAAACACTCGAGGATTCATAATTCATTAGCATTATTATTTTAGGTAAATCATAATAATTCATATTTATATTATATTCTTTTTAATTGAATATTAAAACTTAAATTAATATGTTTACTTTTGTCACAGATGTTTTGTTGTTTGATATATACGAGTATATATATATACAATGCAATTAAATTCGTTTCACAATATACCTATATTTTTATACCGAACACCTCAAACATAATCTTTAATGAAAAAATATTCCGATTAAAAAAAATATTAGATTTCTCAAATGCAAATATAAGAATGATTTAGGGGAATATTTGTATTGTGTAAAAGATTGATTATTTAAGCTTAAATCTAATCAACTACAAAAGTTTTAAGTTTATTACTTAATAATTTTGATGCATAAAATTATACAAAAACTCTTAGTGTTATATCGTAATAAATAATATATTATGTTCTTTTGTTTTGTCAGAATTATAAGTTTGAATATTTTTGTTATATTAAGGTAGGTATCCTTAATTATATCATAAATTATAATAAAATAGGAACGAAAAATATTCAGAAGATAATAATTCAAATCTATATTTAACGAATACTCCTTGTACTTAAAATAAGTTTTTTTGGGAGTGTTCAAAGAGTTCAAGTAATAATATGTTTATTAAAATTATCTTTTGTTTAAAAACAAGTATCGAAGGTAAACAAATATTAATGTCATAACGTCTTTACAACTGAGAGGGACTAAGGGTAAGAAGAAGTAAAACAGAGTAGGTATACAGTGTATGAGTACAGTATAAGGAACTGGCGACAATAAGCAGTGACGTAATAGGCAATGTTGAGATTTTAAAAGAGAACCTAGGACCTTTCACACAAAAGCTTTGACGAGCGTGTGAAATAGAGGATAAATCAGAGGGAAGCGTCAGGTGTTTTATTTAATAATTCCAATGAGACTTAAAAGTAAGTTCTACAAAAGTGCGCTGAAATTGCATATGTTGTAAACTTGTATGGTTCAGAGTTTTGGGCGGGAGGTAGAAAAATAAAACAGATAATGAGTGTATTTAGGATAAGGAATGGATTTGACATTAGAAACAATTAGAAAAATAAACTGGGTTGAGCATGTCATGAGGAGAGAGAAATCTGATTTAGTAAAAATTGTAATGTAATAAATTTAGGACGAGAGTGACTGATTTAAAATAGCTGGAATAAAAGCGAAGGAGAAGAAGATACCCTACTTACTCTTAACAACTTAACCGTTTCCACATTTTGTTTTAAGTTTAAACAGTTACATAATTGTAATTTTATTAAAACATAAACTGTTCCATGTGCGTATAATATTGTAATAATATAGTTAGATAGTTATATAAATATCATATTCATGAATATTACGTGTCAATTGATACCTAATAAATAATAATAATCATAGTAAGGTTTTCATAGATTTACATGTTATAGAGATTTTGGGTACTCACTCATTATCTCGGAGGATATTGAACCATTTAATAGGTACCTACGTAGTTACGTTAGCCTGACACCTATATTTTCAAAATCATGCATTTCAACCATGCAGTATTATTTCCATTTTTTTGGACAACTTTGTGCAACTAAAATTAAATTGTACACGACTCTCGAAAACATTAAAAATTCTATTTCATTTTATGGGTGTTGTGGTAACGTTATTCCAACACTTGATTTAACAGTTGAATTTTACCCCCTCGTAATTTTTACCTCAGGGTTAACTTTTGCATGCCCTCTCGAACATCATCGTTTTTTAGTTTTATAATAGGTGCTTTTACTCTAAAACCGAAATTCATTGAGTTCTACTCAATTCGGGTGAGCATATTTTTGCTATGTTTTTTGTTATTTGGACTGAAATAGCGGGTATCACGTCCTCTTAGTGTGGTACGTTTCTTACGGATCTCCATCTCCTACAGACCCCCATAACCCTCGTAGGAAACGTCAAATCAACCCCGGCCTGGTGGATAAGCCCTCAATCAGGCCCCGCTCAGCAACCGCATACCGATTATCAACTATTGCGACCGGTATATTGTGAAAATAACGATTTATTTTCGCTGAACTGCAAACGTAGTTCAATCGGAATTTATACAGGTTCGTTTTAAAAAAAAAATTCGCTGCTGCCTATTTTATAACAATACCGATATGATTATTATGATATTATTATAACGTGAGGATCCGTATCGTGTTATACGGTCGGCGACGCGTGCGGTGGCAATCGTCGTAATGGTACTTTTAAGGGTGCGCGGCGGTACACGCGATAGCGTTAAATTTCTCGCAATTACCTTTATGGGCGAAACTTTAAGCTCGACTGACTCGAAATTTACTGTGGATCTTATGCTGTTCGGACGGCATTTTACGGATACCGCACGCGATTATACCGCGGTAACGGTTATAAGGCAACGTTATGTACTCGTAGCGAGTTACATCGAGATATATATATATATATATACATGTATGTGTATATATATATAGAAAGAGAGAGCGAGGGAGAGTGAGGAGTGGCAGCGCAGTGGAGATGTAGATCGAGTGTAGGGCGGGAATTATGGCAGGAGAGGGCCGGCGGATGGCCACAAGCAGAAATCTGCTGTACATATAGTGATTATATAATATATTATACGGGGTAAACGTCGCCATCTCTGTCTACACATAACCCTTTTACCGCGCGATTCGCTTGTGTTTTCCGTTTCCGGTCTCCGTCTTTTATTAATAAAGTTTCTTGCCCGTTTTCGTGACGCCGCCGCGCCTCCGCGACCGGCCTCCGTTCCTCGTTAGATACGCTCGGATTATACGAAAACAGCACTACGATTCGATAGCCAACCTCGAAGGGTTTTCATTTGAACGAAGAATCGCGGCGACTTTTCGTAGGTCGACTCCAGTGGCGCCGCCGCGTCCGAAAAGTGTAAAGATAAAGAAATAATGTATAGGATAAGTCCGTATGAATAGTATGTTTTCGCGGTCCATTTTGTAAGACATAATAATATGTTTGTATAATTTATAAACATCTCGTTCTGTCGCGGTTCTCGATTTTTCTAATTTTATGCGTGTCGTTCGGTTTTTTTTTCTAATATGTCGATTAAATTGATTGCGTGCAGTTATGTTAATAAAAAAAAAAAGTCAATAATGTCGACTCCGATAAGACTAGGGGAGAAAGCTGCTCCTCAGCACCCAGCGACGCTGGATTCGTGTAAAGAGAGAATTCACTCGGCGTCGCGTCGGAAGCGTTCTCGACCGGATCGATTTTAAGGTTACACAAAACAAAATATAAATTTGAATTAGCAAATAGAATGTTGATGCAAGACAGAGATTTGTTTTCGTTCTTTTAACAGAATGTTATTTAAATCGCGTAAAGCTATCTTTCCAGGTGACAGACGTACCGTTATTAAATTACTTCTGATTTAAGTCAAAATCATTGTAATCTAAAGCTTAAATGTTTTATGTTTAATCGGGATTGGTTGTTTTAATATCAATGTGTGTATCCACGTTGTTATTCATTTATTATTTCGAACGTACAATGTTTTATCGTATTAACTGTCAGCTACAGTAAAGTTAAGGGACTTAAATACATGTTTAGTTTAAGCGTTTTTGATTATAAATATCAGCAATATATTTTAGTTTAATAAAATATGTTTTCTATCGTATTGTAATACAGGATGTCTCACAAAGATATACCCATTATATATATCCTGAGATAATAAAGATAGTCAAATTCGGGGTTTTTTTTTATTACTCACAGGGCTAAGGACTACCCATATTTAAATTTAAATTAATTTTGTATGTTTTGTTACAACACATAAAAAAATAACTTTTTAATTTATTATATGTGAACAATTTGAAGACAGCTATTTTATAGAGTTTTTTCTTCTGAAAATGTTGACGTTTCAACTTAGTATTTTCATTAAATTCGTGATTTTTAATAATTTTTTTAAAGTTCATAGAAAAATGCGTATAGTCAATTAGCTATATTAATAATAATAATACCAATATCCATTAGCGAATGCGATTCCAGTCTGCTGCATGATTATAGGTACTTTTCTCTGAAAAAATTATTGAAACTAACGAATTTAATGAAAATAAAAATTCGATATAATAAAATTATCAGGAGAAGAAATTCTATAAAATGGCTATCTTCAAAATTTTTTGTAACATAACATAACAAATGAATTGAAATATAAATACGTGTAATCCTTATCCGTGTGAGTAGGTAATATAAAAAAAAAAAAAATACAGAATTTAATTATCTTTATTATTGTAGAATATATTACGATTGGTGTCGTGGAGCAGTCTGTATATTATCATTTAAACACTGTAGTATTCTTTAAACGCAAATTTGTTAGAAAGTAAATATTTGAAAATATAATTATTAATGAATATTGGTTTACAGATTAATTTGTATTTATATTAATTAATAATTATCGTAAAAAAGGTATTGCAAAATTGTTTTTAAATTCAAATTTGCTGCTCGTGTATAATATTGTAATGTGCACGTAAAATACACGTGTGGGTGTAGGTTAAAAACTAAAAACATTATTAACAACAACAAAGAGTGAAGAGAATGCTATTCAGCGGGCAACGCTTTTTAAAAACTAATTTTATTAATGAAGATAATAGGATGAAAAGAATGTTTTTAAAATTAAAATTATCTTGATTGTTTTTTGTTTGTTTGTTTGGTAGAAAATTACTAATGAGTAAAACAAATTATAAAATTTAAATTTCACTTATACGATAATATTATAATAGTCTGAAAGCTTTTTTTTTTTCAAAATAATTAATATTATAGTCTTTATATTCAATTTGTTTATTTATTGTTTTCTTAAATAATTTCTTATCGTACAAAACTTACGAGGAAAATGGTAAATTGTTTTTAGTATGATATTATATAGAAACCCTGTATTAGCTGTGAAAGCTAGTTCATTACATTTTAGATTCTGAGCATAGCAAAGAAGCTTATTGTTTTACGTAAGAAGTGTAGTTGTTTCCTTCTCGTAATACACTTTTTCGATTGGTAAAAATTCTTAGATTTTGTCATGTCATAAATTATTCGGAACATTTACCGAATATTCTAATAATTTGTTTAAAAATGACTT
This sequence comes from Cinara cedri, assembly GCA_902439185.1. Taxonomy (NCBI): domain Eukaryota; kingdom Metazoa; phylum Arthropoda; class Insecta; order Hemiptera; family Aphididae; genus Cinara; species Cinara cedri. The sequence goes on from CABPRJ010000004.1 coordinate 943,765, forward strand.
TCTATGTTTTTTTTTTAACTTTTATTTGTTTAAGAAAACGCTCCTATTTGTTTAAATAGTACCTCAAAAGACAAAACATTTCTGTTCGGTTGTATTTTATGTGATACATTAATTGAAATTTTCAAAATTTCATCCCCTAGGTCCTTTTTTTAGTTATTTGTGATTGTTTTATTTACTTAGGTGACAAGGAAAGAAACATGATTTATATTACTCAGCTCAGAATCGTTTTTTGAGGATTATGATATATAGAGGGTACAAATTGTACAGCACCTTATCGAGAAGGTAGGATACTTTGCTACTTTTCCAACTATATTTTCTCTATAACAGTTGTCTACCCACGCGAGTAGTATCAATTTTTTGTTTATTTGAATTTGCATCAAACATAAAATGAAAAATCTTTTCTCTACGGTTATGTCGTGTATCGTTTAAAATTCAACATTATTTTTGAATCCTCGTTGAAATTATTGTTGAAGTCGTCCGATATCTATTTAATATAGTATATTTTATTTATGATATCACGGTTCCAACAGTTTTGAACTTATTTTGATTTTAATTCTGTGGGAAAAAAATCGATTAGGTACCTCTATGGAGTGCTTCAGTTACTTGTTTGGTTATATTATTTTTATTATTATAACGTCTGGTATCTGTATACAACATTACACATTGTCAGGGATACTACGATTATACCAGATTGCGGATTTGTTCGCAATTTCATTTTTGGATATCCGGTCCGTCATATACCTACAATATAACTGCCACGCATCCGAGGTATGTGCCTTCAATGCATTTTTTGTTGTACTAGATATTTTCTAGTGAATATCCATTGTATGACTACTCACCCTCTCTTTTAAAAAAAATCTCTACGAGTAGATAGACCAAATCTTCCACCTTAAACAATTTAGATTTTTCCCGTTTTCTCTTCCTCCCATCAGTGTGAGTATTTCCTGCATAAAGTACCTATACAATTTTGTTACAAAATGTATGGATTTAGTTTTGGAATAATAGATATAATATTTTTCTAGTGGACACACATAGCAAGAAAAATCGGACTCTACGTATTGAAGTTGACCAATGTACTTTGCTATATGTTTACGAGGCATTTGGGCACAGAAAACCTCCTTAAAAAAATAGCCAGACCTATGTAGTACCTACAATCTACATATTATATTTTCTTTGTTTGTGTATAGCTTTAGTGACTAATATAGGCTTATTTATCTGCAGAGGAGAGCTGTATTTTGAGAGTGCCTTCCCCCTCCGGTTTGGGAGTCAGGCATATTTTGGTTGTTGATCAATGGTGACTGTGGCACGGTAGGTAGTAATGTAGGTAACTTGAAACTTGATGATTGGACCTGTGCGCCGGTGGTGATACAAGGGTTCGTTTTACTTCGGTGGACGATTCCCGCGGGAGCCGTTCGAAAACGTGCCGTTGGTCCCAGAATTATAGCGGATATCCCTTTACATGGAAAAGGAGCGTTTATATATAGAAGGAAGGATATAAGAAAAAGAAAAAAAAAACCCGAATATCTTAATACGAAAATCACGTTTTTATTCGTATTGCGAGAAAAAAAAGTACTTCGTTAATAGTGTTGTAGCCTGGGTATTTTTGTGGATTGATATGTTTTTTTTTTTAAAATTGTTTTGTTAATTTAATCATATTTATTTTCCACGAATCAAGGACGGTATCACCACAACCACAGTATATAAAATAAAACATTAGGAAAACTTCGCTGATTTTATAACTTGTTTTTGCTACGATCGGTGGGTTAGATTAAATCCAACTGACCACGCCTATAGCACACTGACCGATAGTATAGTTATTTTCTACATTGTCAAAATACGAGCATTACGAAATTTCCGTAATTTATTCTATGATCGCAATATTCAAAATGTTTGTCATTGAAAACGGAAGTTTCTGTGGCTTAATTGAGAATATTTTATGAGGGGGGGCGGGGGATATCCAAATAAATTTTCATAGAAATCTCAGAAGCTTCACCCCCTCCTCCTCATTTGCTTTTAATAACACGATAATTAATCAATATAGTTATTTTATGTTACATATTATACAGAGTGATTTTTTCAAGAACCAACCATTTTCTCGGAGGATTTTTAGTAAATTTGACTAATTTTTTTAGTTAAATTTGACCATTTTGATAAGCACAACACTAATATCAGATTTACAGTTTATGAGTTATAAAAGCTTAATATTTAGATTGGAATAGTAGAGAAGGGTAATAAATTGCATGATAAATTGATATCTCTTTCCTACTCCTCTGGTTTAGACTTTTAACAGTTATAACTCATAAAGGGTATATCTAATATTATTAGTGTAATGCATACCAATATTTCTAAAAAAATATTCTTTATTCGAATCTAAGTTAAAATAGGAAGTCTATATTTGAAAAACAAAAGTGAAAATGTACTTATTCAAGGTATGTGGAATAAGGGTAGAAGTTAAAAATAGTCTTTATACTGTATTTGCACAACATATATGTCTTTGCTAATTATACTCATTTTTATATAATAATCCCTCGAATATTTAATAATAAATACGGATCTTGGGGAGATCTATCATCCATATTCCTCCCCCCGTAATTACTCCTTTGTAGAGTTTCCTTACTGTTATTAGTTGTAATATATTGTGAAATAACGATGACGACGTTTAGTGCGATATGGATTTCGGTTTTTTAGCTGAATCATTTCCAATTTAGAATAATGAACATCGCTGGTGCCTATAAAACAAAAATCTACAAACTATATTATGTTATTAACGGAATGAAGGTTCTTTCGGTTTTTTATTTTTATGTTTTTAAATAATATAAAATTCTATCAATATAGTACAACATAAATCGAACGGTACCTACATAAATTTTGGATTGATTTATTGACCCATAAAGTTTTTAAATAGATTTACCATCTATAATGTATTGATCTTATTTTATTTATTTTTCCTGCGTGCGGTTATACTTTAATACCGACAACTTTAATATTGAACAAAAAAAACCAACGAAGAAATGTATTTGCCGAATAAAAAGATTTAGGTTAGATATATATATTTGGAAAATAACTCACCGTTATAATTTTATTAAATTCTTATCAAATTCCATACGGAAGATATGCAATATTTTTAAATATGCATATTTGATTAGAAAATAATTATATTAATAATAATAATTCAATCATTAATAATTAACAATTATTCTTTAGCGTTAATTTCGAGACTCTACTATGCTATTACAAAATATTCAATAGAGATACCTATAATAGTAAGCATAGGATATTGATATATGTACCTTTTAGTTTATAATTGTATTTTTTTTTTGGTTTTATTATTGTAAACAATTTATTTAGATAGTATGTATTATATACAAAGCCATTGTTATTTTATTAACCAATTATACATTTTCATGTTGGAGAAATAATAAACATTTTTTCATTAAAAAGTAAATTTAAGTTCCTGTTTTGTATAGGAGTGTATAAGATGAAGTTAAATATTGCACTGAACATTCTGTTACCATGACAATAATTTTCGTTTAAACGTTAGTTCGTCCATTACTTATATTTTTTATTTTGTTTTTTCATTTAGTTTGTTGGTTTCATTAATGTGTAAGTATAAATTTTAAATAAAATAAACTTTCATTTAATTTTCCTCCGGGTTTAAACACTTTAATTAAACAGATTTGTTAATCAATATATTTTCATTAAACACAAAATTAAATAACATACTATATATGTTATTACGAAGTATAATATAATGGTTGAAAACTAAAACTCTGAACTGGGGTCTACTGTTACATTACAAACAACGTTTTTGCGATGAATCGGCCCGTGCGTTATTAATTATTTTAGCGTTACGTTAAATTTAATTATATTTCGTTAGTATTATACGTCTGGACAGTTATCAAATTGTAACATAACATAATGCTATACTTATACCTCACTTAAATACATATTTTTGATACTGAACACAGTGATGAAGCTATTGGATATACTATGTTTGCGTGCCATTTTTGTGTCGAGCACTAAAAATATTCAAACAATTTCGTACAAGATCTTAAAAAATAATTACATACGTTTTGGATGCAATTTATCGATTTATTTAACATGGTGAATTTGCGTTTTAGTCTTGAAATACGCATGTTTTATAATAATGATATTAATGATGCAGTTGACAAATTTTGAATATTTTTATAGCTAAATGTAGAATTTCAAGATCTGCTCAGAATCGTTTTTCGAATATCCATTGCATATTATCGTCGCTTTTAATCGTGTGTTTGAAATAATTATGATGATGGCTACACGAAAATAGTGGCACATTCGGGGTGAAAATTATGTTATCATTTTTTTTTTTTGGTACACATTTTTTTAAATGCTTAGTTTAAACGATGTGAATTGGTATACTTTACTAATCAATAGATATTCTTTTAAAAAGAAGCACAATATAATTACAAAATTTACTAAAAAGTTCGTGCGGATAATAATAAAATGCCACTATAGAAGTTTTTAAATTAAAGTTTGTTATTCAATTTAACTTCCGGCGTTTTTATATTATCACAATATTCGAATATTTTAAAAGAAAAAATGGAATACATTACAGATATATATATATATATATATATATATATATATGTATATATTTCAAAAAACTGTTTTACTTTTTGGCTTATTGTAAAATTTATAAAATAATACAATTTCCCTATGAAAATTACATTATTATAGTTATTTATATAATTTGAACTGTAGATGATATTTAAATTCAAATACCTATCTAGAAAGTCAAAGACTAAACTTTATTTGAGATTTTTACGCCCGATTATAGCTTATGGATGCAAAATGTGGTCAGTAACAAAAAGGGAGGAGGGATTATTGATTTTTGAACAGAAAGTACTTCACCGAATGTATGGTCTATTAGTTGAAAATGGGAATTTCTCAAATTTTCACGAATTCTTCCAGCTATTTCAAAAGCCCAACATTTATGCATTTATCAGAAGCAAATGAATAGGTATAGCGGACAGGACAATCAGACAGATTGTCAACAAATTAATGTTTGGTAAAATCAACAGAAGAAGATCGTCCTAGGAAAAAATGGATGGTTATTTTCAAAGCGAACCTAGGAAAATATGCGCAAGAAGGGAAACTAGACGATAACGACAATAGGAATAGATGGCAGGAAATAATTGAAGAAACAAAGGTCCTAAATTGGCTATATATGTTTCAGAATAAGAAAAAAAAGATCTCGCGATCTGTATTTCTATTTCCAAAGCTGGATGTATTATAATATATCATAATTAATTGTATATTAAATGACAGAACACCAAATATTGTTATCATTGAAAAGTTGAGAAACCATCTAATGTGTTCATTATTTAAAATATTAATTTCGTTTTGTACTTTTTTAGTTGTATAGTTTTAAATTTCGACTAGAGATAAAAAAAAAAATAAAATGTGTTGTTATATAAATGTATGAAATATGTTAGTTTTTAAAACACATTTTAAAAATTGGAAAACTTACCTTAAATCGCTTTGTATAGAAAAATTACTATTATGTTTCATAAACGCGACAATGTTAGTTTTATATTTGGAAATACAAACTAAAAGTAATGAAACATAATACAGACGTGATCAATCGTTATCGTGTCATTTACTGATAAGTGTTTATTGTAAAATCGATATCAATCGATCAATCACCGTCATTCGGTTGTCTATTATATAGATATCTACGTTTTTTATTTTATTCGGAATAAATCAACATTTATAAAATTATTTTTGACGAACTATCGATTGCATTCTATCCTATTGGCCTCACTCATGGTCTTGGGTGATTATAAAAATCTTTACGATTCATAGTATCTCTGTTATTTACAGATCATTGTATTAAATTATAATTATCAAAGTGCACACTATATGTGCATTGTTCACTACATATATACGTAAATCGTACAAGATATATTATAATATTTTTAGGACATCGACACGTGTCCAGTGAGTTTAACATTGTCGTGGATGACGATCATCTCGTATATTAGGTTTCTTCAATATAAAACGTCGTCCAGCGATTAGAAAACCGATAAACATCCAATGTTTTCCCGTATAACATAATGTGTCTATGTAAAAGCAGCAGCTACAGTTTAAAACGTTCTTAGACGTACGCCCGCGAAATCTCCGAAGCCGGGCGATACAAATCACAAGAGTAGCAATACGTCGCAGTCGTTGTCCTCACGTCCGTGAACTTGGCATCCACAACAAAAATCGGATTTTACGAGAAATTAGTGGTGTTGAAAAATTCTAAACTGGCATTAAATATTGTTGCAAATTATTTGCAAAATATTGGCACAGGTTAGAAGACTATAGCATCAAGTGGGGTACCAACTTCACGATCGTACCTCTCTCGGCGGCGTGACGGTCGATAGTAACAGCGTGGGTGGCGGCGGCAGTCCATTCGAATTTCATATGCTACTCGTATATTGATTAGTTTATATATTGAACTTCCTGCCCTGCGTCCACCGGGAACCGAAATCTGCTATATCAAAACAATAAACGTGCCAAAGAGACGGGGATGCGGGGGGAAGGGGCCGTAAACAAGATTACTTTCTGCAGTGGTCGCCGTATTCCCTTGATCTCGTTCGTCCTTAGAGAAACCGGAAAAAAAACACAATTTATCCGTGTTCTATTATTACTATACGTATATTAGTATCTGAATACAAATTGGTTATCTGTTTTTTGCTGAAAGCCTGCAGATATGGCTGCAACAAGTCGGAAAATAAAAGATTGACGGAAAAACAACATCCTGTAAGCAGCACGAACTTCGTCATTGCTAGGATTTTGTATTATAGAAATATTATTATTATTATTTGCAAAAGAATAAATAATCGAATACTATAATATGTAATAACCAATACTATACTACTTATTAATACTAAAAAAAAAAAAAATACTATAAAAAACTAAAAACTAATACTATACTATCTATACTACTTCCAAAAAAAAAAAAATGAATGTGAAATTTGATCATATGGTAGGGGAGGGGGTTGAAATTTAGAACGCTTAAAAAGTACATTCTTGATACTAATTCCATGCGCTCATGAATATCGAAAATTGCATTCCCCCGGCTTCATTTGCCTACGTGGCGGGAACCGCTAAGTGTCCAAAAGTAACCGAAAAAGATATAGTATTTACGGGCAGGTGTGGTTCTCCCTAGATTTCCCTCCTTCTATAATGCACTGGCCCAACTAATGGCCCAGGTCTGAAGATTTTCCTATGTCCTTTAAGTAATTGTTTTAAATACAAATTTCTACTTTCAGAAATGTGAAAACTTGACTTTAAAATAGCTGAGGATATGTGGTAAAATTCGCGTTTACTCAACACAGACATTTATGTTTATAATGAAATTGATAACATTTAAAATATTTGTACAAAAACCAAAAACAGAAGAGTCGAACTTCTAATGGTTAGTATTATAAAAGCAAAACTTTTTTTGGATGAATGTATGAATATGGATGGATATTTGTTAGCCCTTCATGTCAACATTATTGAACGGATTAAGCTGAAACGTTATTTATTATTTTTTTTTTTTTTCGAAATACTGGGCCTCACTGAGAGAACTCGTATGGGAGCCCAGGAGTTCTGAACAATAATATAAGTACATATTATGTAAGATATAGTTCTAGACCAGGAATTACTTTTTCCTTTAAATAACAAAAGAGGGTAGACACAGGGTTATTGGTATTTTTGTTGATTTATTGGTTACCTTGGTGATGCGGATAAAATAAAAAGAAGTTGAAGAAAATTACGTTATAAAGTATAAGTGCCTAAATTATTGTCGTGATGATACGCACAATGAACAGCAGTTACCATAGAAACCAGTTACTTATTTAATTGCTGGATTTCATTACTTTTAGCGCAGCTGGGACAGCTATTATACTATAAATATATTGCTTATATGTTTTTCGTTGAGAGTTGGCCTTCTTCAAAATTAGTACCTTTAGCTGTTCCTGCGCGATACATGATATACACACGTATAAATATTATATGTATAAGTTGTATTACAATATAAGTTGTAAGTTACATCAGACGCAATACAGTGTATACAATAGTCTGTATTTTTAAATAAAACAAATACCTATGTAAGCAGCAAATGAAAATTATTATATCATATCGTCACGCGTCGTCCACGTGAACGGAATGTCAAAACCAACATTTTTACTTCGAACAATAACACCATTATGCGGAATTTAATTAACTATCTATTATAATGTTGTTGTTTTCGAATAACGTCTTGAGCATTCGTGGGTAATGCGATTCGTTTTGCGCGGAAAGCATGAACAACAATAGCTCAGAGCTTATACGACTGCGTAGTACTATACCTATACTGCTGTGTAATATCCGAATATGTCAAAATCCGTATACGTGTTATTTATTAAACTCGATTAAATAAAAATATATTATACGTATAGTCGAGTTTAAAATCCGCGAGCAGTATATACTTGTTAATATATTATTGTCTATAATAATTTATAGTTAATACGAGAATAAAAAGAAGATAGTTCATGTCGGACATAATAAAATATTAAAGGAAATTCTTCGACTATCTCAGTATATTCTATCAGCGTGCAGGTACTTGAAATTAAAACATAATTGGAAACAATCGGGGAATGATAATACATTATCTTCAAAACCGTATTTGTACTATATTATAACCAACGTATTATTGTAAAAACCCCGTGACTGGATGATAATTTAATAGATATTACAGCGTGATGAATAGATATTAATTTTTTCTGATATTGGACATTCGTAACCTACCGGTATAAAACCGATAACCGATCCGCGATGTCGATATATTGAAATAAACAGATATATGGGTTATGAAAACAGTTGAAGGTACATTACGTATTATGTTTTTTTTGTTTGTTTTAATATTCCAAAGATCTAAACACATAAGAAGTTTCTACCCCAAAAATAATGGGTCAAACATCGACCAGGTTTTGAAAAAAAAAAACCAGATATCCGAATTCCGATAACCTCGGCATCGGCCAATATACTCTCCAATATAAATAACACTTGAAAAATACGTTTTATAGAAATAATATTTATCGAACAATATATTACCTATGATCCCGTTGATTAAACCTGTTTAAATCTCGTATTTTATACATTTATTTCAGTTTTAGGATTGGTTGCAGGAAGGTTGTATTTCAATTTGATATTAGATACAATATAATAAAAACAAGCTTTAAAATAAAATCATTTAGTTGTTAATATTCTTTCAGTGTAGTCCAGATTAGACCTAAATACACAAGCCCGTATTAAGATGATTTTGGGCTTGGGGTCAAATAAATAGCGGGCCATAAGCATATTCGAAATATTGGTGACTATACAATACTACCAGCCAAGGCCAGGGGCTCGTAATATTACAATATCCAGGGGCATTGAGCCATGGCTCCCTCAGCCCCTTCCCTTAATTCGGGCCTATACATAGATGTCATGGGAGTACTTATTACCTATAATATTATATGCTATACAATTATTATTTGTATTTGATGTTAGTCACGGGTCAGTATATTAGTGTTTTCGTAAATATTCGTATTTTGATTATATTTATGTATATATTGCTTATTGTTCCAAACCTTATTTGAGCGCAAAACAAATTTCAAAAAAAGTAATTTAAAGTTGTTTAGTTATACTTGTTGAATTATTTTTTGCGTGGCTTTGTCACTATATAGTATATTAGTATATAACACACTTATAGTAAAAATATTATTTAAACAACATTTCCGTTAAAGTCGTATAAGTATAATTTATAGAAAAGTGATCGGTGCAACACAATAAAATTTCCGACCGTATGTTATAATTATAATAACTAGTAACTTTTCCGGATTTTTATTCACGAAGATTTTATTATTATCGTTGAGCTACTTGCACGTTTACTCATTCGCTTTTATAAAGTGTATTCGTACTAACCTACGCAATATTCTTTTATTTAAAATCCTATTAACTCATAAGAGAATATAAAATTGTTGGAAAATGTACACAAGTTTACTGACGTACTACTGGTATTTGCACTTAGATTAATTATAGGAGTTAGAAAGATAAACGGAGTGCTGAGTGCACGCTGTGGAATGAATAACGCCGAAAATATTTGTTTAAGAAATTCAGTGAATTAAAATTGTTTAGGTATTATTTGTATTTTATTAAAATCCAAAACTCAAATAAGGTGACAGATGGTGAATGTTATTCAAATATAATAAAATATGCGTATGAAAAAAATATAAATGGAAATTCGATGACATTGTAGAAAAAAAAAATCTGAATAAATAAATATAAATCTGCATTTCGAAAGTAAATGTTACAGATAAAACTATAGATTATAGACTTTATAGCCTAGTAGACTACATAAATATTTTTCAAAACAAAACGGTTTTAATGTCTGAAACCGAATCTTTAGATAAGGTTTCTTTTACTTTTGTTAAACGTAAGTAATATTATTATTTTGAAAATCAAGGATATATGAATTGGCATGCCACTGTCATGAATTTTACTATTTTCTTCTTATGTTACTTCAACTTTAAAATATTATTAATATTAAAAAAACATGTAATTTATTTTGTGTATACAATTACGTTTTCGATTTTTATGGTAATTGTGTTCACGTTTTTTTAGTATCTCGTAAAGAGCGGTAGTTTAAGAGTTCGTAACAGCAACATTTTTGAATTTATTTTATGCATGACGAGAATTCGTTAGTTTTAAAACTATTTCAGTATACGAAATGTTATCGTAAATATTATCAAATCGTCATAATAAATATTCTGCGTATTATCCCGAGAGTAACCGAAAAATATTGACATAAATCTCAATATTCAAAAACAGTTATGATAGTTCAAAGTTTGATATTAAATTTCGAGTTCAGTTGTTTGGAGTTTTTCCACTTTACGAGTGGCCAGCGGGGAGGCGGAACTTGTTCAACTTTTAATCCAAAAAGTATATGGTTACAAGTTTTGTTGTTTCGAAGTGGGTATTTCATGAAGAAATCAGTAAATATTTTTATTAACCCCATCAAAATCTACTGATTTATTCACCTTTGAGAGGTAACATTTTAAGTATCTACCTAATACTTTTTTAAAAATAAATATAAAAATGAATTATTATTTACTTTAAAACTTTACGTCCAAGCCATAGATCAGATTTATAAAAGAAAAACGGGTACCCCGCAGACTTCATAGTCATTCATAGGTCAGTTGTAGACTACGCGGATGTTTCGGACGGGTCACAGATATCCAAAGTCAATATTGAATATTAAATTTAAAATAAGGTCAGAATTTAAATATCCGCGATATTTTGACCATTTAATTGAAAAATTTTCCTTCGTAATACGCGCGTTCAATTAAATACGTAACTAAAACGTTGTTGGCTGAAACTGTTAGGCATTTTCACCGTTGAATTTCCATTTAAGAAGCGCATAAACTACGATAAAATAAGGATTGTAAATACGTGTAATCTATGTAATCTATGCGTATACGTATAGATGTATAGACGGGTTCTCTACATCAACTGTGTGGCATGTATGGTACACAATAAGCTTAAAGAGAATACGTAGTTTTGGGAATGAAAAATTACGAAAGCCGGAAAATTTCATGTGAATTCCATTAAATTAAATGTAAGTATTAAATCAAATTGAACTAATCGTCATAAAATAGATAGGTCGTAGTTTTTTTGATATGCACACCTCGCTCAAATATCTCTTCATTCCACCTATTATTGTAGTTCTCCACTTCTTATCGGCTCGCATCAAATACCTATGAAATAGGCCAGGCGTGAAAGAAACGCGCACACTGAACGGAAATGTGAGACACTGCTATCATACGTTTTATACCTATCTATTTCGCCATGGAACTAATCAAGACCAGATACCTATGTCCTATATTGTATAATATCTAGCCGACTTTCAGTTACGGGACATTATATATTTTACGTTTTTAATTGTATTTGTTTAATCTCCACTTTCGATGATAAGAACGCAAAACATCAAAGAAGTCCGTTTTAATTAATGATCAGACATTCCGGTTAAGTTCCAAGGGGATACTTAGATCAAATAGAGTCGAGCGCGTATATATTATATCGAGTTGAACGCATCAACGATTTGAATAAAGGATAAAGTCCATTACGCGTCTTCTGTACGGATGGAAATTAAATCATTGATATAACAGTAGTTGTATTAATTAATATTTGATTAACGCCGTTACGGAAAATAATATATATTACCAACCGATTATAATTAATACAAAACAAAAACTCGTATTCTCGTCGGTTTAACACCGTCGAAATTACGAGGTCAATTACAAAAATACTGTATATTTATGCGTACTTAGGTGTATCTCGTTCAATTATTAAAAGGAAGAAAGTTTTTTAAACGGATTATGATATATTTTAGTTATTAGATGTTAACCGTGTTTTATTCTCAGATTTATAAAAAAATATATAATAAAACTTAATAAACGAGACACGAGTATAAAAATATATTATTTAAATTTGTTTTGCTTTTTAATTTTATCAAACGGAATTTTATTTCGAATAGCATTTAGGATTTTATAACAATGTAATATATAAGTGCACAAAACATAGACGGTAAAGCCCAATGTAACATAATAATAATATTATGTAAATTTGTGGGGTTAAAATTGTCTGCTTGTGTGTTTATTATCATAAATTAAACCTTGTATTGTTTTTGAGCAGCTAAATGTAAATAAAAGTTCCCGTGTTAGACTATTATGAACATTTTTTTCTTTTTTTTTCGTATATATTTTCGTATTGTACGTTGCATAATATGTACGTTCAACTAACGGATTTTGTAAAATTATTTTTATTTTATATATAGTAAAAAAACAAATCTAGAACTTTTCGATCAACATTGTATTATTAAATAATTTCAATTTTGATAACATTTATTGTATAAAATCATAGACTTATTATTATGACATACAACAATAACTATTATTGTTAAAATAATTTGAAGGGATCGCGGGGATTGAGAAGTTCAAACCCTCTCAATTTTTATCAGAATGTTATTAATATTAGTAAAATTGTACACGTAATTTAATACTATAAATTCAATAATTATTGAAAACAATGAATATGTTTAAAAAAAAAAAACAAACGTGCATACATGAATACAATGGGTGAGCCACTGTTGTAGGTAAGAAATTGGGAAATTTAATGTATATCTGTACGCAATGATTAATTATTGCCAACGAAAAACGATTCTAAGTGGAGTTTGGTTGTAAATGTTTTGTAAGCCAGTAATATTTACGATTTTCATGTTTTCCTCGGTTTTTACCTATTTATTATGAAAACTACTAAGAACATATAAAAATAACCTCCTTAAAATACCACTCCAGTAAAATTTCCTTTCAGAAAAAGTGCTACATTTGAAAATAGGAGCAAAAAAAAAATAAAAAAATAAACATCATCGTACCATTGTAAATCCAATACATTTCTCGCTCCGCTCAGAATTTAAAATAAAAATGTGCTTACCACATATAATTCATATCCAACAAACCATCAATGACCAATTTGATCTTCACTTTACATATCCGAATTCCACAGTCTATATTTCTCGAGGCGTGCGATGTTTTATTGCTGTATAGCTGCGGGGTTTGACCCGTACTCGGAAAACGATAACAAATTGTGTTGCCGATCTCGATGTGTTTTAGGGGAAAACCCCTCGAGGATTTGAAAGGGTCTCACGCCATTGTTCCGTATACGGAAAATGGGTAAACGATAACCATCGTCGCTTCAAATGTATCTTTCGCGGTTACTCACGTGTTGCATTCCGAAGATAACATGTATATGAAATATATTACAATCTATTTTCCAGTCAACACAGATAATATTCTGTCGACTTATTTTGTAGAGGAAGATCACGTGCCGATGAAAAAATCAAAACAAATTGACACCCAATTTTTAAAATTCAACCCTATACAAGCATGTGTATATGTATTTGATTTGTTTGTATCCGCTGTGCAATTGTCTTCGTAAATTAACAATCGCCGTACAAGATCTAAATCCCGATAACAATATTATTTGTCAACGAAATATTATAATATTATACCAAAGTGTACCTGTGTGTTGTGTAAGTAAAGTAGGTTCAGTGTACACCTATATTAGCCAGTGTAGTCATCAATAAGCAATGTTATATTGTTATTATTATGCTACTAATAAAATATCTTAAAATAATAACGGAATCTGTTACAGTGGCGTATTTGACTTAGTATTATGGAGGGGGGCGACACTAAAATTATTATACACAAGCTTATACCTATTTTACTCTATTTATCTTACCATGAAGTGTTTTTATTTTTCTGACACTTTTCTAGCAATATTAAATTATTGTATATATTTATATAGCGAATACCTACACAAATTAATTTATGGGGGGGGGGGAGAACGATCGCCCCTACGTTTCTTCCTTCAAATACGCCACTTATATATTACAATACTACTAATAATAGACTATGTTGTATAAGTTTCTCTACATAAGTGTATTTTTATTTTTCTATTATTTAGATAAATGATGGCATTAATAAATATTATTAAATCGTAATTTATAAAAAATATTTAATTCGAACTAATATGGTTTAGTAAAAAAAATATTAACAACCCGTAATTTAACTGTACAAATTATTTTGTGCAGGAAAAAACTACTCGGGCTTGATTCTCAATTTCAGTTCATAAAATTATATTTTTAAAATAAATCGAGAAGATTGCCTACACGCAACTCCTTAAATGCGGAAGATAGGCCTTTTAAGTTGTATCATACATACAATCTTTTTGAAAACTAAATTAACTAAATAATTCTACCAATAAATCTGGTCAATTTTTAATACTTTTATCACTTATGTTTATGGTAACCGTAATGAACGAAATTATTTTTTTGTTTTTTTTTTAAACTTTAAATAAAATAAATTTGCACCATACCTCATACCGGTTAACATGTTTAATGATAATGTGAATTATTATAATTCGTATTGGCTCAGTCAATATTTACAACGTCTTTTTAGATTGATAGCCATAGGTTAACACGTTATTTCTTTACCAAATTTATCGGGAACGCGTTTACCACATCATCGCTACCGGTATATTTCAATATAATCACTAGCTAGCAGGGGCGCCGTGTACAGAAGGGCTCTGGAGCTGCAGCCCCCCCCCCATGTTCTTGAAAAGATGGAGCTCAGCAACCCATGGTTTTCATATTACAAAAAATAAAAATCAATATTTACAAGTTTATTTATATCAAATTAATATAAAAAGATAAACGGTTTTTTTTTAACATTGATAGCAGAGAAAAAAAGTAGTCAACATTAAAACGATATAACATACAAAACATTAAATAACTATACTTAACTAATAGATTTATTTGAAGAAAATAAAAATAGGAAATAATATATATTTTAAGATTTAAGTAAAATTGTACACGCGTTTATAAAATAATGAGTCCCCCACGACATTTTCAAAAACTGGCGCCTATGCTAGCGAGCTGATCCGAATTGTATTCGATGTTTCAATTTTCGTTACCGATATAAAACCGCGATAACTGATCCGATACATCGAAAACCACGAACCGATATTGAATTTTTACCGGTAAAACGGGTAACCTAACGCCCGATTAATTTTTTTTTATCCACATCTCATTTATCCAAAAATATCTGGTCAAGTGTCTTGATGTACGATATTGGCTCAGGTGGATATTCGCCACTAGATATAAAATAACTGCAATATTCTGAACAGAGACCGGATTTATTTTCGCGAATAATAAATCTCGTCTCCGTATAGCGTATTACTTCCGCAGAGAGACGTGCGCTAGCTCCCCTGCAGAACGGTATCCATTCTCGTCCGAGCGCGCTCGTGAATTTTACTCCGATGCCCTTATTTTGTATACGGCAGTCGTCCGTATTCCGCGGGATCCGTCGACGCCCGCGAATACATAAAATTCGCCGCGGCGCGGTGTTTGTAGTTTTATTCCGGTCGACCGAACCTGCAGCAGCACATCGTAAACATATATATATATATATATATATATACGTATGTATAGGGGAAAACCACAAGATCGCATGTATATATATATATATATATATATATCCGAACGATACGTCAATTACTGCCCCTTTTTTTCCCCCCTCCCCATATATACTTTTTCGTTTCCTCCGTCTTGTCGTCGCTGCGCGCCGCCGCCGCCGCCGCCGCCGCGTAAAAGGAAAACTCGGTTAACCTTCAGAGCACGTTCCGGGCACCGGGTCTTAACAAAAGATCACCGTCATAATAATAATATATACCCGCCGAGTCCTCGCCCCCTCCATCGCGCACACTGCACGTTCCGTATAATATCGTATCGTGTTTACACCCACACTTCCCTTATTATTTATGATTGGCGCATATATATTGTACACCGCACGCACATAATATCGTAACGTTACGTCCTCGGCGAGACGTTATATTACACATATTGTATACGTATATGTGCGACGGTGTTTGGGTTTAGAGACTTCCGCGAGTGAGACGTACCGTCCCGGACAAATACGGGCACGTGTTACTTTTTACGTGCCCGACACGGCGTTTCCCCCCTCGCAGTAGCGTCCGCTCTCGCGTGCGCGAAAAAACCCTACACTAAATCATGTTTTTTTTTTTTTCACCGCCCTGGCACAGTGTGAAACGTCATCGCGAAAAGCGTAAAGTGTATATGATAACAGGACCGTTTGAACGTTTCGCGCCCTTTTCGACGACAACGATGGGCTCCGCGAAGACGCGAGTATACCGTGGAATCTCGAGAAACGTCGTTTCCGGCGGAACACCGCGAAGCATGCCAAAAAAAAAAAAATAAATAAAACGAGCCGGGCGTACTCCGCGCCATCGGCTAGCGCGTGGGCGGGAATATCGGTAAGACGCAGGATGCAGCACAAGGTGATTTATACGTATTATTATTTACCGTAACGCGAACGCAACGATTGCAATAAACGAACCAGGAAATCAACAGAACGGAAAAACGTCCGATATCCAAATGTGAATACTGCGGCGCCAAACACACATGCGTGGAAATCGAAAGCTTGAAGTTTTCCGGGGTGCGAGAGAATTTTTCCCGAAAACGGTGTATACTCGAGGAGCGAATATGTTTTTGAAGTATTTTCACCACGACTCGAAAGTGGATATACGGACGACACGGGCGCCCTTAAGGTAACTTTCCGGGGAAGGACGGACCGGAACCGAATTACGCGTTTAAAGACTAATATGACGTGTACGGATATAAGAAAAGAATGTTTGATAGTAGGACCGTTGCGAGAGGGTAAATCGATAATCGTCTGTTAGTTCGGGAGGCTCGGGAAAAATAATTTTTCGGCGAAGTATTATGTTTTCCAAGAGGGACGGTAGTCCCAAAGAGCGCCCGTGGACACGGATGCGAAAAAAAAAAAATAATAACAAAACACTGCGCGAATTCGTAGAACCGCTAAAACCGATACGTACATGTACACGTATATTCCTCGCACTCAGAATCTAAAAGGTGTCAACGGCACACGTTTGAAAAAAAAAAGTAATTTTGTAACGGCGTCGGACGGCTACAGCGGTATTTACACAGTACGGTTTGTGCGCGGGGGGGGGAAGAGTGGGGGGGGTGGTGATTCGCGCGGGTCCGGTTATCGGCGGTTTTCGAGTGCCGTCGCGTGTCAAATACGCGCGCGTGTATACAGATAACAGGAGCCCGATTCGCGCCCGCTACACACGACGCGCGTGTCCTGTTCTATAGAACAACAGGACCGGAGATCGATATCGCGGCGGCGGTGTAACGGCACCGGCGGGGTGAGGGGGAGCGGACAGGACCGACCGTGGGGGATCGGTAAGTAATGGCACGGGCCGCCGCTCGGGAGCATATGTACGGATTAAGGAAAAACGCCCTGCCCGTTAGGTTCGGCCGCGGGCGAGGGGCGCAAAGCGTATGTGTGCGTACATATATATGTTTGTATGTACGCGTGGGTGGCGGGCGTGCGGGCGACGGGGACGGCGTATCCAAACGATTACAAGGGAAGACCGCGCGGCGGCGGACGGGGAAAAACAGCCGTCGGTAGCGGCGGCGGCGGCGGCGGTGCAGTTAATCCTGGCTGCGTTCCAGAAAATCGGATATCCGCCGCCGCCGTCGCCGCCCGAATAGCAGCCCCTCGTCTCGGCCGTCGGACTGCCGCTGGAGCCGGGAGCAGAGCGGCGGTGGCGGCGCGGGTGTAAAAGACGAAAATATAATATACAAAGGCGCAGGAAAAAAGGCCGGGAAAACTTTTTCTGGCCGTGCGTTATAATATTCCGCGCCGTGCCGCGTCCGTTCTTTTTTTCATTTTTCGCGAATAAATCTCGAGACACTCGCGTCATAAATCCTCCGACGCCTCCGCCGATACGCGCGAAGTTATTAACAACGCGTATAATACACAAAACGCGGAAGTTTTCTTTTGATCTACGACCCGCGAATCGGCCGTCAACAACGCGATCGTTTAACCCGCGATCTCCGAGACTATAATATGTTTTCCTTCTTCCCTCGCAACAATACGGTGTCCGTTCGGTCGAAAAGTCCGGGCAAACGAGTCCGACCTTTTTATGATAATATATCGCGACGGATTACGCGAGCCCGGATTAAGTCGTTTAGAGACCTCGAGGCCAAACACTTTTCAACAAGGCTCTCGTCGAAAGACTTCTTCTACTAAAGCCCTTGCCCTGTCGTTGCGAATCTGGTTCTCCATTGTTCTCTGTTCGTAGCCAATTTTTTCATGTCTGTATCTATAACTATCGCAGCCAGCTTGTCTTGTAATTTCTTCTAAATACGCTTTTCTTGGTTTTCCTATTCCTTTGTATCCATTTATCCGTCCTTCAAACATGTTCGTCACAAACGGGTTACGCTTCAATGGGTGGCCGCACATTTTTTCTACTTATTTCCCTCACAACACATTGCAACATTTTTTTTTCGTGTACTCGGGTCCATACACTTACATTACTTTTCATTTCCGTCCAACTGACTTTCAATAATCATCTCGTCGAAAGACTAATAATACGAAATTTTTTAAAAGGTTTACTAAATCAATATGTAATAATAAATAGTTCAGACACCGTATGGATCTTAATTCAAAAGCCACAAGTATTTTTAAGGTAAATAAATATAATATTATTTTTAACAAAGTCGTAGTAGTTTATAGAAACTATAATACGAATAAGTTATCATTAGAAAAATATTAAAATATCAAAATATCAAAATACAAAATTAATGATGGTTAAACGCGTGCATGAAGAACATACATTGGCAAATACTGAAACCCTGGGAGTCTGGTGGCCCGGGGGCCATCACCTTCCCTGGACCCTTCTACCTCCTTAATCTGGGCTCGGGATTACGGACGGATATGTATAGGTATACGGCTTTAATGGCTCCGTGTGCCTCTGTACATTTTCCACGTCTTTCATTTCGTTGAATTTATTTTATCGCTGTTTCATTTCGCCGGATTAATTTTTTAAGTAACTTATGTTACAAATTACTAAAGGTGAACAAGTTAATGGAAATAATTAATCGTTGCAAGTTAAGTTAATCCGTTTAAATTGCCTTCAGTTAAAAATTAACAAAGAAAAGATTTAACTTGATAAGTTTAAAGTTAAGGTGGAAAATAAAATTAGCTAGGTATACTATTAGTTAAAAAAAATGTTGTTTTCAAGCCATAAAATTCATGTCATAAATTGCTCTAGTATTTCGATTCACACAATTATTATTATTTCAATGATAATAGTTACCTAGGTATTATTTTCCAACAATGTTATTGTTTCGATATTTATTTCAATTTTATTAATATCTAGTGCAATACGTTTACTGTGTCTGTCTATTGCTTTATTAATCAAAAATTCACAATAACTATGTTTTAAAACAAAATTGATTTGAGAATTATGCAGCGAAATGGGGTGGCGGCAAAATGAAACAGTGACGAAACGGGATACGACCAACACAATTTTATGTTGATGTTATTTTTTGTCACCCTTATTTTGAGGAGTGAAACCAAATGGTATCCTATATTAAAAATTGCATTAATAGATGAAGTATTAGTTAAAATAAATGTTAGTGTTGAAATTGTTGATTTCTGTTAAGCCTTTGACGAGATATTCTATTTTTAAGTTTTGGTTGAAGGAGAGTAGTAGTGTATCATTAACACGCCGCGCGCTGTACCTCCAAACAAATAATACTCCACTACTCTTCTCCAACCCAAAGTTAAAAGTGGAATATCTCGTCATCGGATTGACGGAAATCAAAAATGTCTACACTAAAATTTATTTTAACTTATACTCCATCTGTTTATGGACTTTTTAAAAATAAGTTGCCATTTAAAAATCAAAAATACGTAGTGGTTTTAATACCAGAAATAAGGGTGACAAAAAATTACATAAATATAAAATTTTAGATCTCATAATACGTATCTATAATACTTTTTTCAATTTTAGAACGACGGATTTACATCTGTAGTTGACGGTAATATTTGACACAAATATCGATTAAAATAATACAACACGTTCGTGTTGAACCAATAATGCAAATATTATTGAATTTGAAAAATATTGCACATGGAATTTTACACGATTTTAAATTTTCGTTTGAGTAAACTACAAAGAAAAAAAAATAAAATTATGGATTTTCCAGTACAACATAGACAATATGATAATATGACTATAGTATACAGTTAAAACAATATGACCATTTCTAAAAAAACGATAAAGTTTTTTTTTATTAAATCCTGAACCACTGTTAATTTTATATCATTACGGTTGAAAGTCTTTTTTTTTACAAATTTTATTCCATAGTATTCCTATTGTTAGAGAAAAAAAAAATGATTTGAACAAATGTAAATACCCTCAAGTGACTAATAATAACGATCGCTGCGTTTACGACAATGAATATAAAACGTAGTAGATATTTGAAAAAAAAAAAAATATCGCAATAACCAATTTTAGACGCGTATTACGACTGCGTATCATTCTATATTCAGATCATTTATAATATTATATTATTATACAGAATACAGATTAAATGAAATTTGTTAAGTGGCACTCTTCACGGACATAGATTTAAAAAAAAAAATTGCTCATCAGATTAAAAAAAAAAACGACATAAAAGTACATTTTTCATAAAAGGCATTCGGATATTTATTTGCGGGGATTTATTAAAAAAAACAAAAGTTATTTTAGATTAATACTCTACAATATAATATCAAATATAAAAATATAAATAAAAAAAAAAAAAAATATATACACATATAAAATAAATAAATAAATACGTAGAGAAAAAAATGATAAAACGAATATTGGAGCTGGAATAATACAAAGGTTAGATTTAAAAATCGGCATCGAGTAGTAAAACAGCAAAAGGCGAAAAAACAATACGACTTTGCTTTTGCTCAAAAGATGATTTTTGAAATCGAAACCGGTCTTTACTCGCAATTTTAGTAGGTACTCCAAGCTTTATTTTGTAGTTCTTCTATAAATATATTTAGCTATTTGCTTTGCATATAATATTTTGTGTACGCAAATAATGTATGTATGCGTGTATATTTTTTTTATACATGATATGTGAATTATTGTCAGTAAAAAAAAAAAAATCAAATTTCGATATGTGTTGTACTTCATTCGCGTTTTGTTGTTATGAATGCGCGCAGGTTTGAACTATATTTTCAGATGAAAACATAATGTATTTGACATATTAATCTCTGTATATTCAAATCGATTAACGTGCGTTTCCAACATCACTGTATTATATTAATAGATTGGAGGTATTAAAAAAAAAAAATCCAATACTGTTATCGCTGTGTTGTTTCGAATGAAAAAGAGTTATGCGCCGCAAATGGCCCCGTCGAAATGTTTGTTACTGACATTTAAATTCAAAACGGTTACTAAAATACAATGTGATAGGTTATGTTCTAATATTACAATATTAAAGCCGCGTGTAACCTATTGTCTGCACATCGATTGGCTATAGATAGCGTTCAATTTGTGTATGGTATAATATTAAAACCGAACAAAGTAGGAAGTACCTCCTCTATAGGTAAAGCAGGAATGTGCAAGATGAGTATCAAAATCAGTATCGAGACACTAGTCTCAGTATCGATATATATTATTACATTGATTTTCAGTATCTAGATAATAGACATTAGATACTTAAATGTAACAAGTATTGTAAAACAAGATATTCAGTATGGGTATTTGCATTTCATGTATTTCAATATTAGACATTAAAATCAAAATATTTGTTACTTTTTTGACATATACAGTATATTAAAATACGTGGTGGTTATTCGTTTGAAACATTTTTTAGAAATTCCCAACGTTTTCCTCCATTCCGTGTATAATCATTTAAATTTAGAACGTAACTTTCGAAAAGCCAAGGGCAAGCCACTTCAAATGAGTAACTAGATATTCAATACCATTGGTATAATATATATTAGATATATTGATTTCAATATTGCAATATGAGATATAATCGGGGAAACGTTCCAGAACCGTATTGTAATACAAGGTACAAGATACAATTGTATCTATGATATGCATCGATAACACTGTCCAACCCCGGGGTAAAGTTTTTTTTTATATTTTTAATTATCGAATCGATCTGAAATCGAATCGTCGTGCTTACGATTTTATTCGACATTAGTATTTCTTCGGTGATTTTAAAAAGGAACAAAAATGCAAATTTTACAAGTCAACTAGTGACAATCAATATTATAATTTAAAACATTTTATAACTTGACAATTTTTTTTATTCAAATAATATTTATGTAAACTGAATGTTTAATTTTTAAGAAACGAGTTTGTATTTTTTTCGTGTTGACATTTGTACAGAAAAAAAAAAAATGACTAAATTAAAACAACGCGGCAAATTCGTTAAAAATTAAAACTGTACTGCGCATTGTTGTCTGATTGCATTGTTTATTATATTATATTATGATGATGTATTTTATAGTGGTCGTTGAATTGTTTTTCAGTTAATTATTTTTACAAACAACCGAGCTGTTATGTAATTTATTCCGAGAGATTTCACGTGCCAATGAGCACTTAATATTAGTTCATTAATGAAAATGTATGAAATACGCGTGAAATTCGGTAGCGCAACCAGTATATTGTTTTGACGGAGGAGTTGTCACATTTATCTTCTATTCTACTATCTACATATGTTTATTTTAATATGAAAAAAAAAAAAACACGTACTTTTAAACATATTTTAATACATTTATATTATTTAAACAAATGGTGGAGAGAAAATCCAGACCCTCAAAATATCTTCCCCTTGGTTTCCAAAAAACGCCCCCTACCCAGTGAAAGTAAAATAATTTGTCTGCGACGCGGAATAGAAATATTTTTTAAAAGACTTCGACACGTTGATTGTTTTTCCACAAAATTATATCGATAATAACGTTTTCGACTGCCCGATGTTGTTGGGAAAATTGCATATATTTATTTTTTGCACGTAATACGTGCACGCAGGCACAAAAACATGCTCTTTATTGATTATAACTGATAAAGAACTGGGTTTTTATTCTCTAAATGTCCCCACTGTCCTCTCCATCGTCCCGGATTCAATCACGCACTTTATTATGTATAATAATATAGCGGTATCAACGAACAACAATCCGTTGGCCAATAATATTACATAGTGTTATAAACCGAACTTGTAACGTCGTCGCCTGATAAACTATGTCAGATGGAGTTTTTTTTTTCAAATCGGACGGGCGAGAGCACGTGCATGCAGCATTGACGGCCCCGCGTTTTCTCGATAGCAACGCAAACACACTTGTGAAAAACCCTTTTCCCGCTCGTTATATATCATGACTCGGAGGGGAGGGGGGGGGGTTGAGAGTCGTAGGGTGGGCGGCGTACAAAAGATTCATTAAAACCGCGGTCACGTGATACGCGCACATGGACGGCGGTCCCGAGGAGTTTTTCCACAACCAAGATGGCTGCATGCGTTGCAGAGACCAGGGAAGTTAGATATTATTATTTATATACACACATATATATATATATTATATAGTAGTGGTTATATCAATGGTAATATAGCGGTAACGGTATACAGAGCGTCCCACCGTGTTCTACGGATTTTGACATCTCTGTTAATATTAAATTTTCAATTGGATTTAATTTCATGTATTATGTTTAGAAAAATTATACATATTTAGTATTATTAAAACGGCTGTTACTAGACAATTCCTGATCGAATATGACTGCACATGGTATATTAACGTTTTTAGAACAATGCATTCTACAAAATGGTTATTTTGAAAATGTTGAAAAATGAACGAATAAAAAATTGTTTTTTTCAGTGATTAGGGAGTGAAATTAAAAATGTAATTTTTCTCCGTATGTATGTGTCCACCTCCGACACAAAATCGGATTGGAAAAAATAAATTAAATCTGTAGAACACGGTTTGACACCCTGTATACGTCGTACACACGTGCGATGATGACAATATGGCATATTATATAGAGTACGTATGCTACAAATGCGCGTCGACCGAATCGAGGGGAAATATTTATTTAACCACTTGTGAAAATAATGAGCACCACCGACCGCATTCACCACGCGGTATGCCAATATCAGGGGGAAGGGGTTAGGTGTGTGCGGAAACTCGAGACGATTAATCTCTGTGAAAAATCATCACCCAGCTATGCCTATAAATAATTTGTTCAGACAGTCGACGATGAAAAAAAAAAAAAATCTGATTTAGAAGTATAATAATTTGACACTCTGGAAACGCAGTAATAATTTAATCGAACAAAACTAAATGCATTATAAAACTTGCCAGTCGGACGTACTTCACACTACGGGTAGGGGCCATCGCGGCAGTCGTAAGCGATAAGTGCGCAACGTGTATGTATGTAGGATACAGGATGGTTTTAGTTTAAGTATACTGTACCGATAAATTATTGCAACGAAAAATTATTCTGAGCGGAGCTTGGTTAATTTATAATGTATATGTTTTATATATAGTACCTATATATAAACAGTATTTTTGTTCCCCTTGTAGCCGGTTTAACTAATTGAAACCGATGTATCGTCATTTGTTGTCAACTTTTTAAAAAGTTTATTACATTATGTATTTATATAATTATATGCATAAATATACCTTGTTTTTGTTAAATATTTTAAAAACGAGGCAAAGTCAACGGTTTTTCTTCTTTTTTATTGGCTCTATTGAACCGCACTACCTACATTACGACAGCTGTACCACAGTCCACAATTATAATTGAATACCAAGTAACATTAGCTTAAGTAAGCACTGATAATTAATAAACAATTTTAACAACTAAAACACTTAAACACAAAACCATGAGAAATGACATACTATTTAAATATTAAAGATATTATTTTCAATTTTGATATCAATTATGTTATTGTGATTTGTGAGGCTAGCAACACCACTATCATAGGTAAAACGACACCTTAGCAAAAAAAAAAAAGTTTTTAAAATTACAATGTATCCAATTTAGCATAACAGCATAATTTTTATTTGAACATAATATTGTTATTTCACAATATGCCTTATCAATTATCATTGATAATGTTCATAAATTTCTACATTCAACAGACAATACATTTTCTTATCGAATCTTGACAAATTAAAATGTTCTATAAGTTATAACGATTTTTAAACGATTGTTTAACAACAAAACAAAAAAAATCCCGGGAGGGGGTGGAAACCTCCAGCACCCCCCCCCCCCACTACATAAATATGCTACTGCTTAACGTTATTATATCGATTGAAGCGTCCATTCCTATGCGTGGGGCAAAATCAGATAATAGAAACTTCTTATAATATAATATGGTTTATATAAATTGCAACGAGGTATTTTTTTATTTGTTTTTCCAATTATATACCTCTATCTATACTCGTGTTACATGGAGAGTATGAAAAAAAAAAAAAACAAAACAAAAACAAAATGATCATATAAAATATAATGACCGTTTCTTTGTGAACGGAAAAAAAACATACACACGTACGGACAGTCTACAACCTGTTAACGACGACGATCGAACATCTATATACGAGTACAGTATACACTATAATAAATACAGCGTGTTTGCGTTTCCAGGTAGCACTGGAAATTTCGGTCGGATGATCTTGAATTTAAATTCCATGACCGGGAGGCGATAGAGGACAATGTTTAAATACGTATTTGGGATATATTTCGAATTTTCAACTCTTTCGGTGTGTGGGCCGATGGCATATTTAGATTTTTGCCTTGGGGGGATATGATTTTATCTAATAGTATAAAAAACTTGAGGGGGCTCTTCCTCATAACCCCCTAAATTTTCCATAAAATATAATAACTTATTAAAATTATATAATGTTTTATTAAAACAAAATTCAATACATATTACAAATAAAATATTACAATACAAAATATAATTTTCTTGATTTTTACCGCCGTTAAACCACTCTTATCACTCTAGTAAAACCCCTAATCATAGGTCTATGTAATCACTGCGGTGTGGTCACTGACTAGAGATACCAACTCGAATATACATACAATATTTTAGTTCTTACAATTAATAAAATTTAAAATTAATTTAAAAAAAAAATAAATAAATAAATAAAAATATTTTAAATAATAAAATTATATGACTACAATTATTTGCATATTATAAACAGCTTATGGTGGGAGGGGTATCCCCTTGATTCTCTCCACGTAAAAATGCCACTGGTGTGGGCACGTGCAATAAAAATTACTTGTTTTGAATAGCAATAACTATTTTTGACATCGCATTCGAATTTTTTCAAGTAACTTTGATTAACACAATTTTTTATTTATTTTAAAAATAAACAATGATAGAGCCGTCTAAAATTTGTTTAAAAATAACATTTTTTATCGCACTTTTATACGATTAAGAGCGTATGTCATTTTAATTTTCGATTATATTTATGAATAATATTTTCCTCGTATAGTAATAGTCAAATTCGTTTACTATTAAAGTTATGCGTTTTCAATTTTTTTTGAAACATTATATTTTTCAATCGACTTTAGATGGCTGAATCTCGGTAATTTTTGAAATTGACAAAAATTGTATTAATGGAAGTTTAATGAAAAAATTATTACCTGGCATTGAAAATAGGCTGTTATTAAAAAAAAAAAAAAATAATAATAAGGCACTATTAGTATTAGTATTACTAGTATTGCGCCAATACCGTCGGACATTTTAACTGCATCCGAAAATAGGTATTTCAGTACTGCCTGTCGTCTTCCGAATTTAAACATTCAATGTCATCCGGTCGAAATATGTACATACAGTTTACCGTACCTACAGTATTCGGAAACGCGAACACGCTGTATGGGTTATTACGATTTATCGGAAACAAGAAACAAACACAATAACGCGCGTTGACACGACGTTAGTGCGGGCACGGGAAAAAACGAATTCGAATCCATCGAGTACGGACCGAATTTTATCCCCGCGGAGTTTCGGATGGATGTACGGTGTTTTTTCTGCCCGTGAAGTTCGAGCATTCCGTTTTAACGGGAAAAATCAATACGGTAATGTTATTATGTAAAACGCGCGGCTAAGGGTTCGGCGCGCGCGAGAGAAATAGAGGAGAGAGAAGGGGGCGGGGTGGGGGTGGGGAAAAAAAGGAGAGAAAAAAAAAAAGGTCCACCGGTATTCCGGTCACGAGCGCCAATCAAAATTCTATTCTTACACTTGTGTGTGCGCGCCGAACAAGAGGGCAAAGGACGTAATTTAATTTTCTAGGCGAGACGACGACGCGGAGGCGGCGGCGGTTGAGATTATCCCGCGTGTTCGGCAACTATACTGCAGTGTACAGAAAGGGACGAAATTCGGTTGCGGGTACTAATTTCGAATAATTTCGGCGGCGTATACTATGACATTTGATTAATATTCCGTGCGGCGACCATCGTATATAACGCGTCAAAGGACCCGAAAACGTTCTTTTGATTACGTGTTATTATTATTATTATTATTATTATTATGTTTCCTGGGACTAATAACAGCTATATTGTTATTATAATGTATAATAAATAAAAACAAAAAAAAGCGGCGATGAAATCGCCTTTTCGGAACGGTGAATTTGTTTCGTCTGCGACGACGACGACGACAAGCACGACGACAAGCACGACGACAAGAGTCGCGTCGTTCCACCGTTTTTCACGCGTATGACATTTGCAGTAAAGTTCAGATAAAAAAGGGCCGCGCGGCGACCATTGTGTTGGCGTATACGAAAATAATATCGCGGGAACAATGCGCACCGCCATAATACCGTCGTACGGTGAGAGAGGTACACACATACGTACGCGCAAAAAAAAAAAAAACAAAAACAAATTTTAAAAAAAAGGGGGAAAAAACTCGGTCAAATAATTCATAAAAACAATGCTCTCGTCGAGGTCGCGGGGTTGCTCTGTCCGCGGGGTCGGAGTCGGACAGTGGTTTACACGGCGGCAAAGGTCGGCCCGGAGTGTCCGAAACACTCGGACGTGAATTATTAACGCCCCCAACCAGTGTAGTAGTAGTATAGGTATATACGACTGCCCGACAATAATGTTGTTAGTTGCGTATAATAATATATAATATTATTGTATTATATTATTATGTCGACGGGAGAGAAAAAAGAAAATTACAACGCCGAAAATTCGCGCGTACGACCCCTTTGCTCCGGTGTACCTCCGATACGCAATACTAATTATACAGGGTGTTTCTGTGCAGCAGCGCCGCGATCATCGCGCTCTCCGTATACCGCGTGACTCGATAGCAAACGCGTTTTCCAACCTTCAAAATCTGCGGGGTTTTTCTTTTTTAACAATTACTCCGAAGACATTAGTGTAGAAATACATATACCACGAGATTTCACGCAAACTGGGCCCGCCTCCTCCACCACGAATATCGAATCGCATCATTTTCGCTCGGTTTTGACGCTTAAAGGTTGTTGCTCGAACGATAAGGAAAGAATTTAACCGGAATCAAGTCCGGATTCACACGTCTTGTCGCGGCTCGTCACGGCACAGCATCGCACGGCACGACGCACGACAAAACATTTTGTCAATCTGTCGGAATCGATTTAACGGAAATATAGATATTTGTATAATATGTAACTATATCCAGTGGTGTGCCCGGGAATTTTCAATGGTAGGGGACGTAACAAATAAAAATAGCAAAATCGTCTTCACTACCCAATTCAACTATGGGAATCGGTAATTTAAAAGCCCGGGGGCATATTCTCAAATCAATCGAAAAGATCGGATGAATAACTCTTTTCGATCCTTGATTTTCGTTCAAAAACGTCTATTCGATTGCTAGTTTTTGATCGAATATATTCTCAGACAGTGATCGAATATTTTAAATCGTAAATTTTATTTTCGGTCGGTTTTTCAATTGTCGAATCGCTTAAACGAGTTTTTATCCTACGTAAAAACGGAATATACGGCTGATAACAATAAATTGTTTGCGAGTTACGACTATTTAATAGGTTAATACCTACAATCTACATGCATAGATTTTGATTATAAAATAGTCTATTCTATAATCAATGATACATGCTGCAACAACATTTAGTATTATCGGTTGTTAAATTATACTTTCAATGAAAGTTTAGTACATAAATTGTACAAATTATTAGTACCTAGGTACAAATCATGTACTCACCTACTTTAATATACGTTACCTTGGTAGCATTAGAAATCTCTGAACTATAAAAATATAATTGAATAATATCTTTTTAACCAACTTTTGGTTGTGTCATATTTTGATTAAAAACCCTTTTCGATTGATTTGAGAATAGGCTCCAGGATTCTAAAAAAAAGCCAATTTACCTAATCAACACATCAAACATTTTCTCGGAAATTGGCCGAAATTTATGAGTTTCGATAGAAGATTACTTATATTTTGTATATTTTTAAGCCAATGGTGGGGAATAGAACCCCTAACCTCCCCCCAGGGCTCGCCATTGCCTATATCTGTCCCGCACGGCTTTGCCCGTGCACAGTATTGAACAGAAATCTTTTTACAATTCGGAGTAAAGTGTGGAATGTATTGGTTTTATTATGATTTTTGCTTTTAGATTCTGAGCGGAACGAGGAATGTATTGGTTAAATTTCATTATAAAATGATATTTTTTTTTTGTTCTGTGAAAATCTTTTCTACCAGCGATTTTGCTCTAATTTTCAATTATAGCACTTTTTTTGAAAAGAAATCTGACCGGGGTGGTACCAACTTAAAGGTGGTCTTTTTTTTTTATTTATCCAACAATTTTCATAATAAACGAGGAAAACTGGAAAAAAACTTATGAAAAACGGAAAAATGTACGAAATGTATATTTTCAAATCGTAAATATTACAATCTAATCATACATTTTTAACACTTTGAAAAATCACATTGCTTAAGTGCGATACAAAATATTAGAATTGACAGTGGTATGACAAATTTCTAATTTCTACTTCATAACATTTGTTTAATTCATTCAAAGTATTACATTATTCCAGAATACAACACATTTTATTTATTTTTGTATTTCAGTATAAAATGAAGTCGGGGTAGAAAGTTCTAATAATTGGTACTTAAATAGATAAATATTGAATTTTAACTTAGAAATTTCAAAGTTAATTTTGCAAATCTACTTGAATTAACTATTAAGTCAAATCAAAAAAAGTATTTGTGAAGTATTTAAATATATGCCGAGTATTTATAATTGTTATCAAATACTTTTTCTGAGTTAAATGGATGTATTTAAATACAATTTGAAAAGTATTTTTTACAAGACTGTTACACTATTATTATCATTAAAACTATACTTTAACACGTACAGTAATCAATTCCAGTAGTTTTACGGTGCTTTGTGTAATTTTCATTGAGAACCTAACCTAACCATTTTGTACGGTTTTATTTTTTTGACCCAGAAACCAATTTCGTAGTTCCCGGTAAAATATGTATATTACGTTGAAAACGATTTGAGGTCTGTCTCCCTAACTCTCGTCTCAAGTAAACCACTTGATGACCACCGTCCGTGTTTTATTTATTATTATTAAATATCGGTTCGAGGTTTATGTGAACGCGTAAAATGTCCGCGTTACTACGTCGCTGCAGCAGCAGACCGTACGGTGTATAAATAATGGTATTAAATATTGCATCTCGACTTCGACTATAATATAATATATAAAAACGGATATTTTTCATTCCGCGCGATAATAAAAAATGTATACAGAAAAACGTGTCAAGAATACGATATAATACGTACAAGTATTGCAGCACACTGTATAGTATATCGCGTGCGGTATAATCGGGCGTAAAAGTATTGGTTCTTTACATTCGGAAAAATATAAAATATGAAACTTAGGAGGGCGCACGCAGTGTATATAATAATAATATAAACCGAAAACCGAACGTCGTTCGCTCATCCGCTGAAAATGAGATGGGAAAATATATTTTATAATATCGCCGCAACGTGTTTTTATTTCAAACGGACGGGGATTTTTTTTTTAATTAATCGAAAACATTTTAAGGCGGATTTCTTAAGCATTTCAACAATAATTTCCGTATCGTCGTAATATTTTAAATGTTTCATACAAGTCTACAGATTATGAAATGTACCTACTATCGTTTTTATTATATTCCCGGTTCTTTGTTTAAAACGGGTACTTTTGTTCATTGCCG
Source organism: Cinara cedri (assembly GCA_902439185.1). Lineage (NCBI taxonomy): Eukaryota > Metazoa > Arthropoda > Insecta > Hemiptera > Aphididae > Cinara > Cinara cedri. The sequence continues at coordinate 975,461 of CABPRJ010000004.1, forward strand.
CATTAATACCTACTAGATTATTATATCTTTTGTGACGGAGATTTTATTTTATGAAAATCATTTGTCTCGGGTCGATTATTTTTTGATATTCGTAAGAATTATTGTAGAACAATAAGAATAAAAAAAATACGTCGCATTATAAGTACAATATGTTTTTATACGGTTAACCATTTTGAAAATGTTATGTCAGTTTTTAGTAGTAAAATACATAATTGAAAAAAAGCCGGACATACTGTTAGCTGTAAAAAAAAAAAACAGCTGTGAAAAACCAATGTTAAAATAATTCTAAAACATAATATTATTTTTACCAGACATGGGTATTTACATTCACAAATCAGAAAAATGAGCGACATTTTAAAATCGATCGAACCAACAGCCAACTAAGATACATTATGAACCCACTAAAACTTTACTCAATTAAAAAAAAAAAAAAAAAATGAATACCCACAACTCTAAAAATGCAGACGTTTCACTTATTAAATGTTTTATGCATGCGGAAAGCAATCATAAGTGAAGATAATTACTGAGATTATACGGTTTAACTTTTTGGAAAATCAATAAAATATTCATGAGATTTTTAACGCTTTCGAAAAAATAACAAATAATCATATTCATCAGAGTTGCTCGTAAAAAAATATAGGAACGCTCGAACCTGGTGCTAAAAACCACTAGGGAATTAATTTTGGAAAATACGTAAGGGTTATAATTTTGAAAATAAGTACCTATGTTGGTACCTCACCGTCCAAACAAAAAACTCATTTCGATCCATGTCCATTTAGCCGAAATACGTCTTGTTACCGTTTGTATGAAACACGGTATGTAACAGTACTGTAATATAGTAGGTACAATATCATAGAAAAATATGTTGAAATAATGATATTATAATTACCTATAACCTAGCCTAACCTATAATTTTTCAAATCGAGGGGTGAACACGATCGATAGGCTTCGATCAAAAACTGTACGGTTCAAACTGAAAATAACACGAAAACATTTATAGGATATTATTTCACTATTTGCATCTGCGTAAATTACGCGCGCGCCACTATAATTGCCTATAACATACAGTACGGTGTTATATTAGTCATGACATAATAGATAGGTACGGTCGCGTTTTTCTGATACGTGCACACACCCCGCTCAAATATTTCTCCACCTCGCCTATTTTCATAGCTCTCCACTTTTTATTGGCTAACATCGTAGCATATTAAGCACCGATAATAGCGGAGAACTGCGCCACGAGCCGGGTGTGGTCGGCGTGGAAGGGATGCGAATACGGCATACGGAACGAACACGTGACACGCACTGCTGTGATAATATACCATGCAGTATGTATTTTTCAAAATAAATTCATGAAAAACGGTTTGCGCGATTCAGATGCGGGTATGTTTTGCTTGCAATATTATGCATTACGATTTAAATTTACTATTGTTATTATGTGTACACCTCTACTCGCTGAAAAATACTCGGTACGACACAACCACACGGCTGTACTGCAAAATGATCAACATAGTATAACTACCGTTGACATTTATGTAAATTAAAGCTTCATCTGTACTTATGGAATTATCGATACATGTCGCTAATTGAAAACCGAAAGCGGGTAGTGATTTCATTCCCGAAAGTGACAGCAAATTTAACATTTTAAACGCGCTACCATGCGCCGTTTTTTATGTTTTCTAAAAACCAAATTCCGTAAAATGTTTAACACTTTCCGAGATAATGATAGTAACCGTGTGTATACTATTAAAATGGTACATACAGTACATTATGTGTGTGTGTGTGTTCAAAAATACATTTGTATTTTGTTCGTGGAGGTATTAAAAAGAACGGGGGCGAAAATGCGAAATATTTCCCTCTTTTCATTTAATTGACGTTCATAAAATATTTAAATTGCGCGTAAACGTCAACTGTAAAATATTTAGCGTATATATAGTTTAGTAAAAGTCTATCCGAAACAGTGACACGTGAAGGAACACCGTGCACTGCGTCTGCACGGCTGTCCGAATCGGAATACTGCGCTGTGTGTTTTTATTTTTTGGTCTTCCGTTTTCGGGGTACAACATTATTGTCGAAAAATGTCTGCGCTTTTTTATGCAAGCTGTCAAATGTAAATAAATAAACAAGTTCCGAAAAATACTAAAGCTGCCGCGTAGAGAACACGCGTAAATAAAAAAAAAAAAAACTCTCCGACCAAATCTAAGTCGTCCTAAGTTTTAGTAAAGATTTTTTAAATCGGCTTACAATAAGAGATTGATTGAAGTACGTTTTATATTTTCTTTTACTGTATATACAAACTATAGTGGCTTATTTACGTGGTGGAGATATGCCGATATATGGGCCATCGTATCTCCCCAAGGATGATTTTTTTCTTATCACATAATGAACCGGTATACAGACCAAATCCCCTTATTTATTTTTCCCATGACAACAACCTCATTGTATATTTAAAATTCAACAAAAATTCCCTACAATTATTTCGTGATTTTCAATATTATTACAATTACAATTTTAGATACAAGTCAATGTTTAAAAGAATTATGGACACCGTTTCAAGAGGTTTCAAACAAAATACGAATTACTAATGCTTAGTAATTTTTAATTTACCTGATTTTTTAGCACTACAAATTACTGAAATATGAGCTATATATGACTTGAAAAACTTTAAACAAGCTCTATAAAATGTAAACATTTTGTTTTTTTTTTTATTAACAATTTAAAAAGATTTGAAATACATACGCGGAATATTCTACGAAAAAATGTATAAATGTAACCAAAAAGAAGTTATAAAATATATATATATATATATACTGTTTGATGGGCCAATTTGTCGGGCTACTAAAAAATAGATTGTAAGATGGAACGAAAATGTGGGTATTTTTTTATGGATTCATATAAATGACACATTTTTCATACAATTTTTATTTAATTTAAACGAGATTTATAAAAAATATAAAACAAATCATTATATTATGCATATTGGCAAAATTTTCGGTATATTATGAGTAGGGTTCGGATGTTTGACATAACTGAAATAACTGTAATATGTATTCATTTATGCACTAAAAAATTATCAAATAGGTGTGCATTGAAAATCATAAAATATTTATTTTTGGTTAAAAAATACACCAAAATATACACAAAAAAATGTGCTTTATAGTAATTTTTTTAGTTGTTATTCGTATTTATTATTATTTTTTAATATACCATATTAATTTACAATGAAAGCGTAACAATGTGATACACTGGTTTTTTTAATGTATTCAAATTGTATACTTTTTGCTTTATATTTCGTTAAAGATTTGAATTGTTTTTAAAAAAAAGTTCGAAAATGTACTGAACTATGCATTTATATTCTTAAAACCCATAAATACGTCCATAAAATATGCAAACATGTGCAAAGTAAAAATTGTATTATTTAATTCTGTAGAACACGAATCAAATTTGTACCAAGGTCGGTATTGAATTGAATAAACAGAAAAAAATATGCAATTTCATAATCATCTGAACCCTAATTATGAGTATTTTTATTATTATCAAAAAATATTTATAAAAATTTCAATTTAGAATTTTTATTTGTATAGAATATAACAAGCGATGAACTATTGCATTCTCAGTTTATATTATTTCAATGATAATCCTCCAGTTTTTTTCGGGTTTTCCCAATTATTATGAAAACCATTAGGCATGTCAAAAAATAGCTTCCAAATGCACCAACTAGATTCAAAATGTTACAAAAAAATTCACTTGTCACTTTTCGATTGGAGCAAGATTTCTAGTCGTTTATACAGACAGACGAAATACCAATAAGCTCACACAGTAAATCGAATGCATTACACTCGCTTGGCTCGGAATTTAAAATTTTTAACTCAGCTTGTTGAACGATCCCGCCCTCTGCACATGAACTTTTGTTCGGGCCGGCCCTGTCCGTTCATAAACATTATGATGGGAGATATTATTGTGCATAAACCGAACCGTAAACCGAATTATAAAATATATGTAATGTTCCATTACGATTTGTCCGAAAACGTTTAACAATAATAAAGCGGGGAACCGATTCGGACGCAGCCATTATTTCTTTCAATCAATTTATAGTATTCCGATTGTACGCGACATAATTCGTCGTCGGGCAGCGCATTATGCGATGTGTATAATAATGATTTATTTTAGTTTAATGGCACGTCCGACGATAATAATTTCACGGCGGCACGTGATCAGCGCCGCAGATTTAGTTCGGTCCCACTCGCAGCATTATTACGACCGCGGGCGTATGGCGGACACCGGAAGTGGACGTCCGAGCCATTGTCGTGATGTCGGCGAAATTACATAATGCACTCTCGGTGGTGCGCAGAGGGCGTAGATAGAAAAAAAGCCGACCTCTGGAGAAAAAAAAGAAGAAATCAAAATATTGAAAAATATTTCGAATAACTTTAATGTTTTTATACGCCCACACATATACTATAGATAAGTAATCCGCGGTACGCACCTATTCGATTTTCATATTTTCCGGTCAATTACAGGTGTATACCTGTATACTTAATTAGGTGACCAACGGGAAAATCGGCCGAAAACGGAAAAAGTTGTTCAATATTTTAACATTTTTGTTTCCCCAGATAAAGTCGGAAATCGACCGAAATATAAACCAGACACATTATTAGAAATCGTAAATAATCAGATTTATATTTCACGAATTCCAAGCAGTGAGATAATTAGAAATCTGTTATTATTCACCGGTGGTGGTGAATACCACCTAAATAATACCATTATTATAGGTGAAATACGCATGCAACAGCTGTTGATAAGAAAGTTTATATATTTATTTTTATCTTTTATCTTTTATTTGAATCTGAACGAAGCGATGAATTTATTGGTTTTAAAAGGTTTTTTTTTTCTATTTTTTCTTTCTACGAACAACTTTTCTACTAGAAATCTTGCTCCGGTTATCGACGTGGCATAATTTCTAAATGTAAATTTTATCTTTCTATTTGGTACACTGAGAAAGTCGCTTTTTGTGTTCCCTCGCAGTTTTCCCAAAAGAGGAAAAGACTTAGGAAAACGGAAACGTGTACGCAATAACGTGTTCCAGTTTTTTTCTTCTTTAATTCGATTAAACTTACTTAAATTATAACCCTTTCTAGACGTGGTAAAATTGTTGAGCATTTTTTATGAGAATAAAATTGTCTCGACTCTATAAAAATACTCGACAACTCAACACAACGTTCATCATACAATATTTATAATTCTTAGGTAGTCAAAAAATTAAAAAAATAATAATAATAATAATAATTGAATGTAGTAACTAGTATAGTTTTACGCTAAAATTTCTTATAAAAATCGTAAAAATCGCGGCAATTCGAAACGCGCGTAGAAATATTACGGCTAACCGAACTTCGTTCAGACGATTTACCGTAGCATATATTATGCACGTAGATGTATAAATTAAATCGATCTCTTTCAATCCTATATCTTTCCGTCTTCCCGTCTACGGCAGCGGCGCACCCGTCAGCACAGTGGGGCTCTTTTCCTTTTTTTCTGTTTCGCGTGTCTACCGGTCGGCTACAAGAATACTTACAGCGTGTTTTATTCGAGAGCGCGCGTGCGTTGTTTTATACGCTCGATTGCGTCGAAAAACGGCGGACGGAATACCGAAAAAAAAAAAAAAATAAAATAAATAAAAATAATAATAAAATACAAATGTCGATCGCACCGACCGATACAGCCAGCGGTCACGACGACTTCTCTCTGAAATATATTTCTCGGTCGGGCGCAAAGATAATAATAATATTATTGTTATTTATCGCGAGTTTCGATCTCGCGGTGTGCTATCTGTTTCGAGTATAATGGCCGTTTAATCGCGGACATGCACAAACATAATAGTAACAATAATAATACTACGGACTCCTCCTACGGTTTTCACGACGATGTCCTCGGCGCGCGCAAATCGTTTCGGGTCGGGGGGCGTCCCGGCGCCGGATTCGGAAACACGACGGGTTTGTCGTCGATAAAGAAATTGTGTTTTCTTTTTTCACGGGGGCTGTCAACGCGCGCGGATTAGACGACGCGAAGAAATATGACGAGAGGACCAATTGAGTTTACACGAAAAAGATAGTAAAAAAATAAATATAAAATCGGACGTAGTTTATTTTTAAATGCTGCTCGTATTGTTATTTATTGTGTACCTATAGTAGTATAGTTTTCAATTGAAATTTGAAATACATGTATTGATAACTCTGTGCTGTGTCGTCGCATCACCGCTGCACGCGACAACGCCGCGTCGTGTGGCCGGTTCTGTTTAATTCTTTGATTGGTTTCGAAATCCGGATTAAACGGATTGAATCTGAATCCGGATTTTGTAGTTGAGATTTCAGATTGGTCAATATTATTTGCCATCGCTCGTTCACACCGTGGGTTAGGTTACTGTTGCAGGTGTGAGAAAGGTATATTATATTAGACACTAGAGTAATTTAGTCTATGATCATCGTATGCTGAAATCATTGCAAAACATTGCAAACGATTCTGAGCGCGGAGATCGATAAACTGGTAAGCAAAAGCGGATTTAGAGTGGCCATCCTCTTTTGGCCTATTGCCAGTTAATTAACTCAATTGACGTACGCGAATTTTTCTAGGTAACACAATTTAAACAAATAATAATTTTAAAACCTAACCTAACCCATTTTCCAAATGGTTTTCAGTATAATTGGGAAAACCCAGGAAATTTATTATTTTTATTACAAGAATTTTAATATCAAATTTTCATGAAAACCATAGTTCAATTTGTAAAATCCAATTTCAAAACATGTATAACCGAACGCCGCACAAAATCGTTTTTCCTTGTCAATAAATACTATCGTTGCGTACGGATATGGATTAAATAATGATTATTAAATGTAGGAAATAATTGGGGTTTTACGGGGGTGTTACATTCTCCGCCATAATTACGACCAACAAGTACTGTAGGAATAGTATATTGCAATAAATGAAAATGTTCCGAAAATCGTTGAAATATTCATTGTTGACGCACGCGACATGAGTATATACCTATATAGTATTATTTTATTATTGTGTGGACGCGGATGACGACTACGGGACGCGAGGTAAACAATGTCCTTCGAATTCGGCGTGAAATATAGAAAATGTGTTGAAGGGGACAAAAAAAAAAATACTATCTAAAAAAAAAAAAGAGTAAAAAACGAGTGTGAAATAGGTTCGTATGTGTACGGTTTTGAATATAGCGTTTGTCGTTTAGAGTGTTTCATTGTGAAACACAAAAACGACATAAATTGTGATGTCATTGCACGTATATATGTATGTATTTTTTATTTTAGTTTTATTCAACCGTACGGCTCGTCGTAGATATGGCGGCGGCGGTGAAAAAAAAATGTATGTTCACGTGCGTGAATTCGAGAAAGACTAGAAAACCTGATGATTACAACGGACGAGAATAATAATAATTGTAAAAAACTGTATATAATAGGCATTATATAAACATAATATATTCAGAGTTCAACCGAATTCGGATTGAACGCGAAAAAAACCACATATTATTATAGTCGTTTTAACAAACGTTAATATTGCAGCGCGGCGGTTTTTTTCCTCTGCAAACAATGGCCCGCGACAATCCGAATATTTTATCGCGCGCGTGTTTGCCGCGCCAATAAAAATCCCGAAATATTCAAATTGATTTAACACGAAAACGGCAGGGGCGGGCGGGTCAGGTATTGCGTGGATGACAATGGTGAAGAAAAACAGAAAACGAAAAAAAAAAAACCCCCGAAGACAATCGAATTCCTAACGTGTCTGTCGGCGGATATTATGTACGCTGTTGTGGTCGTACATTATTGAGTCGTTGACGCGTTAAAAACTCCGCGTGTAACAATAGTGTTACGGTATTATTATTATTATTAAGAGGAGCTATTTTAAGGGGGTTTCGCGTAGGAGATTCGCACGAGGATTTTTGGAAAAAAAAAAACAAACAAACAAACAAATTTACAGACTAGAAAACGTTCGTATTTTAATTTTGAAATAAATGTACGAGACGCAGTCGTTAGCGCGAGTGAGTTTATCTCGTTGAATCGTGATAATAATATTTACCGAAATGTTCGAACAGCCCGAACAATGCCCGAACAGTTTCGCGCTATTAATTAAATCTTTTCGTATTTACGGCGTATAGATAGTCAGGTCCAAACTTCGCGACGCAGTAACGGAGAACTTTATCTGTGTCGCGGTGCGCTTATTATTATTTCGTTAACGCAAATAAAATTAAAGTTATCGGTTTTTGTAAACTTTCGGTTTTTCAACGTTTACTCATTCGAAGAAAAAACACATCGAACAGTGCTAAATACCGTATAATAACAGGCCCCGTCACTTTACGACCCGGTAAATTCGTTGTTCATATCAGTTGTCGATATCGATTAACCCCGTCACAATTAACCATTCAAAATCGAAACGAAATATTCTGTGTCTTGAGCTTCTCATATCTCAAAATATTATACTCTAATATCGAAACTGCGTAGATACAACACTATCGAGAGAATAATCGATTTGGATTTCGGTGCAAATTACAATTCCTATTTCTTACTACCTGAGATGGCGCAAATTACGTGTCTTTATTTCGGTACATATTACAAGCGCAGTTATAAAAATGTTGGTGCAAATTACAAATGTTGTACATATTTAGAGTCAATTTTGGTACAAATTTACCACATCCCTTCGCGGGACAATCTGTTTTTCCTAAATGAACGGTATATTTACAGTAAAAAAAAAAAAAAAAACTCAAAAAACCAATGAAAATCGGTACATTAAACAATTATTAAAAAAAAATGTATAATGCCTATTTAATTACCATAATATGACATAGTTATTGTTGACAAAGCATTACTTTCAACTGAACCACACTCGAAATCGTTTTTTGTTAGCGATGTTTTTTCTTTGCTTGTAGATATACATTAAATTCCTGTCTGTATCCTACCCTCCCAACTTCCCACCTACAAGACCGGCTGAACTTACATATGAAACATGTCAGTCTTTTCATTTTTATGTGCGTTTGAAGTTCAGATTTTTATGAAAATCAATCGATCGTAAAATCATACAATTATATATGGATATTATTTGAAGTATTCACTTTACTTCCCTGAAGACACGTATCAATCACACTATCAGCACCAGAATGCGCCAAGGTAATAAAAATTATAGGTATGCTTATTGGTTAATATTATTCATTTATTTGAATGATAATAAATATCGCAAAACCACGCGCTGGCTAATAATGATAGCAATAATATTTATTTTGTTTATTGTACAAGTATTTAATCGAATCGTATTAAATTATGTTTCTTAAACTTATTTATTAATAGTTGTTTTTTTTTTCTAAATTGTTTTATAATCATTCCTTAAAACTTTTTCATCAGATTATTAAGTTTTTTTCATCGGTATAATAGTAGTTTTTTTTCCCATCTTTTCGTAAGTTTTTTTTTTTCTTTATGGGTTTTTCCTGGTTTATTTGCATGCAAACTTTTGGAGTCAAGACTGCTAGTAGCTGCGGATGAATTCAAGGAACAAGGATCAGGAATCGGCGAATCAGTGATCGTATTATATTATAGAGTGTAATAATATGATTTTAAGGTAAGATTAGGTTAATCGATATAGTGGATTAGGCCTACTTGGGGACACCACTATAAAAAAAACGCGCCTCGTGCAAAACCTCATACGCTCTTCGAAAAACAACAAATACGCGTAATAATATTTCATTAGCGTTTGTTGATAGCCAAGGTGGTGCGGAATATTGCACATGAATCTTATCCGTATCTTTATTGTAATCATTCGATAAGATTCGATATTTATGGCAATTATATATATTTGTTTAATAATATTCAGTGTTGGAACTTATCTAGATAGTTTTTTAGTCATCTTATATCCTATCTAGATAAATAAAACCAAGTTATCTAAGTATTTATTTAAGATAAAATATTTACTTATTATTGGTATTTATATTATTTATTATTTAAATTTAAAAAAAAAATGTTTTGTGTCTTATTTAAAATATTTAAAGGCATAAAAACGGTTTTTAAGGTTTTATTATTTGATTATTATCATACGTTTTGATAATATTCTTGTGTGTTTTTATTATGATTACTAAACGTTTTCAGATCGCGAAGTAATGACTATTTCGGAGTACCGACAAAAGTGTGATAAATGAAGGTTGGCAAGTAAAATAAAATAATCGACATTTTCCCCATATTTCCCGGACTTTTTTTTACAGTGCTTCGTTTTCAAATATTGTACAAGTATCATTGTATTGTCGCGACAAGTCACATGTGGAAGTACCAACTGATCTGGCGTTTATGTAGGCAAATAAATTTACACACAAACCCTAGAAAGTACATATCGAAAACTATTGCGCCCGAAAATATTTTTTACTTTCAATGTGTAGCGGCGGAGAGGAGTCATATGAATAAACTAAGGCGTATATTTTCAAAATCAACTGTAAGCAAACTTTGAAATAATTGTTCGCAAATAACACCACACGAAAAATGAAAATTAAACTTTACTATAATTTGTTATAATAAGTTATACTTGTCAATATGAAATCACAGTTTTGAGTGTACGCTAAATAATATTAAAAAAAATAAAAATTGTAGCCTTTTAAAACACGTTCAACCGAATGAATCGCTCGGAATCGTTTTCTATAAAAAATTTTCTATTTACTATTTATCATTGTATATATAACCACATAATAATAGTTAAATTTATGTGTACAGAGCGATTCATTAGTCATGTCACACAGTCGCACCGTTTTCAAAAGTTAACTACGCATGTATGAATATTTTGATTTTGGTAATTTTTAAGTGTAGGTAAAAACGATATATTTTCGTATACATAGATTTTTCACAAAATTTAAGGAGTTTCCCATTGGCGATATAATCTTTGGTTTTTCAAATGAAAACCTATATTAAAAATTCCACAATAGACGGAGTATTAGATAAAATAAATTTTGGTGTTAAAACTTTTGATTTCCATCAACGCTATACATATTATGTTCCACTCTACTCCTATTAATTATAATATCTCGAGACCGAGTTAATGTAAACCGATAATTTCAACACCAACATTTATTTTATCTAATATTCCGTCTATTTGTGGAATTTTTAATATAGGTTCTCATTTGAAAAAAAAAAAAGTTTGTATCGCTAACAAGATATTATTTAAATGTTGAGAAAAATCTGAGTATACCAGAATATCGTCTTTAACTGCACTTAAATATTTCCAAAAATCAGAATTTACATGTTTACATAATTTACCTGAATTTACTATTAAAATAATTTTTTTTTTTAATTTCAATTTATTGTCGAAAACGTTCGTTGTGTTGTGGGGTTAAATCGTTCCGGTAGCTTTCATCTCGACGAAAAACTTCAGTAATTGCCGTACTAAAATCTATTTTTAAGGTAGGTAATACTTTTTAGGTTTAATGTAGAGCAAAAATAAAAATAAAGACAGCAGGTGTTAGAGAACAACTTTTCTACGAGAAATCTTACTCTAATTTTCAAGTATAACTTTTTTTTTCAAAGCAAATTGTGTTTAGTTGAGGAGTTCCTTTTTATATTTTCCTTGCTATTTTCGTAATGATTGTGAAACACCGGGATAAAAAACGTAGAAAACATTAAAAATAATCAATCGTAGAGGCTTGGCATTTTCACAGAATATTTATAAAGACCTTTTCTAGATGTAGTAACATTTTTCAGCAATTTCTGAGCTATTTATAGGCATTTGATATTTTTGGGTTTTTACATTTTTATTTGAATAAAATATTGTTTTGGCTGAGCAAAAATTATTACATAAGGTTTGTCTCAAATCGTATTAAGTGCAAGTAGTATAAAAAAAAACAAGCGTAATATACTAGTTTTAGATTCTGAGTGAAGCGAAGGAGCTTATGGTTTTACAAAAATGTTTATTTTTTTTCTTACCAGAAATCTTGCTCCGATTAACAAGTGTAGTACCTTTTCTAAAAGAAAATCAGAAGCCATTTTTCGATTTTCATAGGAGTTTTCCCAAAAAATTAAAATAATCGGAAATAACGGGAAAATGTACGAAATGTAGGTATTATTTTAAACAAATATTACAGCAATTTTTTTTTTTTTTGTGAACAACTTTTGCCAGCAATTTTGCTTCTATTTACAATGATAGCACTTTTCGTAACAGTGTTCCACTCACATGCGAATTATGTTTGTCTTTTTTTTTCTATACACGTTTGTTGAAGTTCAAAATGTTATGGAAAACTATCGAAGTCGCGACTTTTTTTTTATTCGTTTCGAAATTTCAACACAATGTTCGTTCTTCGTTTTTAATCGTTTCTCGGGCAAAAGGGGTCGGGACGCGTTTTCTCAACAACGCGCATCCGGCCGGCTCTCGACGATATTATTCATTCGGATTTCGTGGACCCCGGCTCCGTCGTCGTCGTCGGCGGGTTGTTTTAAGTCGATTAAAACTCACGCACGCGGCAAGAAAATCGACGTCGTCGAGGAAGAGGGAGTGTCCATCACGGCTGGATGGCGGCGTCGTTTGACGGAGCGAAATGAGACGTGAGGGCCGCCGAGAAGACGTATACTATCGTACATATATGTGTGTACATGTACAGAAATTATTATAATATAAATATAATTATGACGAGTGTAGTATTTTGTGTACACGGGGTGTTGGATTCCCATAAAATATATTAGCGGCGGTGAGTCATTTCGGTGCTGGGGAGCATCAGAGCCGGGATCCCCGCGGTTTCGTCGAGAAGTGGTACAACGCGGTCATAATAATAATAATAATAACATTATTGTCATTGAAAGAGACGTGTGTTTTCTCTCTCTCGGGAACCGTTTTGTACGGGCGGTAAAAACGCTCCGAAACTCCCACGGCCTTACTCCCCCACCCCCTCTCTGCGACGATGCTGCGTATCTGATACGTTTTTACTATATTATATAGATTTCCTTATAATTTTCTTATTACCGCAAATGACGGTACTCTCAAAATTCCGGATGATGTCTCAGAACATCGCGCAGAGAGATCCGGTAATTATTTTCAACCTAGACAGACCCACAGACAAAGTTATGTACAGGGTAAACACATTTTTTTTTTTTTTTTGTACAATATTATATACTTAGCTATTCTGCCCGACGTTGCCCGTGCCACAAAAAATAACGTTAATTTTAATAAGTTTTTTAATTTGGTTTGTTTTCATTTTCATCCATATTACCAACGAAATCCATCACTCAACAACCCAATTCCAGTCTATCTTTAAGCGTCGAATTCGGGGGAGGAAACACCCTATACGTTATTCTTGATCCAAAACTACTTCTATGTAATGATTCAGACCAACGCGTTCAGTAGTTTTTAGGGTAAAAACTATCCATACACCTAACAACCGTCCAAACAAACTTTTACATATTTTATGATATTAGTGGGAGTCAATTTAAATTCATGGACCACAGTATATTATTTAATTTATTATGCGTCCACCATGTGAGCAAGGTCGGCGTTAGGGTAGTTCAAGCTGGGCTTACGTCCAGGGCCTCGCGCTTTCAGAGGCCTCGCGTTTGTGAGCCTATAAAAAATGGTAGTATAATTGTAATGGGCGTAAAATTGGAAAGATAATTTTTTTTGAAATTTTTGAAAAACACGTACACGCGCGTTGCCTTATCGAACAGTGTTTCCGGCCGTGGCCAAGTGTTGGGTATTATTACATTTATTAGGTGGAAGTAGTGGTAGGCTGAAAAAAAAAAAAGTCTCACAGAAAAAAATTTATCCAGGGCAAATCGTAACGCCGACCATACATGTAGGTACTATCCTATCTTGGGTCGTCTTGTAGTAACACGTTGTTAGATCGCGACAAGCTGATAACTAATACTTGAGGGTATATGTTGGGCAATATGATAGGATCCAAACCGCAGTGCTGAATTTTTCGAACAGTTATAGTCCTCCGTTAGAACATTTCCGTGTAGGTCCACGGACGGATTAAATATACAAAATATTATCGAACGAGACTGATATAAGTAATAAAAAGAAACTGGCTGAAATTTGGTATAAAGATTATAAAGATCCGGTATAAAGATTATACCGGAAGCATCAGCTAAGAGAAGTTTTTAAGTATTTTTGGTATTTATTTATTTTTGTTTATTCGTGGGGGTTACCCTGGTGACATGTATGACAATTTAGTTGTCACGGACAAGATAATTATTATTACTATTATTATTTACACTTTAAGAATTTTTGAAAAACTATTCTTGTTTATTTGTAAAATCGGTCGGTCAAGTTGACTGCTTGTTCCTCCCCAGCCGGATAAATCGAGCGACTTCGCTACGTCCACTTTGCGCGTACGTATCCTGGTTGAACACGAGCTCCGAGCGGTTATAAAACAGTTATCAGCGAACGTAATTTCTCGGCGCGGCGTCCACCGCTAGGTAGCGCCATACGTATAGTGCGCATAATAATATTATCATTGCGCGCGATCGTATCTATTATATACGTATATTATTGTAATAATATAACGATTTGTACTTCACTACTTCAGTCGCGTGGCCGACTCGGGCATCGGTGACCGTAATATTGAAGCTATACGATAGTGTTATTTCGTACACTTACCTACACCGAAAACGCACTGTACCGGTGTAGAACACGTTCACGAACACGCGTTTTTCGACCGTGACCGTGGTACGCGCGCGCACTCGCAACCGCTCTCACAACCATACACACCGCCGACGACCCCGTAACAAGCGGGACCATTAGAAATAGTAATTTTTCATCATCAGCACCCGTCCATAATAATATTTTTTTTTTTTTTTTATACCGACCGCGCGTAATATTCTCGCGCCACAGCTCCTCGCTCTCCGCAAGCCCGTTCGCGCACCTATACATAATATTACACGATCTGTCCGGCCGGCCGATACATTACGTATTTAATACTCAGGTACACTCGAGACTTGCATGTGCGTACACACACACACACACACACACACACACATACATACGCGCGTGTCCATACACCTCCGACACCGCGGACAGCCCGTCGCGGGCCGACCGCGAGGTGCAGTAACGAGACCCGGGCGGGAAGAAAAATTACCGATTTGAAAAAGTGGCCGGCGACGGTTGCAGCGGGATATACGGGGCGGGGCGGGGGGGAGGGGGGGGGGGGGGCGCACCGTAGACACTGAACGGACGGCTATGACGGACATAATGCACGGAGACGTGACGCGAGAGGAAAAAAAAAACGAGCACAGTAAATTACAGTGCGTGATAATATGGCCGCAGACTGACCAGTGGCGCACGACAGTGTCATATGCACTACAGTGTCAAACGTAACAATATTTATCCGCCCGTCTACCGTACAGTGTGATCAACAAGTGATGCGAGACACTCATTCAGTGGCGCAAGCCCGGTAGGTCCGGGCCTGTCCATTTTCCTCCGAAAATCAACACAACTTTAAAATCAAACTTTTTTTTTTTTTATTAAGAAAATTAACAATCTATGGTACATGCGCAATAAGAAAATAAGATGAAATAATTTTCAACACGTGAATACATACCAGTAGAGGGAAGCCGTCCGGTGATAGAACCCTCCGGAAGTGCTTTTAGCTACGCCCTTGCACTCATTATCTCGGAAGGTATTAACATTTTTCCGAATTTGGTTTATTTCGTTTAGAAAATTCGAGAAACAAGCAGCTCTAAAACGATAGATTACTCTGATTTTTTTGTCACCCTTATTTTAAGGGCCGAAACCAATACTTCTTTTTGATTTTAAAACGGCAAACTGTGTTACAAAATTTCAAAAGTGGGTAGGTAGTGGTTTTGTTGACAAAATAAAAAATAGCAATGCGACATTTTTGAACTATAATTATTTCTTAAATGTCCTAAAACAAAACAAATCGCGGAAAAACTTGATACTTTTCAAGATAACGAGCGTCTCGCGTTATATTATTGATCATTCTGTATAGTTCGGGTGAGCTTTAAGTTGGAACTTGCACGAAATTATGAAGGTCGTTTGATTCGTCGGTTTAAACAGCTATTACCAATATGTATTCTTAGCGATATAACATAATAACATACATCGTTTAAACGCGGTAGAAATGATTATTTTACCGTGCATTTTCAAAGGGTGACGATCGACTGGTCGATTTCACTCGGACAAGAAGCCGAATAAAGACGAAGAGACGGATGAACAGTTTAAATTGCGCTGCATGATGCGGATAAATCAATAGGCGACATTGCTTTCCGAAATTCAACCGAACGGCAGATCGGTCAGAAGGTCGTGGGATGCCGAAATATTTAGATGACGTTGGATAAATGCGGACCGCGACCATATAGCGATAGATATGCAAATTGAAATACTTCACCTCTAATATGTTATGAAATTCGATTGGCCTGGTGCATAAATCACGCGGAATATGAATTGATAATACCCATCAATCAGAAAAATCGTCAAAACAAACGTCGAACGAACATTTCTTCGGCTGATAACGTTCGGAACACGATCCGACAATAAAATATATTTTTGAAACCGTTGGAACGTACTATGGTATAATACGAGTGTGTGTTATTAGTTGCAGTGTTGTTGTCAGGGCGCGGGATCGCGTGCACCGAAAACGTACGAAATACACGCACGCATTTTTATGCGCCGACTGTCAGTGGAAATGTGCAAAATAAAACCGCGTGTTTCGGATCCGTCAGAAAAACACGGAAATGAATTCGTAACCCCGAGCCCTGGTCACTGCTTGTGCCGGTCGCTGCGTTGCGGTAGACGTCCCGAGGCGTACCGCGGTCTCTCCCGAAAATCGGGCCGTTTACATTGTTGTCGTCAATGGTTTTTCGACAGGCGAAAACCCTACGGGACCCGGACGAGGCGGGCAGACTGCGGCGCCGCGGCCGCACACGATCCCATAACGTACGGCCCGAACAATACAAACGAAATTATTACCGTGCCGAAGCGTATTGTACTACCGCGGTTCACGCGCGCGCACGTACGCCGTTCGGTTATTACGAAATGACGACGATGATAATAATAACAATAATAATAATAATATAATGGGTAACAAATAACATTATAATTATTGCTATCGCGTAGGCCCGGTACTGTTACGCGTAGTCGATAATTAAAAAAAAAAAAAAAAAAAAAAAAAAAAATAATAAACGATCCGGTCTCACGAGTCCGCGGATAACAATATCGGGGTATACGACGCGCGTTTGCCCGCACGTCTTCGGCGTCCGCTCGTCGTCTACTCGCGGTCCCTCGTCCATTGTTCTGTTTCGATATTTACATAAACGAGGAGTTTTTTTTTTCGTCTCCTACGACGACCGCGGACGGTAATTATAACTTTTATTTCCGGAACGTTTATCGCGTACGTCCCGGGCGATGTTTCGTCCCGAAAATCGAATCCCCCGCCCGCGTATGATCGATAACAATAACGGGCGTCCGGGAATCGGGCCGCGACGGAAGTTTTTTTCAAAAAGTCATACGGTAATCGGGCCACTGAAATTGTTACATTTACAGCAGGCCACCGCCGTTTTTTTTTCTTTCTCATTATTGAATCCGGTAATCGGGCCGCTATGTTTCAATACATTTTTTGATTCGACAAATGGAGAACCGCTATTTAAAACTGTGTTCGACCATATTGTCATTTTTTCCACGGTTACGAATTTGAATTCCATACGTTCGTTATAATCGGACTCGCGTCGACGGCACATTTGAATACCGCGCAAAAGCAATCCGTATCACGTTGTTTTTAACAGAAAAAAAAAATTAATAATTTCTCCGCTAATTTTTGTATTGTATTTTATATCGGGTATGCATTTTTATGTATTTAAAATTATACGCGTGTTTGCGTTGCACATTCGCGGCCCGATCCCCGGGTGCCCTTTGAACATGAATATACATCTTTGATTTGCGGGCCGGGCAATAGAACGCACGGGTAATGTTATTGCCGACGAAGCGGGCAGACGAAACGTGGCCCGATCACCGACCGCCACCCGTTCGAGTGGACGACGCGACGAGACGACTAACTCTGCGTCGCGTCGACCGGAAAATTACGCGCGCGCGGCGTTCGTTTTCGGACGCCGGCGTGACGGCCGCACTCGAACGCAACATCGAAAGTGCGTTCGTATGCGTAACGCGTGTCGCGGGTCGTTGTGCGCAACGTACCGGTAGGCGTACGTCCGCGGACAAAGGGGGGGGGGGGTGTCGGCCGGAACAATTGTTATGCCCAGGTACGTGCGCCCGTTCGAAAACGCAAACTAGTTCTAAACGGTTCGGCCGGCCGGCCGGCAAGCAAACACACCGTACCGCACGCGCCGATTACAGACGTCCGACAATAATATTATGTTCGCGTTTCGGAACGTCGCGACGTTTGACGTTCCGAAAACGAACGGGAATCCGATTGTTGTTGTTGTTGTTTGTTTTTGTTTTTTTTTCTCTCCCGTTCGCGTCTCGTCGCGTCGACCGTTTACGGTAAACGACGCGCGCGTGTCGAAAAACACCGCGCGCTCCACACGTCGGCGGCGGCGACGACGACGACGCGTGGTACGGACGGTCGTAACGCATTTACCGTTTATTATTACACCGTAAGCGCGGCGCGCTGTTGTACACTCGCCGTCCGCGACCGTGCGTGGCGCGCCCGGTGAGTGGCCGCGGTGCCGGGGGGGGAGGGGGTCGTAAACCCCCGAGCCCCTTGCCCCCGAAACGCCCGTTGTTCATCCGGGGCGGGCGGACAAAACTCCCGGACGACGGCGGTTGGTTGGGCGCGTGTATCGCGCCTACGACAATAACAACGATAATGTTATAATAACTTACTTGCGACGCTCGTATCTTCTTTTTCGCCCGCGGGCGCACGTACGGGGATACGCTCGGGATTTCTCGAAACCCCCGCGTCGAAAATTTAGAAAAACGTGTTTTTCGATCCATGTGCGCTCCACGCGTGCAGTGAAAACCATACAGGTGCTTTGAACGGTACAGAAAAAAAAAAACAACCCCAATAACGAAATAATAGCGCACGAAATCGACGTCTTGGCCGTACGTCCCGTTTTGTTTAGCTATTTGTCCCCGGAGAACGCGAAATTGTTCCGGTCTGGAAAGAAAGAATGTCACTGAAAAAAATTGCATTACAAATTACATTACAAAAAAAAAATTAAAAAAATACGGCCGTCAAAACGTAGTCACTACATCATTTTACAGACTGTACAGTTTTATAGTAATTCGTCTAACACGGATCGCCCATGGGTTATGGCGGTTTCAAAGAACAAATCCCGAAAACGATATAAATATTTCGACCGAAATATGCGCGTTACCAGAAAATCTGCGCAATTTAAATTGTACTCGGAATCAATATCAAAACAAGAAAATTTTTACGAATTTCGGTTACTAATGTTTTATGATTCGACGGCTTAACCTACTCGCCGTGGGTCTGCTCTTCCGAAATATTTAAACAATCGTCTGCCCGCCAGACCGCATGCTACACGCTCATTCAATTCGTATTAAATCCATTATTTCATATTTTGTTTTCGAGTAGTTTATTTTATTACGTTCTACTGTATTTTTCACAATATTTTCACCGTTGTTCCACGCGTTCAAAAATCGTCTTGTTTTTCTTATCGAAATGTACAGGGGAATGCAATTATGGTATCGTTACGTACGTATATCACTGTCGTGACTATTCGCCCCGCGGCACATATTAACTGCTTCGTTCTCCCCGGGAGAATTTCGAACGACGACGGTGGTGTACCTATGGTTTTATAATTTGTAACCATTCTCTCTTTTTTATTCGTTTTTTTTTTTTTTTATAATATAGTAATATGTGACGCGTGTAGACATAAATATTATAGTGATCCTTAAATTGGTACGTAAATTTGCAAGAAGTAATTGGCAACGCGACAAATATAGGTAATATAATATTGTGTACATCTTATTGTTACTGTTATTACTGTTATTAATTACGGACCACGAGGCCCGTAATCATTACACGGGTCTACAATGTCGACGTATACATTTGTCGCGGTTTGACGGGTACAAACACTAGGACCAAACGTGAGCGGGTAGTTGCGTTTTGAGAATAGATTTCCTGTCGTAATATTGACTATATCCGATATATATTTATGTATATAGGGACGAGACGTTTCATATAGGAGCGAAATCGAACAATTATTGTACCTGAAAAGGCATCAAATGGTATTGTTTTGTTTTGTTTTTTTCGCTAATATTTGAAAATATAGTCCAATCGAATGAGAAAAAATTAATGGACATTACGTCTAATTCTTTTAAAGCTGAATTGAATCTCGGTACGCAAATAGTCTGGCATGGATTATCGGCATGTGAACGTATTAAAAGTCCTGAAGCCCACCTTTTGTAATCAGCCGTTTATTGCTCAGGAAGGGCGTTGTTGACCTTCCAGTCGGTATCACGCACAACTTGATAACTTTTAGACTTCCGGCTAAAACGTTTAGAATTAAAATTAAAGGCTGTCAAACTGATTATAGTAGTACGTACTATTTTGTGTCCTTAAATTATCTACACGAGAAAGCGATACATTTTTATTGAAGAATAATAAATTCTATAAAACGGCCACGTTCAAATGTTTCAAAAAATAAAGTTATTTTTTTAAAATTTTTTACCAAAACATACAACGAATTAATATAAATATTCGTAGTTCTTATCCCAGTGAGTAGTATAATAAAAAATCAGAATTTGATTATCTTTATTGTTTCCGGAGATATTATATCCCAGATAGCATTTTCGTAATGATAATAGTTAATTAATATCATATCTTCATTATAAAAAAAAAAAAAAAATGTTTTAAGATAAACATCAAATAATTACCGAATAATTATTTTGTAAATACTATTATGAAATAATTAATAATATGACATCGAATACGAAATAATAAAAGAATATTAGCTGAATATATTATAATTGTATTATTATAAACGAATTGTTGAAGTGATATTTTGGATACATTAATAATATGACTTTATTTGTGTAACAATAAAATGAAATTCTCATATTCCGATCATAATATTGTTAAAATCTAAATAATCATGTTACCTTTCAAAAATAGTTCTATCGCAATGTGATATTCTACCATAGACATTTAATGATGATAATATATAATAATATTATAGATACACCTTTGAATGTTCTACGTTGGAACCTAGCAGTTTACTATCGGGTTGTCCCGCAACTGCATAAACAACCAATATAATAATCGCAGTATTAGAGGTTTCCGAGTGTAGACTCAACCGTTACTAACAATTTATTACATTTATTAACAACTGCCGCGAGACCCGATTCGGGATCTCACAAACATTCTCTGCCCTGCCGTAAGCTTTTGGAGCAAACTTTCCAAATGTGATAGTCTATTTTATTTTGGAATTTGATTTTGAAACTTATCAATTATTTTAGTGACTCAGAAATAAAGAGTTTTCACAGGATTTCCGATCAACGTCCAATCGGAACCAAACATTTATATAGTCGAATCATTAAAAATTGTACACATTGTTTACATCGTTTGAATATGATTTTGCTATCTGGGACGAGGTTTTTGTGAGACGCCCCGCATGTACGCTATAATTGAAAATAACGATTCGGGATATGGGAATACGCCGTACACTCCCGTACAACCTCCGACACACCACTGTTAATAATAATTAGCGTACACGGGTCCCGTTAATGCACCCGAACTCCTCGCCGAGGTTAATATTAGGAATCCTGTTATAGAACCTCCGGGTTATCTGTTCCTGGCTACGCCGCTCCGCGCCTCACCGACTACGGCCGTAACCACCCCGTTTACCGTACGACGGACCCGGCAACCGAGAACCTCCCTAGTCAATAACAATACCCGTCTGTTTCTGTATATGACCTAATGCGATTCCGTGAACTGTGTTGTCCCGGACCCTGTCCTTCGCGTTTAAAGTTTGTTAATTATAAATTGCGAATTCCACGCGACTAGATATGAAATCGGTCGTCGCATTGAACGCGCGCACGTCAGCGCCGTTAATACGGGCGCGGTGAACCGACGAGACGCGTTGCCGCGCGACGACCGATGATACGTGTTCGTGGGCCAAAGGGAAAACGTGTCCGGGCACGGGCGGCGCGCCACCAGTAGACGAAAACGGCGGCAGCGTCCGCCATCGCCTAGGCCCCATCGATCGAGGCGACAACCGTACATAAGGGGACCGGAATCATCACCTGAACTCGGCGAACAGTTGAGACGGCTACGTCACCGCCGATGCCCGACAAGGAGGAGCACCGTCACCTCGACACCGACCCGTTCGGCCGTTTCTTTAGCGGTACTTATCGCTGATAATTACGTCTGAGTCTTGACCCGGGTCTGGTGTCGCGGGTGTTTCACTTATAGACATGACGAGTGTCGACCGTGTTCCGTTTACATTCCAGTAAAAGACCATTTGCAGACCAAACACACGTGTACATCTTCCCGTCGAAAAGCCGTGGCCGGACGGCCCGCAACAATGCGCGCGACTTCTCCTCGGGCGACCGTCCGTAACGGTATGTAAATTGAAACAATCGTTTCCGTACGACGTGTCGAGTGGCGTGGCCGGTGGCGGCGCGGCCGAAAATGAACGCGATTTAAAAAAAAAAAAAAAATCGAAAACCCGTATTAGCCAACTTCGTATCGGTCTTTCCCATTCAAACATTTACATTTCGTTTCGTCCGGCCCGTCTGTACCCGGGAAAATGCCATGTCTGACTGCGCCCCTGCGAGTTGCGCGCGCGTCTCGCCCCGCCGTCGGAAACCCGATTTTACACCGCACGACGGAAATGGTCCGGGCACCGGCGTCGGCCGCGATTTACGGGCAAAGGTCTCGGCGGGTGGCGGGCGTCGTCGGATCCGCGCGTTCGAAAAGTGGTCTCCGCGGCGGTCCGTCCGCCGGTATCCGAACGGCCGTAACCGCGTCGCCGCGCCGCGCCGCGCGTCACACCGGGGCGAAACACCGCCGGCCGCCACCCGCGCGTACGATAAATACGTACACGTACATACGCGTACGTATACAATATACGTACACGGGTACAATATATATGTATGCATGTATGTATGTATGTATGTATGTATGTATGTATGTATGTATGTATGTATGTATGTATATGTATTATAGTATGCGTATAAAGTAACACGGACAGATATTTTATTATTGCGCGGCCGCGCGATAATATCATAACATGCGCGCCCGCGCGTATGCAACGTGAGATTCGAGAGCGCGCGGCTACACCTCGCGCCCGGATCGTACGAGGTACGGGACTCGCGAACGGCCCGAAACCCTCACTCCGTCTCTCCCGGCGGCGGCGGCGGCGGCCTCCGTCCATCTCCCGTACGCTCGTCTTTAAACGCGCGTAATACGTATTGTGTATCCCGTATACGCACTACACGCACATACGATTATTATATTATATTAGACTTCATTAGCCGGCGGCCACGAAAACCCGTTCTCCCGCCCCCCCCCTCTACCACCGCCCGTCGCCACTCCGCGTTCTCCCGAATACGAGAATTCTTTCTCCTTCCCGCCGCCGCCGCCGCCGCCGACAGAACACAACGACGACGACACACGCGCGCGCGACCGCTCGTTAGATGAAGTAAGTTTTTTTTTTTTTTTTTTTTTTTTTTTTCCCCCCTTTAAACGATTGTAAAGATTTCGGACCAGATAGCCGACGCCGCCGCCGCGGCCTCATGTGACACGCGGTCGACGAGACCGCAGGCCCTCGTCCGGCTCGGTGACCCCTATTTTTTTTTTTTTAATATTTTTTATCCGTATACACACGCGTAAAATTCCTTTTCTCCGCGCGATAAAACAGTTTTTTTTTTTTTTTATAATAATTTGTAGTTTTTAACGTTCCCGACGCAACAATATTTAATACAATTAACATAATAATATTATTACGCTGCAGACGCGCGGTACACGAACGTCACCGCGGTTTCTCTCAAACACGGAACGACGGATCTGTTAGGACATCCAAAACGTTTATTTCGTTCGTTTATCTTGTACATCGTATCGTTATACGTTAATAAGTATGTGTAACGAAATAGTATAACGACACAATTATTAACTGTTACAAGCCGAAATCGCATAATTGACGAAATCGAATTGAATCGCTTCGTCTTCGCGTTATTCTTATTTATTTTCAGTCACGTAGTCCGGGGGGGGGGGGCATTCCGTTGGGTCAGAAGCCACCGGGGTTTAAGCTTCTCACCAAAATATCAGATTGTCTCGGATACAATAATTATTTAAGGCTGGACATTTTAACGAGTTAATAAGTTAAAGAAAAGTTAATTTAACTTTTTAACTTAATACATTTTTTTTTTTTTGAACTATTTACTTAATTGTTAACTTGAAAAACACTAACGAATTAACTTTTAATTAGCTAGAGATAATTTTATATTGAAAAAAGTTCAAGATTATTTTGTATTAACTTTAAAATTTAACTTAACTTAACTGAGCTGCTGAAAAAATCATTAACTTGTCCAGCCTTGCAATTATTATTGATACTGGGTGATGAATTGTATCCCCTCCCAAAAAAAAAATCCCTCCAAACGTGCCTGAGTACTATAATATTATCAAATATGACGGGCATACCTAATCCCCGATAAAGAATACTTAAAACGCTACAAACGAGAACCGATTATAGAATTAATATCGATCGGACACACCGGTAAAATCGAACGCCGGATCAAACGGCAATAGTTTTATTATTATTTTTATTTTAAACATATAATCTGTAATTCATATTTAAAACGGGTAATTATGATGTTTATTTGCGGTTTCGAAACGAGATCCGTCAATGAATATATAATATTACAACGTATTGGTCAAACTGTTGACTTTTGGACCGCGTATAATATAATCGTTTACGATTGAAAACCGCTAAATTTTGGAAGACACTATTGATGTGCACGTGACGTTCGAACGAAAAAAAAAAAAAAAAATTCAAACCGAAAAATTCAATTTTATATGATAATTCCCATACCGTCGTCGCCGCCGCACAATTTTGCTACACCACGTTCTATTCCCGTAACAATATATTCGCATTATAATAATCGGATTTTTCGCCTCTCGGATTTTTTCGACTTTGCATTTTTTGTCCTACTTTCGTATTGTTACAACGCAGAACCGTACACCTACGCGCCTATATTATTATAATATACGCGCATACCGAAAATAATATTCTGCCGAACGGCGGACATTTTGTTGTTGAAAGGGACCGAAACGTCCGTTTTTTTTTTTTTTTTCTAAATAATATACTTTCCGGGAGAAATATAAAAAACTTTTTCGCTACCTTTTCAACATACGTGTACATACGTGCGTACATTGTGTAGATGTATATTACACGCGTTATAAATAAACGTATTTCGAAATAATTTCATACGAACAAAAAACGGTATATAACGAAAGGTCTTTTTAACATATATTTATATTATATATGACGTGTTTACACGAGACGATAAATAATTTACCGCATGTAAAATTAATACGTCTTATGCGATGGCTGCAGGGGGTCACTGTATATTATGTATAGTCGAAAATCCGCGTGGTCATTTTTCGTCATAAAAAAAAAAAAAACGAAAACCTATTACTTTGATATTTTTCATTTTTACGAAGCCGTAGACACGTAATATATAATCCGCGCGTGATCCGATGTTTTTCCCGTATGTTACAACGGCGATAGCAGAGAAGAATGAAACGAGGACTCGAGAATTTACTTGTATTTGTGCGTTTAATATTTTAACAAAACGTCAAAACGGACTCGCGGACGCCGTCGCACATAGCGTTAAATCTGGTGGCCGCGACGGGATATGTACAGCCGCTATTGAAGATGTTATTGCGGGAATTTTTCGATTTTGCCGTTTATCGACTGCCAAGCGCGTATAAAAAGGGAGTGGGAGTTTAAGGGTTACCCTCCCCCAAAAAAAAATTTCATGAAATTTATGATGAAAGTATATTCTGAATAGAGTCTCAAAAGTGGTTTCGGTCAACGAGGAAGACAATTACAATTTTGGTTTTATTTTTATTTTATTACCAGATAGTATTATTATTTTTATTTCTAATTGTTTGTGGTTATTTCCTGCTTTTAGAAAATTATAACTGATACGGCTGTATTGAATAGTTCAAAAACTGACCTATTTAAAGTGTCACCCCAGTCGGATTTCCTTTCAGAAAAAGCGCTACTCTTGTAAATCGAAGCAATATTCCTGGAAGAACAGTTGTCCACAGGTAAAAAAAAAAAGTAAATAACCATCATTGTAAAACCATAAGCTTCTTCGTTCCACTCAGGATTTAAAATGAATTGGAATCAAAATGTAAAAAGTTCCGCAGATTCGATGCGTTTTTTTTTTTTTTACGGGCACAAAGGTTATTTTGACTTGAATCGATATACGCTCGATACTGTCATTGACTGCAGAACAGAACGGGTCGATAGTAACTACTATAATATCGTACTATCGCGGGAGCAACAATGACGGTATCACTTACGCGCGCGACAGTTACTGATGCCGACCACCAGAGTCGCGAAGTGTTTTAAACGCTCGTTCAAAGTGTTCGGAAATTAAATCAAAATAACCGTCGCGATAGTAACTATAAAAAATAAAATATCGTTCAACGCAATCGTCTCGTCGTGCGTGTTTGCGCCCGTTTCACGCGGACGGCCGGTAGGGAAAATCGAATAATAAACCGGACGAAAAGACCTTTTCGATTCCCCGCGATGTTTTCCCGTCGCGCGCGCGCACAGCCCGACCACGACAACAGAATAGGATTTACGCCGAGTTTTGTCGGGTTACCGTTAACGGCGGCGGCGTCCGAAAAATTATTGTTCTCGCGGGTCAGGTTTATACCGCAAAACACAATAATACAATATAAATCACTGGGAGTACGCGCGTTAACCCGACCCGGACGCGACGCTAGAGATACACCCCGGACATTCTTTCGCCCGTCTCCGTGCACACACACGCACTCACGCACACACACACACACACGCACACACTCAAATATATATATCGCTAAATATAATAATAATAATAATAACAGTTACACCTATACCTATGCGTACAGAAATCGAACAATCGTTTATAATATTATATCGTAACATAGTGCAGTGTGTCGACACACTCGAAAAATATATTGCTTTTTCTATAAAAGTATTGTGTATACTGTATATATATTTATATGTGTGTATACACTATATAATATGTATCGCGAGCGGTTTAATAATATCACGTTTCGGATTCTACAGCACAGTGTAAATACCGATGGAGAAACTGTTATAAAATGGTTTTGCGGTACGTATTGATGCGTGTTGCGTGGGCAACGTGCGTTTTTCGGAAAACGATTTTTCGATTTTTAGTAATAACGAAACGGTCGTAATTGTTCGCGACGCGCTCATTAAAACAGACACGGAGTGTTCGACCCGCGGCGCTATACGCTATATTCGTAAGTGATAAAAATTCTAGATATTCTCGGCGAAAAAAAAACTATTTTTTTTTTTTTTTTTTATGCAACAAAACAAAACGAGGATACGGTTGATTTGTACGGCCGTAAGTTGGTGATTTCTGGGTTTCGCTTGCAAGAGCAAGCTGTTCGAGGGAAAATAATACAGTTGGGCGTTTTTGTCGAATATCTCCTCGAAAACGGAGACTGTTCCACTGTATTGTTCCATGTAACTGTTCGAATAATTTAACTATTCGGTTATGGAATAAACTGTTCGAATAGTTTTTATTCGGTCACGGAAAAAAATATTCGAATGAAGCGTTCGACAGTTCATCTAAACTACCGAAAACTATATCGACAGTACAAACTGTTCAGAAGTGGCCATCACCAATTGTGTCTGTTTCTAATAGTTCTTGATTTTTCCCGCTACATCCGGACACTTCTGGCGGCTTCTTCTGAAAAAAATGAACGCAAAATCGGGAATCAGAGACCGCTTTTAGGGTCAGTCGAGAATCATCCCCCCTCTTCCCTCCCATAATACCGTTTTTATGATCAATTTTTTTTTTTAAGGATCAGTATAATTATAGTACGAGATATTGTGTTACGATAATATAGTGTTCGGTATTATTCATTGTTTCGCGAAGAATATTTATTTTTTACCGTTTTTTTTTTTTTTTAAACTATTTTTATTTAAGACGTATAATAAGTGGGAGAAAATTCGACTCTACAATGTGATCTGTATCTAATGTGATTGCAGCCGTTTAGTCGTAAATTGCATGTTATGTCAAATGCGAGGCGTCCCGAAACGTCACGACGTATCGAACGCAATGTTATTATAATATAAAATATATTTACAAATTATCGGCGCCACGGTAATTCGATAGTATAATGATCGTTATTTAGGCAGGTATGCTACGTCCGGATTGGAATGGAAAAAAAAAAAAAAATAACCGGACACGAGAAAATAATAATAATATAATATCGGTAAGGATATATTTGTGTCGCGCCTACGCGCAACTCGGATATTTCAGTCGGACACGTAGGAGGCGCGCGTAACATCATTACGAATATTATACCCGTACTGTAACTCGTACTTACGGGTTATTTTGTTTTTTAAAAAATAAATAATTAGGTATTTACAAATCTATTACGGCCGTATAGACCGCGGCTGCAGCTGCGCGGTATTATAATTTTATAAATTTCGTTTCGACCGTACGCAGAAATTACATATATTATAATAATGTTATGTACAGTGGGCTATACTCGAATACAGCATTATATACGGGTGAACACGAAATATATCTGATGGTTTCGGAAAGACAAATTAAAGACGAGAAAACTACGCGCGGCGAACGGAGAATAAAAAAAAAAAAAAAAAACCAACGAGATAGACTCTAGTAGTACAAACGTATTAAATAAAATCCGGAGTAGATGATTGCTGTGTGGACAGTTCGCGTACGGCAAAGTCAGAATCCATTTTTGCGAACGGTAACGGAACCCGCTGAAGGAAAGAGAATCCTTGGTCGCTCCCGTTTAAGAAGACAAAGCAATATGTCGAAGAGAGACGCGCGGATTTTCTAAATTGTGGGCCAGACTGGAAACAAAGAGCAGCTGACGGACAGATTATGATAACTGGGTGTGGTCGAACCAGACAACTTCGAATAGTTTTATTTTTTCAAGCAAATTTGATTAATACGATTTACTTAATCTTAAACTGACTTCGAGCCATTTAACGTTTAAAAAATGTGTTTTTCTTCTCGATTAACTACTATTATTATACTATTATTATTAACTACTAACAACTATTATGATAATGTGTGATTATCGTGTTTATTATTTTTTGAAATTGTATTTAGTCAAACTTCTTCACGTTTGAAAACATCTCGCGAAACGCGGACTGGAGTGGTCGAAAATATCGATCGAGAGCTTATACTATGTGTATCACTGTTTACTCTTATTCAATATAACAATACGAGACTGTCAGAAGAGAAAAAAAAAACATGCGATTTAATCATTTTACCTTTTACATATTTAAATAATATGTAATGATATGTTGTACACTTATTGAAATATAGAGAAAGAAATATTTATTTAACTATATAGATCATGGTCACCATCGTATTACTATGGGCAATTTTCGAGATATAGATGAAAATTACCAAAATAAAAGTTGTTTAGGAATGTAAAAAAAAAGGACTATTCCAAGCCATTGAATATGTATATATAAAAAAAAATAATAATAGTTTCCGTTTAAAATTTTGAAAACGGGCTGAAAATGTGTAGTTCGGTAATATGCACCGATCTTTCTAAGAAAGAAAAAAAACCAATTAAAATCCAAGTCTATCCGGCTGAAATATCTCGTGTTACCATTCCAGTGAAACACACTTCACGTGTATACAATGTCGTTATTTTTTTTTTTTATTTTACAGACGTATACGTTTTTTTTTTTTCGCAAGCATTATGTGTAAATTATAATTATTATAAATTTGTATACCCGCGTCGTTAAATTATGATATTTTTTTAGTTGGTCGTACCAACTGCAGAGTCGACGACTTTTTTTTCACAATATTGAAATTTACGCGTTGTATTGCACATTATTTCCAGATTTTCAGCGATTATTAACGCGAACGGATCTCTAACGGATCGAACGGATCGCGGTTGTTTTTTTTCTTTTGTTTTCAATACCGCCGCCGCCGCTGTCCTATTGTTCGGTATTATACTATTGCCGTATAACATAAAAAATAATAATAATAATAATAATAATAATAATAATAGATTTACAAAAAAAAAAAAAAAAAAAACTAACAAAACGACACGGAACAGTCTATTATTTTCGAGATGTAACCGATAAGTGATAATATTACAATAGTGGGTAATATTAATGCGGTATCAGCGTATAGTAACGGTACAAAAACGAGGTTATATCTGAAATTCGGCGCACAATCGGAGAATGACGACACACAGATTATTTATACAGTCCATGATATTATAATATTATAATGTTGTATAGTATTTTTGAGACGGGTACACCCGATTTTTGGATATGCGCGCGATTAATTAAACGTTTTGACGGTTTCGTCAAGAAGCTATAATAATGCGGGTTGGACGAGGACGACAAGAGACAATGGGTCGCGTCCGAATAAGCGCATTCCTAAGTATACCGAAATACGAGTCGAAACGCATGTGACGGTTCTACTCGGTGCGCGAACGCGGGAAAAAGTGTCCGGGATGGGTAATATGAAAATATAATATCTGTTGCATTTCATATTTGAATGACTACGGCAAATCAGTTTATTGTTTAAAATTCCAATACAAACCAAAAGGTAATTTATACTTCGGAGGGGGTTCAGTAATATACAGTGACAATGGAAACAGTTTAAATCATCGTAAACTTCAGGAAAATTAATATCAGTCGGTTCATTAATTTTTCACGAACAATATTATTTAGTTGTTTACGAAAATCGTAAATTCGAAAAATTGTAGAAACTCAACGCGTTCGATAAACCGCTTCGATTATTTGTAACACCGAATTTTCACTTCAAAATATATTTATAAAATGGCTCACTTGAATTTTGTAAAAATTAAAAAAAAAGTATTTTTAGTTTTCAAGGTAATAATGATAATTATTCTTAGAAAAAACCCTCGAAAACATTGTACGTAAAACGAATGTTATTTTAGGATTTGTCATATCTCCGTGGGACACTCTGTATTATTACATTTATATGCAGTTTTTTTGTTTTTCATTCAAATTTGTATAGGCATTTTATCTGAGATCTCGCCCCGTGAATAACAATATTATATATTTTCTTCGAATACGCCGAATCATAATATATTACACTGCAAAGTCTCAATAACACATTTTCCCGAAAAAGTTTTAAAGGTTCGTTTTACACGACGATCGTCGAGGGGGGTATTACATCATGTTGGTAATGGTATAGGTATTTATGTCAGTTGAGCAAATTTCGAACTTCTCTTCTCCGCGGTCAAAACGCTAAGCGCATTGATTTTTTTTTTTTTTCGTCGTTGTTGTTTCGATTTACACGAACTAAGTATGTGACGCGATTAACGGGTTACAATAACCTTTAAACGTAGTTTTAAATACATACTATTGACAATAAAATTCGCCGTACTCGTCTGCAATAACGACACGGCAATTTTTAAATTCCGAGAGTGTCATAATTTGATGCGTGTATATTTTTTGTGCATAAGAAAGGGGATGTGGGGGCTTAGCTCACACGGCTTACTTTTTAATAGATTTTCAGATCCCCCCTCCAATAAAAAAAAAATCACGAGAACGCCTGTGAAAGAAAACCATCCACAGTCATTGAACAATGGATAGGTCATAAGTCCGGGCGCTACTGTCATTTATCCACTACTACTCGGGCGATTTGTTTACATTTCGCGGCGGCACCGTGATAAGGATAACGTTGTGCCTCGGTCATATCGGTAAATCGGTTATCACGTTGTCGTATCGTATAAAATAATGGAAAATACAAATCGCCCAAGTCCGCCGTATCGGAGAACGAAAAAATGTACAACGGGTCTGGCGTACAGGAATTTAGGTACGGCCTCACGGCCTATCCGTTCTTTATCATCGAACACTCTTTACTCATCACTACTTTATTCTATCGACACAATATCCGCATCATTATACGACATTATGACCGTAAGCATCTGCACGCGAACCTCCGCTCAATCATCCGCAAGATCACCCGGGGGGAAAAGAACAGAAACAAACTTCGCGTGCCTGATTTTTCGGACGTTTTTAAAACAGTAATATAGGTGCTTTTTTTCGTTTTTTTTTTTTTTTTTTTTTATCTACCGCGTACTATAATAATAATATTCGGATGCTGCGTCGCCGCCGCCGTGGAGATTTTCTATACGCCGATCCCGACGAACGCGACCGCACGCGATACGAATATTATTGAATATTATTATTATTAATATAACAGCGTACGAAAAATAATATTTTATGAAGAAAAAAAAAAAAACCCCAACAAAATTATTATAAATTCCGCGTCGACGGTACTATCGTAAAATACGATACCTCCGCGGGTGTCTGCAGCGGCCGTATAGACACGTTGTAATAATACCTAATCATAATTACTATCGAATCATTTTTAGTAACGAATCAATATGTTTGCTGACTTGATAGAGATCTACCGATACACACTGTAATATATTTGTCACAGGTTCTAAAATGGCATTGCATTTCGCCATAGTAATCATAGAAATCAAGAAAAATGAACTTGAGGCTGTGCAGAATATAAGTATTGACAACCCAGGGAGGGGGGAACAAATGCCCCTTCTTGCCTCCCCCGAAGACACCTCTGTTCTCGCCTAAATATTTAAAAAAAGGTTAAGCTTTCTTTGATTCTCGTCATTTTCAGCAATAATAGTAACTCAGCAGCTCGTCTTACGCGGCACTTTTCAGCTCTGATTTTGACGGCATTTTTAACCTTCGAATTGTCGATTTAATTTTTTTTCATTTTACAACAATTAGAATAGTTTAGGTACTGATTATTTTTGAAAATGAATCTCAAAAGACAAAATATGAACAAATTGCTAAGTGCCACCTACTGCGAATTACCTACTATTATGAATAATAATTAACTATTCTAAGACCGTGGTACGTATTATTATTAGTGTACTACAGCCGTCAGTCGTTGCTCGCTGATAACGTGTTACCGTTGGGTTTAGGTACATCATTTTTACCACACAGTTTTATCACAGAAAAATATATTAAATGTATTGAACCACTGAACTCGATAAACGTGCTCTGACATATGTCATGAATTGGATAGGATTGTTTCTGTTTCAATACCAAACCAGTTTTATGATAATATCTAAATTTGAAATACGTTTTATTCATACAAATAAACTTGGAAAAAAAAAAAAATTTGCACATGATGTAGGTACGCGTAGCAGCCCAAAATGGTTAATAATCTTACCGGCTCGAACGGACTTTTCCGCCTTTTCTCCCGGCCCAGTCCGCCCCTGCAGAGTCACTCTAATAAGCAGCGTACCCGTAATTTTTTCCGTGGATTATCAATTCTTTAACTATGTCTTATCATATTGACGGTGGCGCGGTGCCGCCGAAATATTTACGTTATACTCGTTTCTATCCGGACGATAAGAAAAACAAAAAAAAAAAAAGAGGCGATAGGCTGTAGATTTTTTTTTTTTTAATAGATTTGTTGTGCTTTTAAATAAATTATAAAAGACAATTTCGAATTTTTTAGTTTTTATTTTTTCGACAGACTTTTATGCGGTACCTATAGGTAAAGGTAGGTAGGTACAAAGTACAAACGATAAGGTCGTTGTACCCACGCTTTATAGTTTGTGGTAATTATTACGGTACCGCGTCAAATTAATTGTCGTGTCCCTAACAACGGGGGCGGGAAAATTGAGATGCGTGTGTATAATATGAAATATATTTTCTCCTTCTATCCCTTCTCTCCCCCCACCGTCTTAGGGCTTGTCAAGAACGTCTCCGGGGTAAATCTTGCGAAGGCGCAAAACGAAAACGAATCTATCGGACGTACACGGCGAGAAAAAACATCGGCTCCCGGCTTTAGAAATTTCATCTTTATATTCTACGAGTACCTTTACACATACGTTTCCGTTAGTTTAACGGAAGTGAAGAATTTGAATTTCTGCGACTGATTACTTTCGCTTTAACGCGCGCATATCATCGAAAACCTGCAAACGGAAACGGACGAAACATCGACAATCGAGACATTGATAATATTTTCGTCACGATCTTTGTAATTTTATCTTATCTTATTTTGTGCTATCGCCGATTTGTCAATATTTTTAAACTGAAATTAATACGGACGTCCGCTATTCGGAGGTTTCCCCATTGGAAATTAATAGAAAAAAAAAAAAACCCGATATTATAAGTACGGTACCTACGTCACACCTATCTACACTATAATGGGTACTCATAACATACCTAATCGATTTGCGTACACTTAACACATTCAATAACAAAATTTAAACGTAACGTAATAAACAGAGAAACGTAAAATGTTCGTCTAGTCGTTTTCGGACAGTATTATCGGAACCAGGTGTACGAATCGCTATTTACAGATATTCAATGTGTCGCGCCGGTTTCGTCAGCTAGATGGCGTTAGACGTAATGCCGAACGATGTTATTAATGTTGAACCGCAGCATTTCGAACGTTACAGAGCACATACCTATTATCGAAAAATCTAAAAAAAACAGAATGTGTTAACTTTCAAGTTTCCGAGATATTTTTTGCAAACGCAATCGGAAGTATGTAATGTGGTACTGCGGTTTTTTTTTTTTAAAACTTGCTGCTTTTTAGCAGGCAAATCGGTTTTGTTTTACTGTTCTGTGTCAAAATCGTTTAAAACGAAAACGAAAACGACAATCGATATTTTTACGCCCGCAATATAATATTGTATCGTTGGATTTTCCCGCCGGCCGACTTGTTGCCGGTAATAATATTGCACCGTCGAAATCAATCCTATTTACATTGTAGTTATACAAATTTTAACCGAAAATATCCATTTCCCCGGGATTCATTTGAACGGGGGCGGATGCACGTTGGTAAAACAAACATCCTTTTCCCCCGCGATTACGCGGTAAAGTTCAAATCCATTCGAAATCCGTCCGGAACAACAAAACAAAACTCCGATTACCGAGCGAGGGAGAGCCCGGACGGAACCGTTAAAAGGCGTCCGGGAACTGTATCGGGAGTGAGTTTTACGTACAAAACGGATACGACAATAATATTGTAGTTTCGGTTTTCGGGGGGGGGGGGGAGGGAGATAAATATTCGACACAACGAGTAAAGAGGCGTGTACGTCGTTTTTCGCAACGAATTCGGCCTGTCGGTAAATTCGCGGACCGCGGAAACATCGACGAAAAAAGAAATGGAATATTCCGAAATTAATGACAATAATATCGTTATCGCGATAAAATTAATAACAATAATGACGTGCTATCGGTCGGCGGCGGGGAGGAAAATTACGTCGGGCCCGACTACCGTACGGCGTGCGGTGGCGGTGGCGGCGGCGGCGTATAATCACAGGGTAACCGTAAACCGGGTGCTGGTCGCGGCCGCCGCCGCCGCCACCGCCGGACGGACAGCCGCGGCCGTCCGCCGAGTTGTATCCGAGGCGGCTGTACAACAACAATAATATCACGGGGGTGGGGACCGGCGGCCACGGCCGGCGTCCGTGACGTGCTGCGCCCTGTCGGCGGACCGGTACAACGCGCGGAACTCCGGGTACACGGGCCAGTGCGGCCGTGCCCGTCGCGTTTAGTCTCCGCCGTGAACCCGCCGCCGACAGTTCGTCCGCGCATCGTCTCGGTCCGTCAGCCGTTTGTAAACACTATGTGAAAGTGATCGCGCGCGCGAGCGAACGTACCCAGTGTATTTAATTAATTTTTTTTGCTATCCGTTTTTCCTCTCGCACTTTGCAATAAAATATACAAACCGATAGGAGTTATACGACAATAATATATTTTTAGTTTTTTTTTTTTTTCCGTTTAACAATAATATTTTAGTGTT
This sequence comes from Cinara cedri, assembly GCA_902439185.1. Classification (NCBI taxonomy): domain Eukaryota; kingdom Metazoa; phylum Arthropoda; class Insecta; order Hemiptera; family Aphididae; genus Cinara; species Cinara cedri. The sequence continues at coordinate 1,011,452 of CABPRJ010000004.1, forward strand.
TTATTTTTAAACGTTATTAATTTTTTTTTCCCTGCCCGTCGTGTGTGCGTTTCGGGTAAATTAATTCGTCGTCGCCGCCGTTTGCGATCATGTCGACCGGCCGACCGACGACGGGGCCGCACGCGATCCGTTCGGTTTTCTGACGAACGTAAAATTATTTTTTCTTTGAAATAAATAACATCGCGTTTCGGAAAAAAAAAAAAAAATAATAATAAACAAAAATTACGATTTCGCGACAGTCGCCGCGCCAGACTAACGAGGCAAAATAAAAAACTTAACGCTACCGACGAAAAAATGTTTTTTAAAACGAAACTGTTTTTGGTGGCCGCGATGTGCGTCGCGGCGGCCGCCAAACCCGACGCCGGCGGTGGCGAACAGTGTACGTGGTTGCCGTACAACAACGACACGGCCAAGACGTGGGTACAGTGCCGGGTCCGGACGCTGGCCGCGGACAGCCCGAACCTCGCGTCCGTGCAACCGGAGGGCACCTTCCGGCTGACGGTCGAGTGCAACGACAAAATGTTCGCCGAGAGCACCGTGGTGCCGCGCATGTTCCGGCCGCTGCACCAGCTGGAGGAGCTGGCGCTGATCCGGTGCAAGCTGCTGGAAATCCCGTCGGACCTGTTCGACGGGCTGGCCGGGCTCAAGAAGCTCACGGTGCACACGTCCAACCTGGAATGGGGCGCCACCAAGAGTCTGGAACTCGCTCAGGGCAGCATGGACCGGCTGAGCGAACTCCAGTCGCTCGATCTGTCCGAGTCGAACGTGCACACGGTGCCCGCCGACGCGTTTTGCGCGCTCAAGAACATCCAGCAGCTGAACGTGTCGCACAACGGCATCGACGACCTGACCACGCTCGGCTTCTCCGGGCCCGACTGCCCGGGCGGCACCGACCTCAAACTGCTCGACTTGTCGTGGAACAGCCTGCAAACGGTGCCCGCCCGGACCGCCGTGTCGACCATGAAGCGTCTGCAAACGCTCAACGTGCAGCACAACGGCATCACCGAAATCGCCGCCGACAGTCTGTCGACGTTGACGTCGCTCAAGGTGTTTAACGCGTCGTACAACAGGCTGGAAACCTTGCCCGAAAACCTGTTCTCGAAAAATCACGAAGTGCGCGAGGTGTACCTGCAGAACAACGGGTTGTACGAACTGCCCCGCGGACTGTTTCACCGACTGGATCAGATGGTCATTATCAACCTGAGCAACAACAAGATCAACCAGCTCGACGACGGCCCGTTCGTCGGTCTCCTCCGTCTGGTCGTCCTGGACCTGTCCCGGAACGGGCTGACCCGGATCAAGTCGAACGTTTTCAAGGACCTGGTGTTCCTGCAGATTCTCGACCTGAGCAACAACAGCATCAGCAACATCGAGGAAAACGCTTTTTTGCCGCTGTACAATCTGCACACGCTCAACCTGGCCGAAAACCGGCTGCACACCATCGGCTCGCGACTGTTTAACGGCCTGTACGTACTTTCCAAGCTCACCATCAACAACAACCTGTTGATCGCCATCGACGACCAAGCGTTCAAAAACTGTTCGGCCCTAAAAGAACTCGATCTCAGCTCGAACGCCATTCAACAGGTGCCCGCGGCGCTGAACGAGTTGTCGTTCTTGAAAACGTTGGACCTGGGCGAAAATCAAATCAGCGTGTTTCACAACAATTCGTTTAAAAACATGGAACTGCTAACCGGATTGAGGCTAGTGGATAATTTCATCGGGAATCTGACTATAGGCATGTTCTCGAATTTGCCCAATCTGCAAGTGTTGAATTTGTCGAAAAATAAAATCTACACCATCGAGCGCGGCACGTTCACGCAAAACAGCCAAATTCAAGCCATCCGGCTGGACGCCAATTACTTGACCGACGTGAACGGAGTGTTCGAGTCGCTGACCAGTTTGCAGTGGATCAATTTGTCGAAAAACAATTTGATTTGGTTCGACTACGCGATGGTGCCGGCCAATCTCAAATGGTTGGACCTGCACGATAATTACGTGCAAGAACTCGGCGACTATTACAATCTCAAAGACCGGCTGAACATCAATACGATCGACGCGAGTCACAATCGCATATCCGAAATTTCCGAACGGTCGATACCGAACAGCGTGGAGGTACTGTTTCTCAACAACAATTTCCTGTCGACCATCCGGCCAAATACGTTTTCGAAAAAGAAAAACTTGGTGCGCGTGGACCTGTACGCCAACGAGTTGACCCGACTGGACGTGAGCGCCCTGCGGCTAGGTTTCGTGCCCATAAACCGTTCGCTGCCGGAATTCTACATCGGCGGCAACCCGTTCGAATGCGACTGTTCCATGGACTGGCTGCCCACCGTCAACAACATGACCCAGCTCCGGCAACACCCCAAGGTGATGGACCTCGAGAACGTGGTGTGCAAGACGACCGATTCCCGGGGCTCCGAGGTGGTGCCCATTCTGTCGACCAGACCGTCGCAGTTCCTGTGCAAATACGAGACGCATTGTTTCACCGTGTGCAAGTGTTGCGAATTTGACGCGTGCGACTGCGAAATGACGTGCCCCAGCAATTGCACGTGCTACCACGACCAGACGTGGCGCACGAATATCGTCGACTGTTCGTACCAGCGTAACAATCAAGTACCGCCGAAATTGCCGATGGACGCCACGCACGTTTACTTGGACGGCAACAATTTCAACCAGCTGCAAGGGCACATATTCATCGGCCGCAAGAACATGGTGCACTTGTACCTGAACAATTCGAAAATCGAAACGCTCCAGAACCACACTTTCAACCGGCTCAGCTCGTTGCAGGTGCTTCACCTGGAAGACAACATGCTCACGGAGCTCAACGGTTACGAATTCGAGCAGCTCTATCAGCTCCGGCAGTTGCACTTGCAAAACAATCGGCTGTCGTACGTGAACAACATGACATTTGCGCCGCTCCGCAATCTCGAAATACTCAAACTGCACGGCAACCTGTTGACCGGTTTCCCGGTGTGGCAACTGTCCGTCAACCCGTACCTGGTGCAGTTGTCCGCGGGCAAGAACCCGTGGTCGTGCCGCTGCGTTTTCCTGCAACCGTTCCGGAATTGGGTGTACGAGAACGGGCCGAAAATCGTCGACGTGACGGACGTGACGTGCGTGCCGGACGAGTCGGATCCCGGGCAGAGGCGCGAGATCGACTTCAACGACACGGCGTGCAGCGACTTTTACACCGGCGGTTGGGCCCTGGGCAATATGATGGCGTCCAGCTACGTGCCTCTGCTGATGTTCCTTTTGGTAATGTTCGTTTTGGCACTGGTGGTGTTCGCCGTCCGGGACAACATCAAGGTGTGGCTGTACACCAAGTACGGCATACGTGTGTTCAGTTGCAAGCATTCCGGTAACAAGCACTTTTACGAGGACCGCGAAAAGCTGTACGACGGTTACGTTCTGTACAGCCCCAAGGACGAGGAGTTCGTCCTGCAGTCGGTGGTCGCCGAGCTCGAGCACGGCAACCCGTCGTATCAGCTGTGCCTGCACTACCGGGACTTGCCCATCACGTCCATGTACCACGCCGGGTCGTCGCCCGTGGTGATCGAAGCCGCGGAGGCCAGCCGCCGGGTGATCGTGGTGCTGTCCCGGAACTTTATACAGACCGAATGGTCCCGGTACGAATTTCGGACGGCGCTTCACGAGGCGCTCAAAGGGAAAGTGTACAAGCTGGTGCTGATCGAGGAGAACAGCGTGACGGCCGAGGCGGACGCCGACCCGGAGATCAGACCGTATCTGAAGGTGGCGTCCAAGGTGCGATGGGGCGAGAAACGGTTCTGGGAACGGCTCCGGTATCTGATGCCCAGCAACAACCACCACAACAACAACAGCCATCACCACCACAAGGTTTGCAACTACCGGAACAACATCAACAACTACACGATAGACACGCGCGCGCCGACTGCCCCGGCGCACCGCCGACAGCCGTCGCCGCACGACAAGACGACGACGTTGACGACGCCGCAGCACCACCGGCACCACCATCACAGCCCGGGCTCGTTGCCGCGGCCGCAGCACCGGCACGAGGACTCCAACTACTCGACGGCCACCACGGCCACGCCGTCTCCGAAACTCGGCGGCGGCGACGACCGTCCCGCGTCCGCCGAGCACATTTACTCGGCCATCGACACGCCGCCGCCGTCGGTACACCAATCGCCGGCCCGGACCGTGTCGATGCCGCAGCAGCAGCAACAGCAACAGCAACAGCAGCAGTTCGAGCGCACCAACAGCCGGAGGTCCGCGAGACACCACCAACATCACCAGAACGCCGTGCAAGCGTATCTCGTCTGAAAACCCGGCCGGTTCGTGACCGCGTAACGCGCCTAAACGATATTATCATAATAATATAACCAACAGGTCAGTGTAGTCCACGTGTTTTTTACGCGACGTAAAACATTATTATACCTATTATAAATAGAAAGAAATTATTAAAAAAAAAAAATTATTACGTTTATATTCGTTTTCGTAGATTTATCAAAGAGGAAAAAAAAAATAAAGTTTTTGTTTTTTTTTTTTTTTTTTTT